>CM076578.1:1499160962-1499622122 GCA_034641835.2 Pinus albicaulis | reverse complement strand
CATCATTTATTCTTCAGATATTCAATAAGCAGTAAACAGGTGCAGTAAGAACAGAATAAACCATCACACAAAGCATCACACATGAACACCAGGATTTTTAGGTGGAAACCCAAATCGGGAGAAAACCACCGCTGCAGTTGCTCACCCTTCAATATTTTATTATAGAGAAAACATCTTACAACATATGTGCTGGCGCAGACTTGACCAGCACGCAGGCACCCACCTGCGCTCGTTTACCAACCTCTCCTGGAAGGGAGCTCCAACCCCCTGACTCGTTTACCAGCCTCTCCTGGAAGGGAGCTACGACCCCCGATCTCGTTTACCAGCCTCACCTGGAAGGGAGCTACAACCCCCTGACTGAAGGCTACAACCTTCAGCACCACCTTGGACCACGTTTCATTAATTTTCACACTGGATCCAACAACTTCAATAGAACACCACTTGCAGGCCACATTTCATCATATTTTCAAACTGGACCCTTTCCATACTCTTAAGAACAGACATACATCACCAACAGATACTTATCAACACAGATCAGATAGCAGAAACATAGCAGAACAGATCAGATATTTCATACCCTTTGTTTCAGCAAACCCTAGTTTGCATACGTGCTTTCACTTCATTGATGTCGCGTATATACGCGCTTCCGTCCACACAAACCAGCGTATACCTCAGTGTATATTTTATTGCGCATACGCGCTTTCTCTTCGCTGAAGCCGCGTATATACGCGCTTCCTCCGCGGCGAAGTAGCGTATAGATCTTCAATCATTGCAGAGCAGCATACTTCATCAGATCAGATATTCAGTTCAGATCTACCCTTTTTCTTCAGACAGATGTTCGCCTAGATGCTCGCCTCATCACAGATCTAAGCCTTCCATAATCAGATCTAGCAAATACAAGAGAAATTCAGATCTAGATCCTCTTCTTCATCATTGGTGCATCATACATTCAGATCTATCATTCAAGTGTAACCCTTTCCATTCAGATATACTTCAGAGAGAAGTATTCATTCAAGCTCAGACACCTTGCACCCACACCCCTGATTTGCACAATGAATTTCTTCTCCTTATATAGGTTTACCCTTTTCAATACCATGAGCCCCCTTTTTTAATACCATGGACCAAAACAATACCATAAGCCCAAAACTACCTGGACGTGGTCAATTAGGCGGATCATTACCCAATACAATGGGTTAATACCATGGTGGTTACCCTTGGGTTTGCACTTTTTGAGCGCTTTTGCCCATACGCGACTTGGCACGTTATTTTCCGCGTGCATACGCGACTTCCCTTAGGCCACTCCGCGTATACCAAGAAACATACTCTTTTTCATCATAGAATTAGCACCTTCTGAATTCCTTTCTTCATTGCCTTCTGTTCACACTGTAGATACATCAGACTTTCTTTATCAAGGACATATTCTAACAAGCACAACTTCATCAAGTAAGTTGTCATCATCTTCATCAAGTGGGTTGCCTTTCAAGGACAATACTTAGCATCATATTGTCAACAAACATCATATCATATCATTTACTAAGTCCATCAAGTCAAGCATAACTTCATCAGGTGGGTTGCCATCAAGGACAACACATGTCAACAGTCACATGTCTTCATCTCCATTCAGTGGGTTGCCATCAAGGACAACACTCTGCATCATATTTCCAACAATCTCCCCCTTTGGACTTGATGGCAACCACGATGGTGTTTGGTTACCACAGCAGATAGATATCATGTCACTCTCCCAACTATGTCACATCATTATCTTCTCTTTATTCAAACACCATGTCACTCTCCCCCTTTGACATCAAGGGCAAAGAGCGGATCAAAAACCAACACTCTCCCCCTTTTCTCCTCATGTGGAAGAAACATTCTGCAGATCTGATATGTGCTGTAGTGGCCAAGCTCCCCCTGAGTCCATGCTGAAAAATTTTCAATGAAGTACATGACTCTTCCTATCACCAAAGACTCATACTTACATCAAATATCCAACCAAGTGGATTTACATATGAGACTCAATTACCCAACCAAGTGGGTTTACATATTTCAATTCAGCTACCCAACCAAGAGGGTTTACAAATTTTACAAGTTCATCCATGACTGAATATTACAGATTTTACATCAAGGGTCTCAACATGACCTTTTCATCAAAAATACAAATATGACCATTTATGACCAACACCAGAAAGTCCTCAAGAAAGAGAACATATTTCAGAACCATAATAATGCCAACACTGCATTATACTCAGCAAAGCTGATGTAGATCTTCAATCATTGCAGAGCAGCATACTTCATCAGATCAGATATTCAGTTCAGATCTACCCTTTTGCTTCAGACAGATGTTCGCCTAGATGCTCGCCTCATCACAGATCTAAGCCTTCCATAATCAGATCTAGCAAATACAAGAGCAATTCAGATCTAGATCCCTTTCTTCATCATTGGTGCATCATACATTCAGATATATCATTCAAGTGTAACCCTTTCCATTCAGATATACTTCAGTGAGAAGTATTCATTCAAGCTCAGACATCTTGCACCCACACCCATGATTTGCACAATGAAATTCTTCTTCTTATATAGGTTTTCCTTTTTCAATACCATGAGCCCCTTTTTCAATACCATGGGCCAAAACAATACCATGAGCCCAAAACTACTTGGACGGGGTCAATTAGGCGGATCATTACCCAATACAATGGGTCAATACCATGGTGGTTACCCTTGGTTTTGCACTTTTTGAGCGCTTTTGCCCATACACGACTTGGAACGTTCCTTTCCGCGTGCATACGCGACTTCCCCTAGGCAAATCCGCGTATACAAAGAGACATACTCTTTTCATCATATTTTGAGCACATTCTGAATTCCTTTCTTCATTGCCTTTTGTACACACTGTAGATACATCATATTTTCTTCATCAAGAACATATTCTATCAAGCACAACTTCATCAAGTAAGTTGCCATCATCTTTATCAAGTGGGTTGCCTTTCAGGGACAACACTCAACATCATAATATCAACAAGCATCATATCACATCAGATTTACATCATTTACCAAGCCCATCAAGTCAAGAATAACTTCATCAGATGTATTTCCATCAAGGACAACACATGCCAACAATCTCATGTCTTCATCTTCATTCAGTGGGTTGCCATCAAGGACAACACTCTGCATCATATTCCCAACAATCTCCTCCTTTGGACTTGATGGCAACCACGATGGTGTTTGATCACCACAACAGATAGGTACCACAACAGATAAGGTACATTAAGAATACAATCCACACCATGTCACTCTCTTTCATTTTTGACACCATTATTTCTCTTTATTCAAACACCATAAGTCACTCTCCCCTTGACATCAAGGGCAAAGGCGATCAAAAACCAACATATTTGACAGAAGCGTTCTGCAGATCTGATATGTACTGAAGTGACCAAACTCCCCCTGAGTTCATACTAAATTTTCAAACATATTTTCCAATGAAGTACATGACTCTATGAAGTTCCTATCACCAATGACTCACATTTACATCACATATCCAACCAAGTGGATTTACATATGAGACTCAAATACCCAACCAAGTGGGTTTACACATGTGACTCAGCTACTCAACCAAGTGAGTTTACAACATTTGACTCAGCTACCCAACCAAGTGGGTTTACAACATTTGACAAGTCCTTACATGATTGAATATTACAAGATTTACATCATGGGTCTCAACATGACCTTTTCATCAAATTACATATATGACATTAAGACCAACACCAGAAAGTCCTCAAGAATGAGAACATATTTCAGAACAATCATAATGCCAACAATGCATTATACTCAGCAACGCTAATGCTCCCCCTGAATCTGTGCATCCAAGCATTCCTTTTGTAAGACTAAGGCTCCCCCTTAGTTTGTGCATCCTGAACACTTTCATCAACAAATCATCAAGGCATCTTCATTAAATCATTAGAAAAAGAATTATGAGAACTGGAACACCACCAGAGTTACCAAACAGTATCAGAGATACCAAACAGTACTGTAGCTGTGCTGAAGAGAGCTGACTCCAAGCAAAAAATTGTCAGCACTCAGACATACGCGGTTTTCTGTGCAGGAACTCGCATATATACACGACTGTGTTTCAGGAAACCCGCGTATCCCAAGCCATCTTCTAAATTTATGCAGATTTGTTCTTTTGACTGGCAGAGAATACTCCCAGCTTCTGTCTTAGATACTCGAACGCTTCCCTGGGCAGAGGTTTGGTAAAAATATCAACAACTTGTTCTTTGGAGGGAACATACTCCAACTTCACCGTTTGCTCAAGCACTTGTTCACGTAAGAAGTGATACTTGATGGGATTGTGCTTGGTCTTTGAATGCATAACAGGATTCTTTGAAATACTGATGGCACTTGTATTGTCACACTTAATGGGGACAGGAGGAGTACATTTGATTTGAAAATATTGTAAGGTTTGCATCATCCAAAGGAGTTGAGTGCAACAAGATGCGGCAGCTACATACTCTGCTTCAGCTGTTGATAAGGCAATAGAATTTTGCTTCTTGCTGAACCAAGAAACTAACCGGGGCCCCATGTAGAATGCACCACCACTAGTGCTTTTCTGATCATCAACACTTCCAGCCCAATCTGCATCAGTGTAAGCATGAAGAGTAAGATCAGCATTCTTTGGATACCATAGACCAAAGTCTTGAGTTCCTTGAAGATATTTGAATATTCTTTTAACATCCTGAAGATGAGACTCTTTTGGATTAGCTTGGAATCGTCCAACAATCCCAACAGCATGCATAATGTCAGGTCTAGTCCCAGTGAGATAAAGTAAACTTCCTATCATCGATCTATACTCTGGTTGATTCACTATGGGAGAATCATCATTAGAACTGAGACTGCATCCGGTTATCATTGGTGTACTTACAGGTTTGCATTCTTCCATGCCATACTTCTTCAGAATTTGCTTAAGATATTTTGCTTGAGATAGGAAAATACCATTTGCCGTTTGATGCACTTGCAAGCCAAGAAAGAATGTTAGTTCCCCAAGTAAAGACATTTCAAATTCTTGCTGCATGACAGAAGAAAATTTTTGACTCAAAGATTCTTCGTTGCTCCCAAAAATGATATCATCAACATATACAACCACAATCAATAGTTTGTCATTTTCAACTTTTGTGTATAAGTTGCTATCAGCAGACCCTTTTGAAAATCCTTGTTGATGAAGATATTTGTCAAGACGATAATACCAAGCTCTTGGAGCTTGTTTGAGACCATATAGAGCCTTTTTAAGTCTACAAACAAGATTTGCATCATTTCCCAAAATGAATCCTTCCGGTTGTTCTATATATACTTCTTCTTCTAGATCACCATTAAGAAAGGCAGACTTAACATCCATTTGATAAACTTTGATTCGTTGATAGCTTGAGAAAGCAAGAAACATTCTTATGGCTTCAAGTCTAGCTACAGGAGCAAAAGTTTCTTCAAAGTCTATACCTTCTTGTCGAGTATACCCTTTGCAAACCAGTCTAGCTTTGTTTCTTACAACATCCCCATTCTCATTTAACTTGTTCTTGAAAATCCATTTAGTTCCAATGACATTTTTATCATGAGGTCTTGGAACCAAATCCCAAGTGTCATTTTTTTCAATTTGAACAAGTTCGTCATCCATGGCTTGCCTCCAACATTCATATTTGCTAGCTTCATTGACATTGTGTGGTTCAATTGTGGATATGAGTGCCAAAATGATTAGAAGATCCTACAAGAGTTCTCCTTGTTCGTACACCAGATTCTTTGTCACCCAAAATTTGAGATTCAGGATGATTCTTTTGAACATATCTGGATGGAGCTTTTTCAGATAGATCATCTTCAGGTTCTTCATTGGATCCACTATCTATATCATTGCTATCTGATGTAGAAGGCCATATGTCGCTATCATCTTCTTTTGTTGTTTGTTTTTCTTCTTTAGGAGCTGCAGGAGACTCATCAATAACAACATCAATACATTCAACAACCTTTCAAAGCCTTTTATTGTAACATGTGAAAGCTTTGCTTGACGATGAGTAACCAAGAAATATCCCTTCATCTGATCTAGGTTCAAATTTTCCAAGCTTTTCATCATTATTTTTGATAAAGCATTTACTTCCAAAAAACTTAAAATGCCTCACAGTGGGAGAATTGCCATACCAGAGTTCATATGGAGTTTTGTCACTATTTACCCGAACATGAGCCTTATTGAGAATGTTAACTGCTGTATGTGCTGCTTCACTCCAGAACATGTCAGGAACATCAGAATCAGCAAGCATATCTCTAGCCATTTGAACAATTGTTCTATTCATTCTTTCTGCTACACCATTTTGTTGTGGAGTGCCTGCTACAGAGAACTGTCTTTTAATGCCATGTTGTTCACAAAAATCAAAGAATTCATTTGATGAATATTCTCCTCCTCGATCAGATCTAAGACACTTGATTTTTAGATCTAATTCATTTTCTACCAAAGCTTTGAAGCTCTGAAATTTTTCAAATGCTTGATCTTTGTGTTTAATGAACCCGATCCAACACATTCTAGAGTAGTCATCAATAAATAAGATATAGTATTCTTCCCCACGAAATGACTTTTTCCTCATAGGTCCACAGATATCAGTATGAATGAGTTCAAGAGGCTTACTTGATGATCCTTCTTTGGCATTAAATCGTACTCTGGTCTGCCTACCAAATTGACAAGATTTGCATATGGTACTTTCCGGAAGATTGACCTTGGGAAGATCACGAACAGCTTGAAGTCTGCTTGCTTTGTTGATTTGAGAGAAACTCAGATGCCCCAGCCTTCTATGCCATAGCCAATTTTCTGAAGACTTGCTTAATTAACATTGATCTATGCCGTTTAGTACATACAGGTTGCTTGGATTTCTTTTTCCTTTTATAATGATTTTACCTGTATCAAGATCACGAACCACACATTCTTTGGAACTGAAGACCACTTCTGCTCCTTGATCACACATTTGACTAACACTTAACAAGTTATGCCTTAATCCATCCACATACATGACATCTTTAGCCTTCACCTTTTCTTTTAGAAATACTGACCCTTTTCCTTTAATTACAGCAGGAGTATCATTTCCAAATGTAACTTTCTTTTCTTTTTCTAGAGAATTATAAGTATGAAGTTTGCTTTTGTCACCTGTCATGTGTCTTGAGCACCCACTATCGATGTACCATTGATTTTCTTCACCTTCTGCAAATAATTCTATCCCACAATTTTCAACTGGCGGTTCTTTCTTTTTCCACACTTTAGAGCTTGAGGGAACATGTTCTTTTGGCTGGATCTTGTTCCTGCATTCATATTCTTCATGGCCAAAGTTATTACAATAAGTACATTCAACTTCACTTTGAAGAGGAGAAAAATTGTTATAGGTATTCTTCTTTGGTTCAGTATCCAACCTTTTCTTTCTTGCTTCTCTTGTCATGATGGTTTTATATGCAACACATTGAATAACTTTATGACCAAAATTGTGACACGTGAAACATTGCCCATTGAAGTAGAAATTTCTGCGATCATGGAATCTTCTATTTGAATTTACCTGTTGGTTGTAGTGGCTTTGAAAGCTATCCCTGTTAGTGTTCCTTGAATTGAGATGGTCCTGCTTTCCCTGTAGAGATCCTTTATTCCCTTGCTGAGTGGCTGAATGATGTAA
Organism: Pinus albicaulis; assembly: GCA_034641835.2. NCBI lineage: Eukaryota > Viridiplantae > Streptophyta > Pinopsida > Pinales > Pinaceae > Pinus > Pinus albicaulis. The sequence goes on along the minus strand of CM076578.1, from coordinate 1,499,614,446 downwards.
ACCACCCGTAACTGCTTTTAGATAGTTTGGTGCTGAAGTTTGAGAAGATTCTCCGGTATATCCAAGACCTGTCTTTATCAGAGGAGAACGTTGTACCTTGATGATCTCATCTAAGGTTTCAAATCCTTTAGCAAATCTAAGATTCAAGGTTTTTGCTTTCTCAACTTCTTTTCTTTGACTTACCACTTCACATTCTAGTTTTTCAATATGTTTCTTTGCTTCTTTTCAATGGTCTCTATGATTATCTTTTGTTCTTCTAAGCGTAGTTTGAGTTGATTATTTTCTTCAAGAAAATCGTTTTCCTCTAGAGCATCCATAAAAGTATCATTTTCTTCCTTTTGTTCAAATGCCATGAGAAGTCTAAGATCTTCTTCACATTCTTCCTCACTATTAGATGACTCATCACTATCTTCATTAGCATAGTAACTTTTCTTAGAGCTAGATCGGTTATTATTCCTTCTTACTACTTCTTTTCTTTTATAAGGACATTTTGCAACATAATGACCAACTTTACCACACTCAAAACATTTGAAGGGAAGCTTACCTTTGAATCTTCCAGTACCTAGTTGGAGCTTTCTCACGAAATTTGCTTCTTCTTCATCAGATACATAGCTGGATTCTTTGACAACCTCCTTTTCCTTTCCTTTTGTAGATGCCTTAAAAGCAGCTTCTCTTATTTGAGAAGGACCTCCTTGTCTCATTTCAAAAGCAGTTAGAGTACCATGTAATTGAACAATAGTAAGCGATTGCAGATCTTGCCTTTCTTCAATAGCTGAAACTTTAGAGTCAAATTTTGAAGTCAAGGATCTTAAGACTTTTTCCACCAGAGTAGTATCGCTTATGGTTTCACCCAAATTTCTCATCCGATTTACAATATCATCTAGACGAAGAAAGAAACTGGCAACACTTTCATCACTATGCATCTTCAAATTTTCATATTCGATTCTAAGAGTTTGGAGTTTTGCACTTTTTACCTTTGTATCTCCTTCATAGCTCAGAATGATTTTGTCCCATATTTCTTTCGCTGAATGTAGCTGCATCACTTTAGCAAATTCTGGTTCAGACATGCTTCCTAATAAGACATTTACTGCTTTGGCATTGATTTCATACTTCTTCCTTTCTGCTGCATCAGTAGGAATACTTGCCGGGTATTGATAACCTTCTTCCACGATTGCCCATACATCCGCACCAAGACTTTGCACCCTATTTTTTCCAATTTTATTCATATAGATAGAGAGATATGTCACATTACAATGTTAACTGATTCCAAAACATAAAGCATAAACGATAAAAATATTATATTGAATCATTAACTTTTGATTGATTATTGTGTGTTGAAAATGTCATTGCACTATTCTCTGACAAAGCTTGTCAAAACATAAAAGGGAAACAAAAAATATAGTTGTCATAATGATTTTTTCAATTAGCAATCAACTCTGCATATATGAAAATATTGAATTGAAATAAAATTCATTATAAATGGAATTATAAATCATAAATCATCATCTTCAAAATCATTAATAAAAACATTGAATGGTCATCACCCTTCTGAAATTGTAGTCTTGCAAACACCTAGATCTCCAATCAATTGAGTGTTATTTATTTTATGTCTTGAAAGATTCTGAATACATCTATGGATTTCATTATCCTTTCCAATGACAACATCAAGTTTTCCTTTCCTATCCATCTCTATCAAATCTTTCCCATATTGGTGCAAAGCCTCGTACTTTCCCTTCCGATCTATTTTTTATAAAATCAACAAAGATGATATTAAGGCCAAATAACATCTAAAGATTAAATGAAACCGTTAAATTTTAGAGTACAACGTGCAAAAAATATTCTGCACATAATCCTTATCTAGATGGTCATTGAAACCAAATTAGATTTATTTTCATATATGAGTAATGATTATGTGGGTTTATGCTAGACTGTTACTTTACCAATATGTATCCTAGACAATCCTCTAGGTACATTACCTTCTTTCCACTAGCAGAGAAACATGCAACAAGGTTCCATGGAATCATACAACACCCTTCCCTTCAACAGTTCTTATGGAATTTATGAAGGTGTACTGGCATATCAACCAATGTTAATTAATTATAGGATTTCAAGAAGAAATTATGCCCGAAAATGTTATTGCATTAAAGGAATTAATACAAAAAATAGAGGTGTATAAAAAGGTACATGAAAATGATACCTAGTAAAATTTATTAAAAACACTACCCCACAAAAAATAAAAATGATAAATAATAATAAAGTTGGTGCTTTTTCATGTGATAATAAATTAGTAAGATATCCCTTTACAACATTATCGGATGTGACATCTTCTTGCACATGCCTCACACTATTGTAAATATATTAAAATAAGTGATATGTGATTCAAGTAGTCCAAAAAAAAATAGGGCATATACCATATGATCCAACAAAGAAAAAGAATAATCATAGATCACATTAATGAATGTAATGTATTGTGATTAATGGGGGTAATATAATGGGTATATTTCAATTTTGAAGAGCTTAAATTTATAGCTTCAAAAAATATCTAATCACACTAGAACCCGATGCAATAGTTGAAGCTAGGAATTTTCACTAGTTAGTATTTCAAATCATAGTGTCATTGGCATCTATGATTTTGGGATGAATGAAACACCTACACAAGATTCCTCTTCCAACTCAACCATACCCATGGTTTGTGTAATTTTGAGGCCAACAATGGAGTGGCACCACCAGAATGAAAGCTACAAAGTAACCTAATTGGAGAACTGGAAAAGAATGATCACAACATCCCTTAAAGATCTAAGTTGAAAAAATCTAGAAAAATCATATAAGGGGCATGCCAAAAGGTTGGTCCATAATAAACTCAAAGCTAAACCCCCAAAATTAAATAAGCCATCTATCAAAATTTATATGGTTGGTACATGCTACGCCCATAGAATCTCATTCACGCCCATAAGGAAGAAACTATCAACATGGCCCCAAAAGTACAACCCCCTAGTCAACATAGCATGACAACAAGACATTCCTCTACCTCAAATTTACCCCATGGACCAGGACGTCATCCATTTGCAAAGAGGGTAAAGATGGAATATTCAATGAGTTCATTGCATATAACCTTAAATATCTAAATTACTACACTAAAAGTAGTTTGTGGACATCTCCTTCTAGTTCAACAGGAGCAGGACAAAGCAGGACAGTATGCCCAGTTCTTCAAAATTGAGACAAAACAAAATGACAAGATTTTGGAGGTAGATGAGAATATGGAAGTCAAAATTCGATTCATAGTGTGAAACATAGGAAATACGTGCCATTCACACAAAAAAATAATCCTCGATAACAATGCCAGAGTGATCAACTCTCCTCTTTGTGTGGTCAACAATGTACAAAATATTATCTCAAGGAACAACACTGATATTTTTTCCTCATCAGCTCAAATGGGAGGCTTGTTGCAGATAATTTTGAGAAAACTCGGAATGGAAAGAAGACCCACAGGTTTTCTTGGAGTAAAATTATCATAGTATCTATAGGTTATCAGAAGCTATTATGGTGAATAAAGCATTGAAATCAATAATAAAAAATAGACCATTCATACTTACTCGTTCTACCTTTGTTGGGTCAGGTGCCCATGTCGCAAATTATAAATAGGATGATGCTACAAAATGGAATGAAATCTCATACTCCATACCTACAATGAAAATATTTGGATTGTTTGCAATACTATTGGTAGGTGTTGATATTTTTCGAAATTTACAAGACACAAATGAAAATCTTTGCAATAAATGGATTCAAATAGATTCCTTTTATCCTTTTTCCAGAGATCAATGAAACAAGAAAAAAAGACAGAAGTATTAGCTTTACCTATGGAAATCAGTCACAACTTTTACAAAGAAGGCATTTGGTATTATATACAAGCTCATTCCTTGTATCTAAACATTGTCTTTTGATTCGATGCTGATGGGAAGAGAAGCTTGCGACACATTCCTTTGAAGGTGTGAATAGCTAGAAAAATGAATATACCCTTCAAATTCAAATGGAATCAACTTTTTGGAGATATAATTATGCATGATAAATTTGTGGAATTCCCACATGCATCCTTTGTTGGAAGAATCATAATGGAAGGAATAACTTCGATAGTGAAGATACAGTTGGGTTCCTTGCTAAATCCAAGCTACACCCATGCATATGTGAGATCCTTCAAAAATACAGATGGAAATGGGGAAGGCTCTATCAATATGAAATCTAGAAAAGAATGGTATAAGGTTGACTTTGTACTAGCATTATGGCTTCATTGTAAGTATCCATTTTGAGATCTAAACATGGCTAAAATTATAGGAATTTTTAGTCATCTAACAAACAAGCCACATGTCTCGTTTAAGTTCATTCAGAGCATTCCAAGCTCATTGGTACTTGTTCTTGACTTGCTCCCAAGAAAGGATCTAGTTTGTGAGCCAGAGTACTTACAATGGTTTTATGAAGACACCAAACTAGACGTCCGAATAAAAACCTTGCAAAAAGCTCCAAACACACAACAATATCATTCAATCCTTTATTTATGTTTTTAGTGTTGCTTCACCCACTACAATATTTTTTAAGATCATTAATGAGTTACAAGGTAATGAAGGTACAACGAATATCATGGACAAGGCTATTAAGGACACAATGGAGCCAGGCGTAAAATATGTTGTTCGGATTTAGTTGGAAGTGATTTCAGCAATAATGAGGTGAGTGCAGAAATATTGATATGAAATTGGAGGAGAACTTCTCCTTCCTAAAAATGATCGTTCACTGAAACTTTGCAAGGAAAAATGGGTCTTAACACAAAACAGGTTTTTCGAAGGTCTCCTCAAGTTATGAGTTATTTTTCACATGTAAAAATAAACATAAGCAAAATATCATCACATAACTCATATAGGAATTCATGAAGATCAAAACTACAGATTTGGTGACAGAGTTCACCCCTCATGGGATACATCTCCGGGCCTGCAAACATAGCTAGATTGCTTCATATATTCAATGAAACAGGAGTACATAATTTTTTGTTCATAAAATGTGTGTTTATTCCCCCTTCAAGGAAATCTTCTCCTGTAAAGAACTCTCACATAAACATCATGACAACCTATAGCCAGTCATGAAAAATTGAGCAACATAGGGTGTCTCATACAAATACCCTCTACTCCAACAAAAATTGAGCATGCATGAGCATAAAATCACTTCAATTCCACATTAAAGGACAAAACAAAGCTTTCCTCAACATGACATAGTAATAAAAGTAAATATGAGTTGAACTCTGCAAGTAACAATTGATGCACTAATCTTACAAGGAATTATCCTAGCTTAAACACCTTCAAGAACTACTACAAAACATTGATTAATCCATACACCCTTGGACTTGATCTTGCAAAATTTATCTTTAGATGTGTTAAAATCAGAAAATAGAGGTCACCATTGGATCCATAATTTCCAAAAGTGCCTAAGTGGACTCTTATTCAGCTCAAATTGGCCAAAAACGCACCAAGATATTGTTCTACAAGTTCTCCATGAACTTTTATTGTTATCTATCCAACAAACTATACCAACAGTCTAATTGTCCTACAAATCTGCCCTATTTTCCACTAACTAGTTGACAATTCCACCCTCCATCGGTGCAATTTGTTGGAAACTTAATTTTCCTAATAACCCTATCGAAGAAAAAATTTATGCCACATGGGCCATGTGGCTGCGTGCTATGACTTAATTCCTACCATCGCTGGTCTAGAACCTTGATTTATAGCGCATGGTTATCTGGTGCTCCATGGGGCAGAGGGTTGCGCCAACAACCTATCCAAACCATTAGAGCCCCTTGATTTTTTTGCCCAAGATTCTATGGTTATCCATAAGGAGTGGAACTTGCCCCATTCTAAGCACCTTACGCCAAAGGTCCCTAACATGGTACTGTGTATTTATACGAGACAAGGGGTTGGGCTATACCCTAGCTCTCTATTAGTAGAGTTTTCCAGTTCAGCTCTTCCCTAATGTTCCATGGGAAGGTATACAACTAGGGGCCGAGCTAAGGTCCTGATCCCCCTCCTCCTTGTGCCATGTTTCTGTGTTATGTAGTGAGTTGGTGCTAGGGGCTTAGCCCTAACCACTTCCCCCCATTGGCACTATGACCAAACCTTAAATAGAAGTTTTGACCATAGGCTCTTAAGACCCACTGTGAGGCCTAGTGGTAAGTCATTGTAATGATAAAATGTAGGTTAGGGGTTCGATTCCTCCCCGGCCTCTGGCCAACCAAAGAAATTTTACACTACCTTGGGGTGCCATGTGGCAACATGTCACGTGGCACGATTCCATTGGTCCACAACAACAACCACAAACCAATAAAAATGACCCAAAATGATGAACCAAAAGATGCCACTTTTCAGCAGCCAGTTGGTCCATATATGCATTGTTGGGGTTCCCATGTTTTGGCAGATTTGGCAATACCAAAAGATGAGACAACATCAAACCACTTTGGGCCCCTAGGATCTAGCCCTCTTGGACCCGGAGAGGGATGTCTCCAAATAGAGCAAAGAATGATAAATCTTTGAAAGCTTAGATTGAGATGTTAGGCTAGTTATGAAGCACAAAAGGAGGTTTTAGATTTGCATTGGATTAATTCTTTCGGGTTGATCGAGAGATATGGTAGCAGTAATGGGAGAAGGGAAAAAAAGCAATGGAGGCTTAAATGAAGGATAATTAAGTGATTGTATCCAATTGGGCTATGGAGTCATGAAGAAGTACTTACATCTACTAGCCTAGAGCTTTCAAAAGGGTGATCATCACACAAAGGGATCTTTTAGAGATGGTGGAATGGAACATTAAGAGGAAAATGGAAGAAGGAGGAACAACAAATTACTGTCTACAGATAAAGTCAGTCATTTAACTCCAGACCTGCTTGGACATACTCTAAGGCAGCTCTCAAAGAGACAAAGGGGTTGCTTATAGATCAGACCAGAGGTCATTTAACTCCAGGTCTGCTTTAGCAACTCCAAGGGGAAAACAGAGGTAAGTTTAACAGAAGGGATCTTAGAGAGGCCAGCTGGTCGCGCAAGGATCCTAGTGGATAGGGCTAACACTCATCCCTAGTGTTCCCAAACCTTCCAGCTTAAACCCAGCAAGAACATCTAAGAACTGATTCAACCAATTCATACATCAGAGAGTAGGCAATAACATCCACTACACTAGTTAAATTGACTGAAATCAATTCTCAAATAACACATTTAGCAGAAAACATTGAAGGCAAGGAGAGCAGGCAGCACAGGGCACCTAACAAGGATGAATCCTATACCATTATTCTGATGCAAGCCCAGAAGAACCATGAAACAATATGGAAATGTAATAAACAGAGTAAGCAAACAACACCAATAGTAATAGACCAGGATCCTGTGAAATATGCTTTGATTAATTGATGCAAAACCAGTCATGTACACTAAGCTCAATGGCTAATACAGTCCAGACTTCTCCTCCTAGCCTATTACATACAAGCTGTATACTGTCCTACACATTGTTCTGAGTCTGGATGGGAGTCCCTCTGGCCCATAGTCGTGAGGCAACAGCACAGCCAGCACCAATATGTGGGACTCTTATGGGGAAAACGGAAAAGCTTGATGTAGTAGATAAACAAACCGATAGTCTCATTAAGACGATGGGTGAAGTGTTGCCACTTACCTTATGGCTTCTGCAGCATTGTGGAGAGCAATCACCATGCAGGAGACTCATGGGGCGAGATCAACCTCGGATATTTCTTTGGGGTCCTTTTTGGTGCTTGGAGCTCTGTGCTAGCCTTCTGAATAAATGAACTGGATGAAAAATCTGCACGGCTTCTCCATTCCTCCATTACTGCGGCTCAGAAAGTCTTTAATGAAGCTCCTGTCTGTGTATTTAATTGCTTATGGGCTCGAGGAGGTATGGAGAACTCTGTAGGAAGGTGTACTTCTGGAGTAAACGCACTCTGCTATTAGTTAGCGTAGTAATGACTTGCTGGTGCGCTCATCGGTCTTCAAACTGAAACTTAATCCTTTGAAAGCGGGGCTAAACATTGATTATGTCAATAATAGGTGTCAACCCCTTAGGATCCTTTCTGCTGATCTGCTGGCGATGCTGAAAACACCTCACTGTGATGTCTGCACAATTTAAAATAAACTTGTTTAAAGCCCGGGCAGTGGCGGCGGAGGAAATGCTGCGAAGGCGGCGGAATGGTGGCCGAATACTGGAGGAACCATGGAAAGAATGCAAAGTGGCAAAGAAATGATTAACAACGTAAAAGCCAAACGATTAGCTTTGGGCGAATTACACAGTGAAACATGAAAAAACAATGCATGGAGGCGTGAATGTGGGACCGGGTACGGAAATCGCAATCGCAAATCAGAGCGGGAGTGAATCACAACACACCTTTAACAAGTTCCGATTGTGATTGGGGTCGGAGACGCGATTGAGCGATGACCGTCGATCTGGGGGAGGAATGAACGATGGGGATGTAATCGGAGAGGTAGCACGATCGGGGGGATCGGGAGAGGACTTGCAATCGGGAGTTGCGATGACCGTCAGATTTGCGGGGAGAATGGACGGTCGGGATTGAATCGGAGCATCGCAATCGGAGACAGGGAGATGGGACTTGCGATTGCTATCGGAGGGGCGGGTGCGATTAACATTGAGCCGTTGGATCGGCTGGGAGATGGACGGCTGTGATTAAATCGGGAGGTGGCACGATCAGGGATCGGAAGGCAGGACTTGCGATTGCGATCGGGAGGGGGAATGCGATTGAGCGCTGGCCGTCAGATCGCGGGAAGGATGAACGGTTGGGATGCAATCGGGGGATCACGATCGGGAGCAGGGAGATAGGACTTGCGAGTGATCGGAGGGCACACACGGAACGTTGCGATTGCAATTGGGCGGGGGGCTGCGATTAGCGCTCCATCGTCGGATCTTTGTGATAGATCGACGGTGCTAAACGCATCGCGCGACTTAACGTTATAAACAATCGCATCGAAGATTTTTGTTGTTACAAAGGGTTGTGCACCCGCCTGACTTTCGATTGCGATTAGCACTTGGGACTTAAGCGCTTGGTCCTAGCACACGGGCATGTGTGGGAAGTGGTTTGGGAAAAGGGGCTAAGCCCTATAATAAGGTCGGAAAGGGGGTTTCTAGCCCATTTAAATGGAATTTAAAGGCGAAGGAGGGGAACGATAGAGGAGTAAAGGGGGAAGATGGCCAACGAAGGGTAGAGGAATGATTTAAAGGGGATTTTGGGGGGAATTTGAAGGGTAAGAAGGGAAATAGGAGGGGAAGAAAAGGGGGATAAAATGGAGGCTAATTGGGGGTGAAATAAGAAGGAAAAGGGGGCCTTTGGGCATTTCTTCATAGCAGAGAGGCTTTAAAAGGGGAATCAGCAGAGGGGATTTCATCAAAGGATAAAAGACACATAGAGGCTTCAAGGAGACTATGTTTTCAGAAGAAATGCATTCCTTGAAGGCTCAAAAACAATTCAGCCCCTGTTTGCTTGCCAAAAATTTATAAGGGGGCTAACAGCGGTTCCACATGGGGATGGCTTCTTCTTGAAGGAGTCAAGAATTCAGAAAATGATCTCTTGGTGTAGGCCAGATGCCTGCTGCTTGAACCATCCTTTTCTTTCCTAGATCAGCTGCCACAAATTAAGACGACATCATATCAATAGAAACATTCTCCCAAACCACTACCTACCCACACTGTAGTCCTAGCTTTGTCTTTTGGGTGCATTTGGACCTGCAGACCGTTTCACATCATCAATATTTACAAACAGGAACATAAGCCTATTCTACTTCTACCCTTATTGCTCCATGAGACCAGATTATACTATTGGCCTCATATATTTCTCTACCTAGGCTAATATCTGCTAGGATTAAACTGTCTAGCAGATTTCTTCTCTACATTCTAAGACAGAAATTGAAAACAACTAACTACCTGCTCATAGGCTGAGCTTTATTGAGCTTTCCCTACCTACCCTACTCTAACTGGAAATATCTGATGCTCTAGGTGATGCAATAATTCCAATGCAGCCAATCAAGTAATAGCAAAAAAGGATATGAGCACTGGCTGCCTGTCAGGGATAAGCACAGGGTGCTCTGCCTGTGGTCCTTCAAAACCGAGGTCACCATCAGTAGTGACCATTCTTGATGAAACTGGCCCTTGCTAAGGATCAACGCTGGAGTATTTGAGCAAATCAGGGCCTCCATGTATTCTGCCACAGGATCCACGAACAGATGATGTACATTTTCTTCTTTTAGGCCTCCCAAGCTTGGTAGGCTGTCTTTATCCTGGGCTGCTTTGATTATTACATTTTCCACTGTGTCTTCAGAGTGACTCTTGGGAGTCGGATCGTCTTCTTCTTGCACATCAAGCAGCAGCGGAATTTCTTCTCTTTTGGGGGGAGGGATACTTTCCAAGAATGCTTTTGGGTCTCTGAACTCGTATGATATTTCTTGTGATCTCAAAAGTTTGAGCTCAGCTTCATATCTCTCAACCACCAGCTCCAAGAATATTTTCCTGAGCACGGGTCCGTATTCTGAGCTTAGGAGAACAGCCCCTGGAAGGTCCTCTACCCTCAATTCTGCCAAGTCACTAGAAATTGCATCACGACACCCTGCCATGAAAACTAGAAACATTTCTGCAAACCGTTCAGGGTCTTCCATTAGCGAAGTGACTTGGTCTTCGACATGGATGATGTTGTACTACGACATGGTCTCCCAGTGGAGTCACGTGAAACCAGGATAATCAGTGGCCTGCTGATCACCTATGGAGTCTTTTTATCATTCAGGAATTGTGGAGTCGCCAGGTGGATGATTTACAACTTACTGTCCACCACAGTGGTTTACTAAATCAAAGCTGACTGGTCTTTTCCCCAGTGGAGTCGCCATTATGTTGGGGTTCCCATGTTTTGGCAGATTTGGCAATACCAAAAGATGATACAACATCAAACCACTTTGGGGCCCTAGGATCTAGCCCTCCTAGACCCGGAGAGGGATCTCTCCAAATAGAGCAAAGAATGATAAATATTTGAAAGCTCAGATTGAGATGTTAGGCTAGTTATGAAGCACAAAAGGAGGTTTTAAAATGATTTGGTTGGTTGGTTGCTGGGTTGTTCAGGAGATCATAGACTGAGAAAGTAATGGGAGAAAGGAAACAAAACAGCAGGAGGCTTCAGCAAAGAGGATAGGCCAAGACGGTGCCATCCATTGGGCTATGGAGTCATGAAAGGAAATTACTTGCATCTACTAGCCAAGGCTTTCAAAGGGCAAGTCATCTACACTAAAGGATCTTTTAGGCAGATGATGGAATGGAACATTAAGGAGGGAAAGTGGAAGAAGGAAAGACAACCAAATTTTTGTCTATAGATCAGGTCAGAGGTCATTTAACTCCAGACCTGCTTGGACATACTCTAGGGCAGCTCTCAAAGGGACAAAGGGGCTGCTTATAGATCAGACCAGAGGTCATTTAACTCCAGGTCTGCTTTAGCAACTCCAAGGGGAAAACAGAGGTAAGTTTAACAGAAGGGATCTTAGAGAGGCCAGCTGGTCGCGCAAGGATCCTAGTGGATAGGGCTAACACTCATCCCCAGTGTTCCCAAACCTTCCAGCTTAAACCCAACAAGAACATATAAGAACTGATTCAACCAATTCATACATCAGAGAGTAGGAAATAACATCCACTACACTGGTTAAATTGACTGAAATCAATTCTCAGATAACACATTTAGCAGAAAACATTGAAGGCAAGGAGAGCAGACAACATAGGGCACCTAACAAGGGTGAATCCTATACCATTATTCTGATGCAAGCCTAGAAGAACAATGAAACAATATGGAAATGCATTAAACGAAGTAAGAAGAACATCACCAATAGTAATAGACCAGGATCCTGTGAAATGTGCTTTGATTAATTGATGCAAAACCAGTCATGTACAATAAGCTCAATGGCTAATACAGTCCAGACTTTCTCCTCCCAGCCTATTACATACAACTACTTTGCTACTCCCTCCCACGACTGTTCTAACAGTCTGAATGAATCCCTCTAACTGCAAATCCACAGCGAGGCAACAACAACAACCCTTTCAATATGTTCTCAGGGATTTCTTATAGGAGAAGCGGAAGAAACAGTAGTAGATAAACAAATAAATGAGTCTCATTAAAACAGTAAGGCGGAAGTGTTCACGCCCATACCACTTATTGGCTTTCTGCGGCATTGCTTGTACTCTGTAATCTGTCTGGGGAGTCTCTGTCAGGCCGAGATCGACCTCGGATATTTCTTTGGGGTCCTTTTTGGTGCTTGGAGCTCTGCGCTAGCCTTCTGAATAAATGAACTGGATGAAAAATCTGCATGGCTTCTCCATTCCTCCATTACTGCGGCTCAGACAGTCTTTAATGAAGCTCCTGTCTGTGTATTTAATTGCTTATGGGCTCGAGGAGGTGTGGAGAACTCTGTAGGAAGGTGTACTTCTGGAGTAAACACGCTCTGCTATTGGGTAGCGCAGTAATGACTTGCTGGTGTGCTCATCGGTCTTCAAACTGAACCTTAATCCTTTGAAAGCGGGGCTAAACATTGATTATGTCAATAACATGTGTCAACCCCTTAGGATCCTTTCTGCTGATCTGCTGGCGATGCTGAAAACACCTCACTGTGATGTCTGCACAATTTAAAATAAACTTGTTTAAAGCCTGGGTAGTGGCGGAGGCGGCGGAATGGTGGCCGAATACTGGAGGAACCATGGAACGAATGCAAAGCGGCGGAGAAATGATTAACAACATAAAAGCCCAATGATTAGCTTTGGGCGAATTACACAGGGAAACACGAAAAAACAACGCACGGAGGCGTGAATGTGGGACCGGGTACGGAAATCGCAATCGCAAATCGGAGCGGGAGTGAATCGCAACACACCTTTAACAAGTTCCGATTGCGATTGGGGTCGGAGACGCGATTGAGTGATGACCGTCGATCTGGGGGAGGAATGAACGACGGGGATGTAATCGGAGAGGCAGCACGATCGGGGGGATCGAGAGAGGACTTGCAATCGGGAGTTGCGATGACCGTCGGATTTGCAGGGAGAATGGACGGTCGGGATTGAATCGGAGCATCGCAATCGGAGACAGGGAGATGGGACTTGCGATTGCGATCGGAGGGGCGGGTGCGATTAACGCTGAGCCGTTGGATCGGCTGGGAGATGGACGGCTGCGATTAAATCGGGAGGTGACACGATCGGGGATCGGAAGGCAGGACTTGCGATTGCGATCGAGAGGGGGAATGCGATTGAGCGCTGGCCGTCAAATCACGGGAAGGATGAACGGTCGGGATGCAATCGGGGGATCACGATCGGGGGCAGGGAGATAGGACTTGAGATTGATCGGAGGGCACACACGGAACGTTGTGATTGCGATTGGGCGGGGGGCTGCAATTACCGCTCCACCGTCAGATCTTTGTGATAGATCGACGGTGCTAAACGCATCGCGTGACTTAACGTTATAAACAATCGCATCAGAACTTTTTATTGTTACAAAGGGTTGTGCACCCGCCCGACTTCCGATTTCGATTAGCGCTTGGGACTTAAGCGCTTGGTCCTAGTGCACGGGCATGTGTGGGAAGTGGTTTGGGAAAAGGGGCTAAGCCCTATAATAAGGTTGGAAAGGGGGTTTCTAGCCCATTTAAATGGAATTTAAAGGCGAAGGAGGGGAACGATAGAGGAGTAAAGAGGGAAGATGGCCAACGAAGGGTAGAGGAATGATTTAAAGGGGATTTTGGGGGGAATTTGAAAAGTAAGAAGGGAAATAGAAGGGGAAGAAAAGGGGGATAAAATGGAGGCTAATTGGGGGTGAAATAAGAAGGAAAAGGGGGCCTTTGGGCATTTCTTCATAGCAGAGAGGCTTTAAAAGGGGAATCAGCAGAGGGGATTTCATCAAAGTATAAAAGACACATAGAGGCTTCAAGGAGACTGTGTTTTCAGAAGAAATGCATTCCTTGAAGGCTCAAAAACAATTCAGCCCCCGTTTTCTTGCCAAAATTTTATAAGGGGGCTAACATGCATATTCACCCTAGGGGATTTCATCAGTACAAAAGCCCAGTCTGCTACCCAATCAACAAACCTACTCATTTTTTATTTGTTGGGCCAAACTAGCAAAATGAGATAAATTGAGCTTACGGTGTCGGATTAAGGTGAAATTCACGTCGTTGGATTCATAACAATGAGCACTTCGACTTGGTTCTAGTTTCAAGACTTTCTAGGCACTTTCAATTTTGAGCTAAAATTTGATCACCTGATCAAACATGAACAAGAACTTCTCTTGGGAAGAGATAACATGATTAAAAAAAGGAGTTCAATTGGATATGAGATCTAATATTCCTATACTCTTTGGACATGATTTTCATAATTGTGTAGTACCTAATTTTCAAAGGGGAATGTAAAATTCTATTCAATGAGAAGCATGAGCTCTTAATAAGGTTAAAGGAAAATCCATAAAGGTAAAAATTTAGCATCATATTTCAATAGTAAATTTGCATATAATCATGCAAATATATTACTTGTTTGATGATTCCAACTTTATTCCCATGTAACATTTGCATGGTACCTCTTTTCCATGAAATATTTTTGAAGGTGTCTTAATATACTATAAATTCTAAATTATTGCTCCAGTCATTTACAATAGAATGGCTTTATATAAGCTATAGGGTTTTATTAGTATTTTATTTTGAAATTGAAGAGTGTTAGTATTTAGATACAATCATAGTGACCATGGCATAAAAATATCTATTAGAATTAGTTCATGCTTGTCTTTCGTTGAATGAAGTTTAGGGTGCTTCCAATATTCAGAAAATAAAATCTTGAAAGGAATATGTGAACAATTTGTAAACAACATACAATGCATGATGAAAGAGATAAAAAGGAGAAGAAAAAGCATGCCCATCTTGGGCTGATAAGGCCACTAATTTTATGTAATAGTTGTGATCAAATGAAGTTTCTATGTTCATTTAATTAATAATTTGTTGTGTATTTTTGTGACTCAATTTATCTGGGAGTAATGAAATTTGAGTGTGAATATATACATAGGAATTTGTATGTATCCAACTCTAGTAATTGGTTCAACTATTATTCTAGTAGACACTAGCTATAGGAATTTCTTGTAGAAAGCTTTTAATGCTCTTTGTGAATAACAATCAATTCCTTCCAGGCTGTTGATGAGATATTTAACCATTTGTGTGAAAGTGGTTTGTCATTGGAATGATTTGAAGAAGTTGTTGATGCTATCTATGTTGATTTCCAATGAGAGGGTTTGGATATTGATCAAAATTTAGATGGTTTTAATAAGAATCGAGCATAGTTGCATTGGCACTCTGTGTTGGGAAAAATAGTAAAGTATCAACATTGAAGAGAAAACCCAACAACTGGTTGTAGCAATGGTCAAAGAGTGAAGGAAATTCACCACTTGGGTGCAGAGTGACTGAAGCTCTATAATTTGAAGTCTTCATGGAGATTTAAAGAATATATGTTGAAATTGTGTAATTAATTTTCCACATTGAAAACTTGCAAAGGAGGGTGTTGGCTATCCTTTGCGTTGTAATGGAAATATGTTGAGGACCACATTTTTCTCCTTGAAAATTCCATCATCACAAATCATAATGAAGTGTTGAAGGAAGGTGTGTATTATAAAAATGTTTCCAAGGATTGGATCTGTCATAATAAGTATTGGCATTTT
The DNA here is from genome assembly GCA_034641835.2 of Pinus albicaulis. Lineage (NCBI taxonomy): Eukaryota > Viridiplantae > Streptophyta > Pinopsida > Pinales > Pinaceae > Pinus > Pinus albicaulis. The sequence goes on along the minus strand of CM076578.1, from coordinate 1,499,598,713 downwards.
TTGTGTTGGTTAAATATTAGTTGTAAGGGAAACATTTTCTTAGAAAGGAGAATCATGATTTTTTTTTTGGATATTTTTTGCACTTCTATGATATTGTGGGATCAGTATGCAATAAGAGGAATGTGCCCAAAATGGTGGGGACACATTCAATATTGAATAACCAAAGGAAAACTTTGTATTTGGAAACAAACCATTGATAAATTGAAAATCAAGATTAAAATACAGACTACATATTTGGAATGATGTATTTTTGTGTATATGCCAAACAAATCCTTGGTGTTGTAATTCTACGAGAATCCTAAGGGTCTTGTTCAGTTAGGTAGTTAGGAAGTTTGGAAGTTAGTAGTTAGTGATAACTTATTTCTGAGCTAATTTCTGAAGTATAAATGTAATCCAATTCAATGAATAAGGTACAGTTGATCACATGTTTCTTATTTAACATTGGTATCAGAGCGCTTAAGATCCAAGGAGGATGGTGGTACTATTGATGTTAAGAGAGCAACAGATTTTTTTCAACCTCTGTCAACAGTACCAACGGAGTTTGTTTGCCAGCATTTTCCTCTCATGTGTTTGCAGCGTGTGGTTGACAGAAACCCTCATGTCATGCTACAGTGTTGTGGTAGATTTAAAAACCAATACTACCAAATCATTTTCCTAAGCTGCATTCATCATTTGATTGGAGTGAGCGTTGATAAATCTGAGTGCAATTTGACTATTGTGTTCATTGTGGACTGTTAGGAGTAGATTTTTTTTGCTGGGAAAATAATTTAGATTTTTTTGCCAGCATATGTTTTGGTTATGATCAGTAAGTTACAAAAAACAATTTTTTTATAAGGAAATTTATGTCTTGTTGAGATAAAAAAAAAATGTGAGAATCTTTGAATCTTCAAAGTTAAAAGTAGTTTTTTTTAGAGAAATGTGTGCCTAATTTTGGTTAAAAACAAAAGCAAGAGTTTTTTAAATCTTTGTCGGTGATTACAAAATTTTTTGTGGTTGAATCAAATTTTTCTAAAGACAAAATTATGTGCATGTGAGAGAAATCTTTGTCACTGATTACAAATTTTTTTTTGTGGTTGAATCAAAATTTTTTAAACACAAAATTATGTGCATGTGATGAAAATCAAGTTTTTGGTGGTCAAAACATGAACTCCCTGGTATCCTTAATTGCTGTTGTCCTTTCCAGAAAGGAAAATTACCAGGAGTGGTTTAGGAATGTTAAAAATACTCTTATCTTTAATGATTTATTGGATGGAGTGTGTGAAGGAGAAGGATAGAATGCACTGGTGCAGCCTAATGATTGGAAACAACTCATAATCTAGAAAAGTAAGGATAAGAAGGCCTTTGCCTTAATATCGACTTCAATCTCAGAAGAGGTAAGTAGATACATTAGTCAGAGTGAAACAACTTATGATGCCATAAAAAAACAAAAAGACCTTTATGATTTACATTCTGAATTGGAGATAATACACTTATTGTTAAAGTTATTTAATCTGGAAATGAACGATCTTGATCCTCTAAAACTTGCCTTGGAAATTAAAGCTATCAATCATGAAATTGAATGTACTGGAGTTAAAGCTAATTTTCCGCTTACTACCTTTATAAAAGTTCTTTACCCTAGTTATTCACACTACTTGGAATCTCTCCAAGCTAGTAGGAAATTAAAAGATATAGATTTTAACAAATAAGTAGGGAAAATTGTAGAAAGAGAGAAATATTTTGGCAAGAAATAAGCATCACATAGGTCTAATACTAGAACCCTATGTCTTGCTCAAAAATACCAAAAACCTCAAGAGGAATATTTCGGAAATACAAAGGGTAATAGAGGTCGAGGTAGGAATAATTATAGAGGTAGGGGGGGGCAGAGATATTAATGGAGTTAGACAGAAAAATGAAAAAAAAAGAAATTTTTCTGATAAACCAGCTGTAAAAATTTTTAGATGTGGAAAACTTGGACATACCACTGCAAATTGTAGAATTCCCTTCGAGAAAATTAATGAAAATAAAGAACAATTGCTTGAAAATAAATATCATATAATTCTAGACAGAAGACAGTCTTCTGAGAATGCACATTATGTTTTCGCACATTGTAATTTCCACATGGAAGATGTTTTTAGTACTTCATTTTCTTCATGGTATGATAGTTGAGTTCTAGACACAGGTGACACGTGTCATATGACCTTTCGAAGAGATTTGTTTAATAAATTCAGTGATAATATTGACGGAGTAGTGTATTTTTCTGATAAGTTCTAAATCAAGCCATCAGGGATTGGTTCAATTCAGTTAAAAATTCCTGGACTTTCAAGTTATATTTTGAATGATTTTCTTTACATTCTGTAGTTTCAAAGAAATTTGTTATCTCTTATACAAAGCAGACAGTAGGGAGATTCCATCCACATATTTGATGGTAAAGTAGAAATTAGAAGCACAACTAAGAATAAAACTGTAATGACTCATGTGGAAGAAGATAAATTATTGAAGTTGCATGGTATGTCATATATTGCATTGAACACAATTTATTTGGTTCAGCAAAACGATACTCCGTTGTCTTCTTTATTATGGAATGCACGCTTCAGTCATGTTAATTATGAAAGTATCTGTATTATGAAACAACAGGGGATTAAGGGACTTCCAATAGTTCCCAGAAAATTGACCCCACGTAATGCTTGTATATTGGGCAAGCATCACAAACAATATTTTTTAGAATTCTAAGTTTAGAGCTAAAAGAAAATTAAGTCTCATACACTCTGACTTATGTGATATAATTCCTGTACCAACTGCAAATGGAAATAAATACATAATCACTTTTATTTATAATTATTTGAGGATGTGTTGGGTTTATCTGCTTAAAGAAAAATCACAAGTTTTTTATGTATTTAAGAAATTTCATCTCTTGATAACAAATGAAGCACATCTTAATATTGGTACTATAAAGACTGATGATGGAGGAGAATATACTTCACATGCTTTCGAAACATATTTTCAAGACAATGGCATCAAACACTAGACCACAATACCATATAGTCCACAACAAAATGGTGTTGCTGAAGGAATGAACTAAAAATTGCTTCATATGGTAAGGTCAATGATGTTTTTTCAGAATGTAAAATTAATGTTTTGGGGAGAAGACATGCTCTGTGTGGCATACATTAGAAATCGATGCCCTTCCTCTATATTTAGCAATAGAACTCCATATGAAATGTGGTATAGTCGTCTTCCTGTTGTTAAACATTTCCAAATTTTCGGTTCTCAATGTTATGCTTTGATTCCTAAACATCAGAGGAATAAGATGAGTGAGCGAAGCAGAAATGTATATTTTTAGGGTATTCCATGACTTCTAAGGCATACCGATTATATGATGAAGCAAACAAAATTTTCATTTTTTCAAGAGATGTAATTTTTCTTGAAACTGATAAGCATTCCCTCACTCTTGAGAGACAACTTAATCAAATAGAAAATTTTGTTCCTCAAAATTTTTATTATGAATTTGATAATATACTTCCCCATTCTGAAGGGGGGATTCCTATATTAGATCAGTCTATGGAGTTTCATTCTCTTAATAATTGGAAATTGGTTTATGATGATAATTCTATTGTTGTTGATGAGGAATTAGTTGATGCAAGTGATTCTATAGAAACAATGATAGAAAGGGAAAGAACTGAGCCAGATGAAGAAGATGAGCAGCTTCCTGAACAACTTCCTACAAAAACTTTGTGAAGGTCAACTTGTATTCTAACATTTCCAAATAAATATGATGATTTTAAGGCTGGAAGTTCCTCATGTAACTATTCTCATTGTGAATTTAATTTTTCTATGGATTGTGAACCTTCTTGATTTGAAGAAGATGTTAGTTATGAACAGTGGAAATATGCAATGTAAAAGGAATATGATTCTCTCATAAAAAATGGCACATGGAGGCTGGTGGATCCTCCTGCTGGCATAAAACCTACTCGTTGAAAATGAATTTATAAAACTAATTTTAAAGCTGATGGTTCACTAGAAAAGTACAAAGAAAGACTTGTAGCGAAGGGATATGCACATAAAGAGGGTATTGAATATATATATACTTTTGCTCCTATAGCTAAATGGGACACTATTATATCTTTGTTTGCTATTGCAGCTTAGAAATAATGGAAAATTCATCATATGGATGTCAAAAATGCCTTTTTAAATGGAGATTTGAAAGAATATGTTTACATGTTTCACCCAAAAGGTTTTTTCGTTAAAGGGAAAGAACAGAAGGTTTGCAAACTAATGAAATCTTTGTACGGCTTGAAACAAGCTCAACGAACATGGCATGAGAAGATAACTGAAAATCTTCTTAACTTAAACTATAAACATTTTGACCTAGATGATGCAACTCCTTTCATTAAGAATGTTGGAAGATCAGTTGTATATCTATTTTTATATGTTGATGATCTGATGATCATAGGAAACAATGATGAAACATATCATTTATAAAGAAGGAATTGAAAAGGTATTTGATATGATAGATTTAGGTTTAACTCATTATTATCTTGGAATTGAAGTTGATCAAAAACCACAACATATTTTCATCTCTCAGAAAAAATATGTTGATAAATTATTGAACAGATATAGTATGACAGAATGTAATCCTGTTGCTACTCCAATGGAGAATATTTTGAAACTCACTTCCGAAGTAAGAAAGTCATTTGAAGATCCAACCAAGTACATGCAACTTTTTGGAAGCTTAATTTATTTTTCTATTACTCGTCCTGAATCCTGATATAACCTTTGTTTTCAGAATATTTTCTAGGTCTATGCATCAACCTTGTGAGGGGCACTAGGTAGCAACAAAAAAGAGTTTTGAAGTATTTAAAAGGAACTCAAACCTACGACATCAAATATTCCAAAGTTTTAGACTTCCATTTTGTTGGTTATTCAGATTCAGATTTTGATGGAGATAAAGAAAATGGAGTCTCAACTTCTGGATATTCGATGAATCTTGGATCAGCAACCATCAGTTGGAGATCGCACAAGAAATCTGTTCCTATTGATTCGACCACTGAAGCTGAATATGTTGCAGCAACTCAAGCCACTAATGAATCATTTGGCTTCGAAAAATACTCGAATATTTGCAGGAGAAACAAAGAGCTTATACTCCTCTATTTTTCGATAACTCTTCTCCAATTTAGTTGGCTTGGAATCCAAATTTTCATGACTGAACCAAATATATAAACACCAAATATGATTTTATTTGACATCATGTAGAGGCCAAAACAATTCATCTAACACATTTTCCAACTTATAAACAAATTGCAGATATTTTCAGCAAAGCATTAGGGCGTGAAAATTTCAAACAATTTAGTTCTTTACTTGGTATGTCAGACGTCCCTCTGAATTAAGGGGGGAAATGTTGTAATTCTACAGAAATCCTAAGGGTCTTTTTTAGTTAGGTAGTTAGGAAGTTAGGAAGTTAGTAGTTAGTGATAACTAATTTATGAACTAATTTCTGAAGTATAAATGTAATCAAATTAAATGAATAAGATACAAAGATCACAATTTTATTATTTAACACTTGGGGAAACATGCGTTGAAGGAAAGAGGCTTTGACGTTTGAATACTCAGAAGCATAGTAGTATGACGGGGTATTCCTCATGAGCATACAAATTTATGAAACCCATCAAGTGGTCTTATGATATTGGAGAAAATCCATAAATGAGGATTAAAGATATGGCACCACTACAGAAAGATTCGGGAGCACTTCTTCACAATTATGATAACTATTTGTTTAATTTCTGTAACAAGTTTGACCATTTGATAAGATATGGATGCTAAAAATTTATGAGTATGTTGATGAATGTCAAATGGACCTACGAACACAAGATTTTGTGTTAAATTTACAAAAGGATTCAATGAGAGGAGAAAATTAATTTTAGACAATCTTGTAGTAGATGATTTGTTGGATATCAAATAGAAGTAGAACTTCCTACAACTAGGTTGTGAAGTGTGAGGTTTATAGAATGAGGGGAATAATTAGAAACATTAATAACATACCATCTATATTTCTGACATCAATTGACATCAATCCTAATGCACTGTTAAAATTATAATTAATCAATAATCCAAGGTAGTACCTGCATAAATTATAATTAATCAATAATCCATGGTAGTACCTGTGTTTTCAAGTGTTGGAATTTCTGCAATCAATTCTAAATGGTCTTTAGGGGAATGAGAATAGATTTTGGAGTTGAGAATAGTGTTTTTGGAAAATGACAATGACCTAGATCTCGAAAGGGCGGAGATCATAAAGGAATGTTCTAGTGATGAAAGAGGTTCCAGTGGTGTAGATGTCTCATGCTTAGATCTCTGTAATGAAACCCTTCATTCCCTCCCTGAATGACTTGAATATGCATTGATTCCTTATTAGTTGTTTGGGAGAGTTCCTATTATAAACCTAGTTGAAATCATCGTTCCCCAGAGAATTTTATTCCCAAAACCCATTCATCGAAATGATGGACTCCTTGAGAGTGATTTTATGTACTCTATTGACATTGCGCATTGTTTCCCTATAATTTGTTCCTCTGAGAAGCATGGATCCAACAATGAGTGTTTTTTCCCTATTCTGAGAAGTACAACACCAACAATCAACGAGAAGATAACAAGAGTGTAAACCACTTGTCGGCTATGAAACCACTCAACTTTTCCATATCTCCTTAGCCACACAAAACCCTTGCAGAATGAGGAATAATAAACCAACGATACCAAGAAGGATAAACAAAATCTAGATCTTAACTAAAAATTGTTTTCCCTTGCTACAGGTATCTTGATTTTGAAATTGATGGTAGTTAATAATATAAACCAAAAAACATATAGATATTTTTAGAGTTTGTGGGGTGCATACAATCTATGATCACTGAGTGATTTTGATAGTTTTTATTCTCATGCGTTATGATTTATTACATGAAAGGTTAGTCCCACAAGTTAAATACACATTAGGAGGTAAAAAAAAATCAAAATTTTATTATTGAAATGCAATTAACTCTCAATAGTATTAAAGTATTGAGTTCATGCAAGCATTGTGGCATATTTAGTGAACTAGTTTTTATTATTATTTGCAAATGATTTAATATTCGATTTAATAATAAAATAAATATTTGAAAAATTGAATAAAATTTAATATAAAACTATGATAACTAGATTCAAAACCTACATTTAAAAATAAATTTAAGTAACATAAATCATATAGTTTTTAAATATCTTCTATTAATTTTTTTTATATCCATTTCAAATTATTCTCTCATTTTGTTCCCAATATATTTTGAACTTTGAATATGATGCCTTTAAGACTTTATTTTAATCTCCACAACATGTGGAATAATAATAGAAAAGGTTTACAATTTATTTCACAATGTGTATATAATTATTGTAATGGTAACATTTTTTATAGTCTAACAATTCTAGTTGATAAATTTTAGTTAAAAGGTAACTCCATAATATTGTTATATCCTTTTTGTTCAAATAATTTTTTTTTTCAAATTTTAACATATCTTACTTACAAATGAATATATGATTTTCCTTTGAGTTCAAATTTTTCTAGTTTACTATTACCATTGATATCATTCAAACATGGATTGTTATAGTTCTTCTTTTAGAAATCCTATTTAGTATGAAAGGAAAAAAAAACATGGTACATTTATTGAAGCTCAATAATAAGATACATATGATACGAGAAAATAATTAACCTACCTTCTTCTAGTCTCTATGATATTTTGATGATTCATAAATAGCTCGAAAATCATTTAGTTGGAGCCATAGTTTATCCTTAATTTTTGTTCATGTTCTTCATTTTTATTTGAAGTCCTTTATTTTAAAAGGAACTTGGTAGATCTTGTGTGGTTGAATCCAACTATTTTTCAACCTAAAGCTTTATCGCTTTCTAAATTCATGGATCATCCAATAAATTTATAACAGAAAGAATCACATTGTTATGATCCCATTTTAAAATCCATTATGTTGTAGAGGATACAAGCCTTTTTAGGAAAAAATGTTTATTTTGTTTATGAAACAAGTTACATCAAATTTTACCCTTTTAATATTTATCATGGAGAAATATGGACTTTGAAGAAATTTTTTTTTTTTTTTTTCTGTAGTAAGGCTAAATTGCATTCCAGATGTTGCAGGTCTGAAAAAGAGGTCGAAGGAGAAGTTGTTGCTACTGACAAAGAGAGTGGAATTTTCAAAATGGAACCTCACCAATGAGAGGCATTGATTTGGTCTTGGAGGGGTCTTGGTCAAGGTTCTAGGTATTGGAATTTTTCAATTGAAGATTCTATCAGAAGAATAATTCTTGTGGGTTTTCCTCTCAGAGTTGGAGATTTTTTGGCCTTGGTTGATCACCTATTTCTTATGCCCTTTTTCTTATTGTTCTTTATGATTTGGTATTTGTTTGATTAATACAACACTAATAATAATAATTAAGAAGAATAATATAACTTAAAAAAGTAAAAATATATCACAAACAGTTATCAAAGTAGATAAATCACCTACATTTGTTTCCGCTGGATTTCTCAACATGGTATCAGAGCTAAGGTGACAAGTCAAGGAGGGGGAGCTTAAAGAATGACGACCAAGGGCTGAAGCACTAGAATATAATAAAGAGAATCAATCAACAATAAGGACCACTCATCTAAAAAGAGCTACAAGGACAAGGATTACATCATCATCTTGAAGAAGAAAACCTTCGAACCCTAGTTCATTAAAAATAAGTATTCTACATTCCAAGCATTCTCGGGAACCTCACACAAGCTTCTCCTCAAATAAGGAGACATCAAAATACCCTACCTCTACTGAAATAAAGAAGAACTACAAATTTTAGCATATTGAAGCCTCTACATCGAAGAAGAAAAAGGATGAGGCGTTGTCATCATCATCAAGAAACCAAGGTGATATCCCTCTCTTTGAAGGATCACTTTTGAAGAACATATTCATCAAGCGGACATATTCTATCATCATAATCATAATCAATATGGAAGCAATTTGAATATATTGTCATCAAGGAGTATTTTCAAAAGTAAGTATCTTTTTTACCACATATGAATCTATCAAAATGAATTCATTTTTCAAGGAAATCAACAAAGTGGTTGGGTCATCAAAATTTCTTGCATGGAAGAAGAGGACAAATTTGATCCTCATATAAAATGAAGTCATCGATCATGTTAAGAGTTCAATCACTAAACCTCTAATGGAATAAGCTCAATATATTAATAATTATATGAAAGGGGAATCAACGGCTCAAAGGATCCTTATAGAATCCATCAAAGATACCCACATACCTTATGTATCAAAGCTAGAGACATCAAAAGAAATATATGAAAAGCTAGTAGAGATATTATTTGTAAGTAATACTAGAGAAGTGATATCATTAAGAAAAAAACTATAAAATATGAACGTATCAAAGGAAGATTAAATATACTCATACATTATGAGGGTGTTGGAAATAAGAGACCAACTACAAGAGTTGGGAGAAATGATTTCTGATAATAAAATTACCACCATAGTGCTCAATGCACTACTAGAGGAATGGGGCAACTTCACATCAAGAATTTGTGGAAATAAAGAAGCTACTCCATTCAATGAAAGTTTTTCATAGTTTAAAATTAAAGAAACTAGGCTCAAGGCTAAAAGTGATGTAGGATAAAATGAGCAAGCAAAAGAGTGCTGCAATGGCTAAAAGGAAATGGAAATTTGGAAGGTTTGGTCCTCAGAAGAAGAACAAGAAGGATATGTTGAAAATCCAATGCTATGGTTTCCATGAATACAGGAATTACAATAGAAATTGTCGTAAACTCAAGAAGGACAAAAAAAAAAGGAGGAAGGGAAGAAGGATGGTCCCATGAGCCATTATGTGACCATATGCTGAGACAAGAGGGAGTGAAGTGGTGAGAGCAAGAGGTTAGCCCGACCCCAAACCACATGGTCTCCATGTGACATTGACCAATTCTTAAGGGATATTGGCATGATTAAGGAGGTGACAATTCGCCTTATTTTTTACGAGAATCCTATCGCTGCCAAGCAAACTTGTCACTCTATGGTTGGAAGAAAGGAGGAAATAGTAGAATGATTAGCCATATTTGCATATTTGTAGAACTATTAGCCAAATTTGTTCAAGGAGGCATATCTTACTCAAGTTTTAACATTTTTGAGCTCAAAAAGAGCCTAGATAGGGGTTTTTGAGCATTCTTGATCCAATGGAAGAGCTAGTTTTTTCATTTTAGCACTGTAAACTGATACAATTCATATTTGAGAAAATAATTGAAGAGGCCCAACATTGGAAGATGGACCCAGGGGCATCGCCCAGGAGAAGCAACAGGGAAGAAATTTCCTCAAGGGACTAGCAAGAATTCATTCGAGTATGGATACAAAGGAAAGGGGAAGTTTAAAGGAAAAGGAAAAAGGAATGCTAAAGTAAAGAAAGAGGGAGAAAAAATCGCATGCAAACATTGATCAAAATAAGGCCATGATGGAGACCATTGTTGGAAATTACATCCAGGAACCAGACAAATAAGTTTAACAACAAGGGGAAACAAACTATTTTTTCAACGACTCAACAAGATCTAGGATCTGACTCAGGTGATGTGACCAAAATCACAACCATGGGAATGAAAGGTAAATCTTCTATTGCAAGTAATAGTTCTAATAGTAAGCCTATTGGGCCTCAAAATGATAAAGACAGAATTGAGATTTTCCATATTAACGTGATTACAAAACATACCAAAGTTTATACTTTGTTTGATAGTGGATCCCAAGTTAACCTTATTTTTTAATCTATTGTAAAGTAACTAGACTTAGAAACTATAACTCATCCTAAAACTTATCCTTTTGGTTGGATATGTGATAATGCCAAATTAAAAGTTACAAGAGAATGTAAACTTAAATTTTCCCATCACTTCAAACTTTATTGATGAGGTAGAGCTTGGTGTTGTACTACTTGACATATGTGGAATTTTTTAGGGTGTCCATAGTTGTATGAATGAAAATCCATATTCTATCGTCAGGAGAAAAAATATCATTTGTTTAAATATGGAATTGACTATATTGTTAGAGTGCATCAGAAGAGGATTAATTTGTCAGTTTTAAGTGTGGGTCAAACGAAAAGGCTTGTGAATGCTAGTAAGACTTTCGTATTATTGATGATCAAAACACAAATATATTCTTGAATTTGAAGCTTTCAAAGGATGTGATGCAAAACTCAATAATTATTTGGTTTAATTTTTTAGGACATATGATAAGATTTTTCAAGAACCTGAAGGGTTGCCTCCTAAAAGAGGAATCCAACATGAGATTCAATTGTACCATGATTCACCTCTTCCAAATATTGGCATGTAATGAATGTCAATTTTTGAGGATGCAAATATTAAGAAGAAAATTCAATAATTCCTTGACAAAGGGGTCATTAGGCCTATTACATCTCCTTGTAGGTCTCCTATTGTTTTTCTTCCAAATAAGGATGGTACCTACTGCACGTGTGTGGATTTCAGAGATTTAAACAAAATCATGGTAAACAATTAGTAGCATCTTCCTCGTATTGGTGATTTTTTAGATCAGTTGAAGGATGTTGTTTATTTGTAATATTGCAAATGTGGAACAACTAACAAGGCATGACTGGAAAATACATTTTCCAGTAATGGCTACTACAGGAATGGAAACCAGGACCTAGATCCCATAGAAAAATATGTCTAAATACTAAATCCAAGAGGAGGCTCCAAATAAATCCTTCTAAGTGGTTTAAACAGATCTACCACACTTAGATGTCCTCAAAAAGTGCCCGATGAGGGACTGCAGCAAATGTAAGCACATATAATGGAATAACAACATTATTTTATAGCCATGAACAAATGAAGATATGAATAGCCAACAAATGTATCATATAGCAGCAAAACAGTACAATTCCTTGAGGGAAAAAACACTCAAGCAATACAATGTAAGCCTCAGCAACACATGTGCAAGGAAATGAGGAACTCTGCTATATAGATATGAACCCAGGCTATGACAGCATTGTCTATAGGAGACACTACAACATATAAAATGAAAATATAATGATATAGCAATATCATCTCAAGAAATGAGGGGGAGCAACATCTCAACCCCTGAAAACACTAATACAACAATAATACACAATCCTTAGAATGATTGGCTGCAACACATGTACAAATGGAGATTATGCAGAAATGCCGGAGTTGCTAGGTAGAAGCTACAACTCTGAAAATAACTAGAGATGGCTATATATGATGTGAAATCTGAAATAAACCTCCTCCAACAGATCTCTCAAGTGATAGGATTATCCTATTCCTGAAGATATCTTCCTCCAAGATGATGGTGCAACCCTCACTGCAAGTGTGCACTAAAATAACGTAGTATGGAGAATGGACTGCATTGTCTATGTTGAGAGATGCTTGGCCTTGATGCCAAGATATGCAATTCTACCCTGGAAACCTCATTCACTAACCTCCCAGAGGAATAGGAGCTCCCTCCTCTGCAATATGATACAAGGAAAGGTGTTGTGGAACCCCTCCACTGCAACACCCAGCAACACTACGTTATACTTCAGCAGAAATAATGTAGTGACTGATGGAAGTGGCTTTGGCCTTGAGCCAAGATGTGGAGAAATGAAGTGCAATCCTTCAACAGGAATCTCAAGAAGGAGAGGAAATCTTAAACAGGAATCCCTTGTGCTAAGCAGCACTGCAACTCAACTAAACAGCTGGAGACTGCAAATAGTCTAATCAGACAAATGATCAAATGCTCAAAGATGTCTCACTATGGATTCCTCTTCCTCCTTTTATGAAAGTGAATGCCTCTTTACCCTAGACCCCACACATTAGGGTTTCTTCCACAAAGGATCTTTCTCCCTCTCAAACTGCGTTGTCTTCTCAAGCAAGCTACACCTCTTAGGCAGCACTATTGGCTTGGTCAAAATCTACCTTGTCCTCATGAAATTGCCCCTTTTCACACTAGAAGGTGAAAAATTAAGCTTCTCTATTGATCCTTTTCACACTATGAAGGATCTTATTCCTACTCATGGGCCTTTTACCCATTTTATTCACATCCTATATGAAATAAGAAAAAATTAATATTCCAATTTTCTCCTTTCAAATTTTGGAATATTACAGTCCTCCCCTCTCAAAGATTTCTTGTCCTCAACCAAGTGCAAGGATATACTGAATTCTTTCCTCCTCTCCCTGTAGCATCCATGTATGATGATATCCTCCAAGGGAAGTGATGCTATCTCAACAATAAAGCCTCCACATTGCTCCTCCTCAGTATGCAAGTCAACTATCAATCCATCATCATGTAAAAGTGAAATACTCAAGAGGATAGAAAAGTGATTTCTAGAGGTCCCCTTGAGGAAATGGATCTGAAATATAATGGGAATAATTTCTCCCATATGGATCCTCCCTCCCCAAGCTATAAGCCATGCAAAATGAGTCACCTCCCAACTAAGAAACTCCTGGAAACTGTCATCCACCTTTGGCTCCAACAAAGTAGGTGGGATGAAAATCTACACATGGTAGACAATGTAGCCTACCCCACACTGTCCACCTCTCCAATTATGGTAAGTGTAGAGTGTTGGCTGATCATGGGCTGCAATAAGTTTTCCCTCAAGTGGAAAAATGAAGACTAGATCTCGAAATATCCCTCCCCCAACGCTGCAAATCAAGTTGGCCCAAATATCCCCATACATGATGAGTTGGAAGTCATCATTATATGGCATCTCATCCATCATATGGCTCACCTCATAAATGACAAATGTGTTTTTAAGGTAACCATATCATGTCCTGTGTTCCCCTTAGAACCTGTAGTGCAAAGAGTGTGGGAGGATTCCCCCTCAAAGGACACATTCACCCAATGTGTCTCTCTCCCAAGCATGCTCCTCATAAAGATAGAAGGCATGATCCAAGAGAGAAAATGAGGAATCAAGAATACGCTATATGTAACAAAATGAGAAGTAAAATTATCCCTCAAGTAATAGTTATACAGCTCAACCCTCAAATCGCAATAGAGATCGATAAAAATGAGTGGCTTTTCAACCACTTGCCTGCTACTCCAAACTCCTCATAAGTATGTGAGTGAAGTTAATTGATGATGTAAGGTGTACAATGAGAATGTCCTCCATAAGATATTTTTCCAAGTCCCTAGGAATGCCCATCAATCATGCTTATGGCCTCATATAAACCATGTGGTCTAGAAAAAAGAATGCTCCTCCTTGGAGCATCATCCTGCACATGTATGGTTACGGGACATATACATACATCATATAAATTCTCATGTAAAAAACAATGACTACCCTTACCATACTCTCTACTCATACAAATGGAGTGGCTCATATATGAGTCTCCTCTCATCTTCAAAGAGAAAAGAGGTGGTTCTGCTAACTCTCCCGAAGAGTCATGTATCTCCTCCATCTGCATCTATTCCATGTATCTACTCATATGCTGATATATCTCCTCCTCAAATCCCATCCAAAGATACCCCTCCATGATGGTGTGGTATGCTCTCATAGAATAAGTGGGACTGAAAAGGAAATCCTCTCGAGCTGCTTGTAGCAACTTCTCCTTGAGCTTGGAAGCTCTAGGAAAGAATATCCTGCCATGACAATAGATGACCCCATCTTTGACTGAATATCTCTCCTCATGCAACTGGTCATCCAATATCATGCAAGTAAAAATATCCTTGGAATACTCCACCAACAACTGGGAGTTCCAATATGGATCTATCCTCCATAGTGACAGCGCTGATGATCTCTCATGAAGAACATATGTCATATGGTTGCCCTCTTCTTTGACATCTCCCATGCCAAAGATGCAAGTTGGAAGGTTGTTATCCTTCCCCTGCTGCTTCTACCATAGCGCAGAATCTGAAATGGAAGTGGGTACTGATGATGTTGAGAGAATGCTCTCTCTCTCTCTCTCCTTGAGTCTGCCCCAAGCTCCCAGCACTGTATCAAGCTCTCCCAAGGTTCCCACTCCTCTGAAATCACTGTGTGGTGCCTCAATTGATGAAGCATCCATCCCCCTCTGCTGATCTAGTGGTCTCCCTAGCAAAATGTCTCCATGCAATGAGACATCATCATCAAGAGATGACTAAATAGATGAATGGATATAACCCTCCATGATTCCACTATGCAATCCAATCACCTTCTTAGGTGCATCAACCTCTATAAATGAATAGGAATGTGTATATCTCATCTCATGATACTGGTTATCCTCCCTATATTATCCTTGTGTTTCCATGGTTCCACACCTCCTCAAAAATGGCACATGTAGAACATGAGTTGTGCCTTGAACTCCATACATGAGATCCTAGGGACTTCCTTGCAAAGGTGCAATCATCCCTCTATTTGGAGCAAGAGCTCCTCCTTCCTCTGCATGAGGCACTAGATAATCCCTAGATATGACAACACTATTGCCTTCAATATCTGTAACATGAATGGGCAACCTCCCAATGATTGGATCCTTTTGTGAAATAGAGATCTCCATGCTCCCTTGCTCAAAGGTGTGAGATGGAAGCTTCTCTTCCGGCAAAGTATGGTGCAAGTTTTCAGCCTTCTCCATGCTTTTCTGAAATGGTATTGCGTTCTCATGCAAGGGCTTTGTTTGAGTTTTCTTGTTTTTCTCCACCATGGGTGTCTCATGAATCCTTCTATCAAATATTTTCACTAATGCCTTAGTGAAACTAGCATAGGATGCAATGTTTACATTTCTTAAAGAACAGGATTCAAAAATCCACCAGACAAAAGCCTTACCTCTCAAATGCAACGCTGCAATTTTGATGGCTTCCTCTTCAGGAATGTGGTGCTGCTGCAAGAAGGTCTCTAACTCCTCCACCCAAGATTTCGCTAAACATACAGGTGAACCTTCAAAGGTAGATAGATGAAATATATCCTTTTGTTCTCTTCCTTTCACCTTCATCTTGCAAAACTCTAAAAAACTGAGATGATCTCAGAATTTCTAAGTTTGAAACTCATACTCTTTCAAGAAATTACTAAGGGTATCCCTCCTAGCAACCTCTTCTTCTCTTCCCATCTCTCTTTAGGAAATCTTGGCATGTGATTGTGCTATGAATTAGAGTGTGTGACTGCTGGCTCACACTCCTCATATGTCAATCTAGAGTTTGCTTTAGAATCAAACCCTCTTGGAGATTCTTCACACATCTCCCTCCGGGTATTCTTGAAGTCTTTATGAATAATATGTATAGATTTAGGAATAATATTTTTAAGCTAATCCCCTCTTTCTCCTTTAGAATATGGAGTATTTTTCCTGCTTATTTCTCTATCTCCTTCTCGATGAGAATTATGAAGTGTAGGGTTCTTCCTCTTCTTTCTTCTTATTATCCTTGGGGAGGTTGTTAATGGATATTAAATATGATGAGATAAATCCTATCCTCTTTAATCTTCTGATCTCTTGGGCCTAGACTCATAGGCTGAGCTAAGACTATGCTGTGATACCACTGTAATATTATAAATCTGGAACAGATAGCAAGGCATGACTGGAAAACGAATTTTCTAGTAATGGCTACTACAGGAATTGAAACCAAGACCTGGATTCCTTAGAAAAATATGTTTAAGTACTAAATCCAAGAGGAGGCTCCAAAGAAATCATTCTAAGTGGGTTAAACGGATTTCCCGCACTTAGATGTCCTCAAAAAGTGTTCGATGAGCGACTATAGCAAATGTAAGCACATATAATGGAATAATAGCATTATTTTATAGCCATGAACACATGAAGATATGAATAGCCAAAAAATGTATCATATAGCATCAACAGAGTACAATTCCTTGAGGGAACAATCACTCAAGAAATACAATGTAAGCCTCAGCAACACATGTGCAAGGAAATGAGGAACTCTGCTATATAGATATGAACCCAGGCTATAACAGAACTGTCTATAGGAGACACTTCAACATATAAAATGAAAATAAAATGATATAGCAATATCAGCTCAAGAAATGAGGGGGAGCAAGCTCTCAACCCCTGAAAACACTAATACAACAATAATACACAATCCTTAGAAGGATCGGCATCAATACATGTACAAATGGCAATCATGCAAAAATGCTAGAGTTGTTGGGTAGCAGCTGCAACTCTAAAAATAACTGGAGATGGCTGGAGATGATGTAAAATATGAAATAAACCACCTCAAACAAATCTCTCAAGTGATAGGCTGATCCTATCCCCGAATATCTCTTCCTCCAAGATGATGGTGCAACCCCTCACTACAAGTGTGCACTGAAATAATGCAATACTGAGAATGGACTGCGCTGTCTATGCTGGGAGATGCTTGGCCTTGATGCCAAGATATGAAATTATTCCCAGGAAACCTCCTTCACTAACCTCCTGGAGGAATAGGAGCTCCCTCCTCTACAATATGATCCAAGGAAAGGTGTTGTGGAACCCCTCCACTGCAACACCCAACAACACTACATTATACTTCAGCATAAATAACATAGTGACTGATGGAATTTGCTTTGGCCTTGAGCCAAGATGTGGAGAAATGAAGTGCAATCCTTCAATAGGCCTCTCAAGAAGGAGAGGAAATCCTAAACATGAATCCCTTGTGCTAAGCAGCAGTGTAACTGAGCTAAACAGCCGAAGACTACAAATAGTCTAATCGGACAAATGATCAAATGCTTAAATATGTATCACTATGGCTGCCTCTTCCTCCTTTTATGAAACTAAATGTCTCTTTGCCTTGGACCCCACACATTAGGGTTTCTTCCACAAAGGATCTTTCTCCCTCTCAAACTACGTTGTCTTCTCAAGCAAGCTACACCTCTTAGGCAGCGTTGTTGACTTGGTCAAACTTGACCTTATCCTCTGCAATTGCCCCTTTTCACACTGGAAGGTGCAAAATTAAGCTTCTCTATTGATCCTTTTCACACTATGAAGGATCTTATTCCTATTCATGGGCCTTTTACCCATTTTATTCACCTCCTAGATGAAATAAGAAAAAATTAATATTCCAATTTGCTGCTTGCAAATTTTGGAATATTACATTATTTCACTATGTTAGACTTGAGAAGTGGTTATAATTAGATGAATATTGTTGAAGGTGATATTTGGAAGACTGGTTTCAAGAAAAAACAAGGTTTGTTTGAGTGGTTAGTTATGCCATTTGGACTTTGTAATGTGCCTACAAAATTCATGAGATTTATTAATGATGTGTTGAGAGTATTCCTTGATGAATTTTTCATAGTGTACTTAGATGATATTATAATTTCCAGAAATACTCGCGAAGAGCTTGTAAAGCATGTCAATCAAGTTTTATATATCTTAAAGAAAGAGAAATTGTATTTGAATATGTCTAAGAGATAATTTTGTAAAACCTCTTTAGTTTAATTTGGTCATATTGTTGGAGGGGGTGAGTTTAAGATTGATCCCTAAAAGGTAGAAGTCATTGTCAATTGGCTTGAGCCTAGTAATGTAGCAGAGGTTAGGAGATTTTAGGGAGCAACACAATATTGGGGAAATTTTATTGCTAACTTCTCATCTATTGCAGCTCCATTACATGCTTTGAAAAGTTTTAAAAAGGTCTTTCAATGAGGAGGAAAGCAACCAAAATCCTTCAATACATTGAAAGAGAAAATCAATACATCACTAGTCCTTACACTTCCGGACCTTAAGTAGCCATTTGAGATTCAAACTGATGCAAGTGATTATGACATGGGAGCAGTTTTGATGCACCATGGTAAACCTGTTTCTTATGATTTTGAAACCTTTACCAATATAGTAATTAAATATCAAAATTATGGCAAGGATTTGTATTCTTTGGTGCAAAGCATTAAAAAATTGAAGCATTGTTTGATGGGTAATGACACGATTATCCATATCGACCATCAACCTTTGCAATATTTATAATCGCAAACCAAGACACAAAAATCTAGACTTTTAAGGTGGATCGTATTTATACAACAGTCCCATTTGGTTATCAAGTATAATAAAGGTATATACAACAAAGTTGTTGATATATTATCAAGGCCTATTTTTAGTGGATCTATCATTCTTAAGAATAATTCAATAATGCATGAGATCTATGTTGAACAATATGATAAAGATGAATATTTCAAATATGTTTATGTAAATTTGTGTCAAGGATATAATTTTGAATAATTGGATTATCATGTTCATGATAAATTGTTGTATCGTCTTTGAACGTTATGTTCCACGGGTTGAAGGAGTCCACACCATAAGGGAAGACCATACTTCTCTTATTGTTGGCCACTTTAGTGTAGGAAAAATAGTTTCACAATTATAGAGGTATTATTATTGGCCTCTTATGAAAGAAAGTGTGTCAAGATATGTAAGAGGATGTTCTGTGTGTGCTACTAGCAAGCCTAGAAATATAAATTTAGGCTTGGATACTCCACTTCCTATTCATTCGCGTCCTTGGGAAAGTATTTCTATGCATTTTGTAGGAGGAATACCTATGTCTAGGAAAGGTCATGATTATGTTTATGTTGTTGTGGATCATTTAAGCAAATTTGTGTTTTTATGCCTTGTAAGAAGAAGGTTACAATTGAACAAACTGCACAGATGTTCTTCCAAAATGTATGTTTTGATGCCTTGTAAGAAGAAGGTTACAACTGAACAAACTAAATAGATGTTCTTCCAAAAGGAATGGGTGAATTTTTGGTTACCCACTTCTATTATTTATGATCGAGATTCTATATTTATCAAGAAATTATGGTGAAGTTTATGGGAACTATTGGACACCAATTTTAATAAGAGCACAACATCTCATTCACAAATTTATGGTCAGAAAAAAGTAGTGAATAGAACAATAGTACATCTCCTTCGTGGATACCACAAAAAAATTCTAGGCTTTGGGATGAACATTTACATTACATCAAACATGCCTACAAAAAAGCCAAACATTATTCGGCTCATACATCTCCATTTGAAACATGTTTGGGATATTTACCAAAATATCCCTTATATTTTATCTTTGGGAAAGATTTTATGGTGGATGGACACAGTGACATGGATAAGGCCAAGCACTTCATTCAAGATATTCATTTGTTGCTGCAGATGGTACAAGAACAATTGGAGAAGAGCCAAGCCAAGTATAAAGCAAGACATGATAAAAATTGTGTTAACCAGAGCTTCCATGGCGGAGATCAAGTTTGGATTTATATCAGCAAGGAAAGGCTCGAAGGATAAGTTAACACGCTCAAACCAATAAGATATGGTGCCTTTAAAATATTGGTAATAATTCCTTCTGATTAGATTGACCACCATACATGCAAATTTATGTTGTTGTAAATGTCGAAAAATTGAGATTATATAAGCCTCCTTTCATTGAAGATCAAGGAGAGAATGTTTATATTCCAACAATAGAAGATTTATCTCTTGAATACTTAGAAGAATTTCAACAAGATATTATTCCTGTAGCAAGATACTATTCTTTTCTGCAACAAGGTTGACTAGGCAGACCGTATGCTCACATCAGTGGCTGACTAAGCAGGCATAGTAGATAGTGCAAACCAACCTAGGCCTGATAAGTGGCAGGGCCATACTAAGGTATGAGGTACCTTTTCATTGGTTGGTTTGGTTGTGATGTGAGCGAATTATGGGGCGCTGTGTGACCCAATGAGAGGACACCATGTCATCGTCCATGGTTGGCCAATTATTTTGTAAAGTGCCCTAAGGGCCTTGGTGGGGTTTGAGTCCTTGATCTTGGGGTTTTAGCCCTTGACCTGCTGTAACATAGCTCTGTGCTTTACTGTTGGACCACCGCGTTAGTTATTAACAATTATAGTGCCCCAATTATATTTTAAATACAAAAATTAGTGCCTTGGTAGGAGGCGATCGGGGAACTTGGCCACAACCACCGAACTTATCAGCACCCATAGGACCATGCAGAAGGGTGGAAGGCGAGGGAGGTGAGGACTAGGCCCCAGCCCTGGTCTCATTATATCCAGGTGACCACTGGCAGAGTTAAAGCAGCAAGTGTAGGAGGTTAATCCTGGCCCCCAGTTCTAGTTATACCATATGTCCAAGACCAACGGAGAAGGGGGCAGACTGGGTGGAACCTGGCCCACGTCAACCCTTGGTCCCATGAGCCATTATGTGACAATATTCCGAGACTAAAGGGAGAAACGTTGTCGGGGTGATCGATTAGCTTGAACCCCTACTACATGGCATCCATGTGACCATGACCATCGCTTATGGGATATTGGAATGATTAAGGAGGTGATAATTTTCCTCATTTGCGGTGAGAATCCCGTTGGCGCCAGGACAAACTATCACTCGACGGTTGATAGAAATCCGGAAATCATAGAATGATTAGCCATAATTGCATATTTGCATAACGGTTAGCCAAATTTGTTAAAGGAGGCATATCTTGCTCATGTTTGAAATTTTTTTAGCTTATGAAGAGCATATATATGGGTTTTTTAGCATTCTAAATCCAACGATAGCACTATTTTTTCATTTTGAGCATTGTAAACTGATGTAATTCATATTTTAGCTTATAATTGTAAACTTCTTTATCAATTTTTTTCTCATGGCTCATATTTCTCTATTTCTACAAACTAAATTTTAAAATCACTAAATTTTATGTGCTTTCTCAACCTGATCCATTTCCGAGAAGAAATAAATTTTCTTGAAAATTTCTAATAGAACTTCAATTTTTTTAATTTCAAATTAATTTCCTACATCAAATTAACAATTTTTTGTAATTATGTAGAAGAAAGGGCTGTAGCATTTGATGTATTCTCTCACTCACATGTAGTAAATAAAGCACCAATTCCTATCATGGAGAGGAAATTCATGTTGGTTGAGTCCAAATTCAGGGATACAAGGTGTAATGAAACTTCAAAGTTCACACACAAGATAGAATAAAGAATTAGAATTGTGATATGGCGATGGAGGGATAAAGTTTCCTGAGACCTTTTTGGGTATGGGTTTCTCTTAAATACACCATTTTCTTCATTACCTAGATTAGAATAAATCCTTTGTATGGACAAGTTTATGGCATTGCATCTATGACCTCATCATATTGAGAAGCATTACTAACTAGTTATACTGAAAGTGTTTCTTTCTAAATGAAGTAAATTTCATGCTCATTTTATTTTATTAAATCCCAATAGGTCATTAATTTGTTTAGGATACAATAGCTTTAATCATATACATGAAAGTCATTTTGTTTTATTAAATCTATCTTATGAAGTTTACAACATTTGATTTGGAAAGTCCCAATAGGTCATTAATTTGTTAAGGATACAATAGTTTTAATCATATACATGCAAGTGGAAAAAAAATATGTTTTTAGATACTAATCTTATTCGAGTTTCACTATATTTTCCAAATTACAATATCACACACTAGTCTAAACAATGTAAAATATGCACTCACAATTTTTCCTTTAGGTACTCACAACTCTCACAAATTTTCCTTTAACTACTCACAACTCTTCCTTTTCTAGATGATATTGGATGTAAACTAAAAAAATTCCATGTATGCCCATTTCCAACTAAGGGCATGGATCGACCTCTAATTTCATATTGATACACCATATTCTTTAACAACCAATACATGGTCTAGTTCTCTACCATCCTTTAACTGAGTCAAGTTTGTGCTTTCAAGGTGCCATTTTTAGATTGGAACATAATGTATTTATTGAAGAGTGATGTAGGATGTTTCACCTCATACAAAGAGGTTTCACTACTTCTAATTTCATATTGATACACCATATTATTTAACAACGAATACATGGTCTAATTATTTGCCATCCTTTAATCGAGCTTCAAGTTTATGCTTTTGAAATGACATTTTTACGTTGGAACATAATGCATTCATAGAAGAGTGATGTAGCATGTTTCACCTTACACAAAGAGGTTTCATGGGACAAAACCTGCATAAATTATTGCAATCATATGATATGAAACTAAGAATGTGTTTAATATATGATTTACCAATTGACAATGATGTCAAGTATAGAAAGTTTGAAATGGATTAATCTATCATTCCTTAGCTAACAATGATGTTGAGAATATCAACCATGAAAAGGAAAGAAGCAAGCATAATGTATGTTACTTAAATGATGTGTGGTAATCTTGAGTATATTTTATTTTTCCACCTTATCATATTTATAAATGGTTTGTTCATAGTATAGGATAGTCCAAAAATATTGAGGTTTGTTTATCTTATTTACAATATTTAAATAATTAATAACTGAAATTTAAACTTATCTCTATTATGTTTGAAGAAGGACTATTTTAAATTGCAAAAAATTATATTAACTTTTAGTTGATTGAGAAATTAGAGAAATCGAAAAAATAAAAGGTTCAAACCTTTCGTTGCTAAAAGATTTAGGATTAAGATTGAGCTATTCTCATTTATTCCTCCTAGTTAAACTGAATCTATAAAATAGGTAGCGTATTTCAAAATGTTTATTGTGGGAGCGAACTTTCTTTTTCTCTTTATCACTATTCTACAAACATGTGATATGAAATCTACATTTTCAACTCACTCATATCATCATGGGAAGTTACAATGGGAACAATTCACATGCTTAGAAACAGAATTGTAATATTAACACTATATCATCAAGGGTCTAATATGAAAGATAGCTTGTAAAAGTTTGTGATCCAAGCGAAAACAAATGCCAAAATGAATGTAAGTGTGAACTGATAGCAGGAGAGGTAGTAATAATGGAACTAGACATACTAACAATCCAATACTTTCCCATGACATGGATTCTTAAAATTTTGAGTGGTCATTTTTGCATGAATCACTCTTCAATGACTTGAAGGTAAGATGTTCTCCCTACAAAATGACATAATAAGAGAATCTGAGTATTTTAAATGTTGTAGTTGAAGTATGCAGTGTTGGAAAAAGTTAAAACTTAAGGCCATGTTTGTGGAATTTCCCAGCTTTTAAGTTTTTAACACACAAATTTCAGCCCATAAAATATCTCACTCACAGGGGAAATCTAAATTTGTATGATGCCAATTGGCTCTGGCCCCTTATTTCCAAGGAAACTTAAAGGCATGCGTAAGATTTCTTGATTTTGGCATGAAGGGAGGCTCAAGACTTGCACTAAAAAATGCAAGTGTGCCAATGAGAGGAGAATTGATGTACCACGTAGGCTCTGACACCCAAAAATTTGATCGTCGTCATCTAACCAGTACTCCCATCAGAAGATTAGGATTGGAGTTATTGCTGTCGAAATAAAAAGACCCATTTTTGCACGCAATAAAGTCAAGATGATCAACAATATAAGGTAGTGATGAGGTTCTGTGATGAGTATGTTGGGGGAAGCGGGAGCCATATCCAACCATTAATGAATATAAATTAAGGAAACCTTCAAAAATACTAACCTAGATGGCTATCATTTCTTGATTCCTACCAATATTGTTTTTACAAAAGGAATTGATATAGAGAAGTACATGTTATATTTACCTACTATTTTGCAAAAGCCGTAGTCTGGGTGGAGTTGCCTTAATGTTTCCACACCACACAACTTTATACACATCATTGAGGTACCTGGAATATGTTAAAGGAAAAAATGATATTGAGGTCACACTCTACATACTACTTGCATCAGATTTATATATGAGTCACCTATAGAATGACACATACTTTAATCAATCGGTTTGATTTCACTTTCTGTAGCATGAAAGTAATTCCCTGCGCGGAATCCAACAAACCAACAACCCTGAAAAACCCTAAAGGAAAATGGGCCAATGGGAATTAATAACCTGGGGTGTATGGAACATGTGTATAAGATGTTTCAAGCGGTAGCAAATGAAATTGTCAGCGTCTTCCTGGTATGATTCTAAGAACGATATATTCTCCAAAAAATAATCCTAAAAACAGTCGTATACGAGTAAGTATAGATAGATTTTTAAATTCAATTATACTAGACATGATCACAGTGGACAAGTAATTACTTTGGAGAGAAGCACATTAATTCCAACATTCTTATTTTCCTAACTGAATCCATCATTAGAGTCCTTAGCTTCAATTATTGGTCCATTCACTTGAATGTACTGAAGATACGAGGATTTGTTGGTCGATGCCTTGTGCAGCCATGCAACAACCCACAAGAATTCAACCTGGAATCCCCATTATGATTAACTTTAAATTCAGGTTTGGTCTTTTCAAAAAACGTTTTTTTTGTAGGGAATAATTGGAAGTACGGAAACCTACCATGGTATCTATTATCGTTGCAGTAAAATAGACAAACTGCTGACTTAAGTTTGTCACTACAAGCTCCCTTATATTTTTCTCATGCTAAGGCGAAGATCTACAAAGGATAAACAAACATAATATTTTAGAAAGTGCACTAGAAATCATATCATGCGGAAGAGGAATCCGAGTAGGTTGAATTAAATATGTAATTGTGTTAAAGAGGGTGCCAGTTTTGTCTGACCTGAGCTATAGTGTCAAATAAACATCGGGAATAAGGCAAGTCAGATGTTTGAAAGACGATGGACGCGACAAGCATCGCTGTAACAGTTTCACCAACGACATCTGTTGGGTGTCAGTATTGTAAACCATGCAACCTATGTCCAGAGAAGGAAAACAATAACATGATCCAACAAAAGGAAATAACAACTCTGAATTGAGAAACAACATGCTTGGTTGAACCTAACAAAATATCCAAACCCACAAAAGAGGGTCCACACAGCACCAAGAAGGTAACACATAACAAAATTTGTATGTCTAGGATTATGGGTATATACCCTAATCAACCAAATATCGCAATTGATGGAGGATAATTTTTCAATTGTCTAACACAAGGATAACACAACGATAAACAACTACAAGTAGAAAATAATTGAGAAAATATTGAATTTATTTTATCGTTATATTTTATGTAAATTTTTGCAAATTTATATAGAATATTTAGTTGAAGTAATGTAAAAATTTTCACATATTTAAAAAATAAGCAATTTTAGTTTATGGAGCCTAATTCATTTGACAATCATTATTTTGTGAATTATTATGTAAAAACATGAAATTCAAAGTTCAAATCCCCATAAATTAGGCCAACCAACAAATAATAATTTTTATCTATTTACTTATTATATTTTTAGAATGTGGTATGTATATTGTAATTGTTTTGAAATCAGAATATCTTAAATTTATTAATTTTATGTAAGTTTTAATATAGTTTTCAAATAAATATACCTTATATTAAATACTTAAAAAATAGTTTAAAATATTCTAATTTTTCAAAATGTTATATTTTAATTTTATAATTAATTTAAAAATTAATATAATTATCATATTCTAATGTTATATTTAATTACAAAGTATTAATGAAAAAAGGAAAATATAGTATAAAAGAAAGAAATTGATATGATTAAATTTCAAGTGGTTTGAATGTCTACATTCAAAAATAAAAAATATAATGTGACAGCCTCATTAGAGTTAACTAGTGTTAACTAGTTAAAGAATTTTATTATTTTAAATTTCTTGTAAAGGAAAAAAGACTTGAAGCGTTATTGTAGATAAAAACAAATTATTTTATTGAAAATCATTAAATTAGGAGGACTAGTTAATGAAAAGAATAGGAGGTGGTTGGGAACAATTGGAGAAACAGTTACCCTCTCCTTTGAGTATAAAGTTGGATCCCATGAAAGGAGAGGGGGTTCTGTGAATTTTGGTAAGGAGGGTGAATTATTTTCTTGAGGTGGTAAAGGACTAGTTGAAAATAGCTTCTGCAACCCTTGTAAACCAGATTACCTGATTGTGATTAGATTGGCCATCCAGAGGTCACAGCAGAAGAATTTCCACTGTTGCCCGTGGCGCCATTCGGATTCTAGGGCTAGGGGGCAAGCAGAGGATGTAATAGCCCCCCTTGATGGTTGGGAGGACAACAACTTGAATTTTTGTGAATGCAGATAAGTATACTGTGCATTTAAGTATTTATTTAATATTGAACTTTGTATGGATGTCTATCATTTAGAAGGCTGTGGAACACACTGCCTGTTAATTTATAAATGAATATATATAAGATATGTGTTGCATAAACAGATGGTGGACTTTCGAACTATGGAGACATTTCCTACTGCATTTTAATGGAATAGAGAAATCTGTTAGTGAAATATATTTTTTATTTTTCTATCTACAGTGTTTATTTGTAGCATGTGACAGACAGTAAAATAAAATAGCAAGTGCAGTAACCAAGGTACAGGTGGTTAGCTAAGTAGTAAAACAAAGTAAAGAGTAGCCTTCTATAAACATAAAAGCTACAATATCACTTGTAGGATCGAAGGTAAACAATTTATATGAGTGATATATAAAACCTATCATGTGAACCATTATAGACAGAGAACTGTCGAAAGGCGATGTGGATATACTTTCTTTCCTCTTTTAAGAGACAACACAAAACAAACAAAGAAACAGGAAATAACCAAAGGTGCTGTGCAAAACGAAACCTGTACATTGCATTACTAAAAAGAAATGACTCACAACAAAAACCCTGTCCAGGTATGCAAGAAAGAAGATTTAAGAGTTTGAAGCTACAGCGTCGAAGATAATGTACAAAAATCCTTGCAATAAACAAACAGTCGAGCGAGTATCATTTTAAGAATACAATGTAAACAATATCATTTGGTTCTGAAAGACCATAAAATATCGGCCGAATATAACACTGAACCCTCATGAACAACATGCAAAAGGGTGGGGTTAATTATTTAGTTTACAAAAGCGTCTAGGGGTAAACCCCGTTTCTCTTAAAAAGAATTATTACACAAATAAAACAATCTCCTAATAGGGTAGAGTTTCTCAAAGAACTAGAAACCCTAACACTGGTGGGCAAACCCTTATTAATACGAGGTAACTAGAAGCCGAAAGCTAGGCCTCGATAGAGAAATTTGGAGAGGGCTTAGTCTTTGGAGAACTCAAGTGCCTGTTGAAATGGAGTGAAAATTTGTTAGCCGAGGCAGACACGGAGTTAGCCAGCCGAAGGTTAAGAGACTAAGGGATAAACTCCTCGTACCTGCAAAAGGAGGAGAAACCAACCATCGAGTTAATAAACTATAAGGGTATTAGTGAAATAGAGCGTAATAGACTAAACCCTTAATTTAATTCAGAACAAAAAAAATAAGTACCTGTTAAGAAATAATAGTCGGGGCCATTTGCTGAAAGCCACGAGCCATAGGATTAGATCTCTGACTTGAAAGCTAAGGGAATCAAACCATGTAATAATCTTAAAATGGGTACACTGGAAGCATGAACTTACCCTCAGCGTTGCAATAAGAGCCACTGTTCCCTGTGGAAGGCATGCTCTCGGGCTGGCTCCATAACGATAATGGTTCTTTCGGAAAGTCGAAACCCTGTATGAGAAAATTGGAGGAGTCAATCCTTCTTCAAGCAATAAAACAAAAAAAAAAATGGAACAGCTAGTTAAGAAATAAGTTTTAGAACTATGGATGAACTCTACCAGAGAACCAAACCTGAAATATATAGGACCCGGGCGGAGTCTACAGCACCATGAAGTCGAGTTTGAGAAAACGGCAGTGGAAACCCCAAGAGCATGAAAAATTCGTGGAGCTCACTGTGAAACTAGTAGAGGATGTTGAACAAAACCCAACAAGCTCACAGTCTAATAGCTGAACCAAAAACCCTCTGAGTTCATTGTTTACTGGCAATGAACGCCGTAGCCTTTTCCCTTGGAGGGAAATGTAGAAGTTGAGGTAAATTGTGACACATGTAGCCAATACTGCTAGGAATTAAGTGCAATTGACAGACTGTCTTCAGAGGGCAAATTCGATGCCAGGTGGAGCGAAATATAACCAAGACTCACTAATGAGTAGTAGAACCATAAATGTGATAGATGGCGCATCTACATATGTACAACTCATAAGCAGGAATTCAATATTACTTGTTGATGTAATATATATATATATATATGTGCCAAATCTTAATTACTCATAACATTGTCTAGCCAAAAGTTTACTCGAGCTATTTTATATGATCGGTCCATTTTGTAGATTTCCGTTAAAATTATGTGCTTGTGAATCTGTCCAAATGATTAAGTAATGTTTGAATGGAGGTAGGACGTGTAGATGTGGATGTGTTGACAGTTTGGTGTACGTAAAAGTTAATTTTTTTTTTATGATGGTAATTAATGTTTGATGATAGTGACAAGTGGTATCAGATCCAGGTTGCTACACTGGGATCCTAAGGGTCTACTAATAGTGAAGCTGTACATGTGTTTAGTGCACTGAGAAGAAGCACGTGAAATGAGGGAAGTTGAAGCGTCACAGTCACAACCAGAAGTCCCAATAGTCATGAATCCAGAAATGTGGGTTCAACTAACTATTGAATAACATCAAAAGACAAGTCAATTACTTGAAGAATAACAACAAAAAACTGCATTTTTGCTAAATACAGTGCAACAACTACAAGAAGAGATGATGAGAGTCTGGAAGGACAATGAGAGGTTGTTGCAAGATCACAAAAAGATTCTAAAAAGTTTATCTGATAAACAAAATCAGGAGATGCGACATCCCAGTGCGGTGAAAGAATTGTCAAAAGAACGGGAAGAACAACAAACTAGAAACAACACCACAGGAAGAACTAAAAAGAGTCCTTCCCAAAAGAATTAAAAAAAAAATTATAATGAGGCAGATTCGGGTAATTTGTCTGACCAGAAAGATCCTAAGAGGCAGAAAGTAGAACTGCAGGGGGAGTTTCGTAAAATTAAGCCACCAACATTTGATGGTGAGGTAGAAGAGGTGGCTGAAGCATGGTTGATCAATATAAATAAATAATTCTAGGTATATGAATACAACAGCAATCTGAAGGCCAGATTGGCTATATACCAGTTACGAGAAAAAGCCACCCTGTGGTGGGAAGAGGTGAAAAATGTACGCAGCATTGACGAGCGAGATATCACATGGGAACTGTTTCAGCAATATTTTAAGGAAAGTTAATTGATGGAAATATTTTATGATGACAAAGCTAAGGAGTTCCATGATCTTCGATTGGGACAAATGACCATGGACGAGTATGTCAAAAAATTTACTTCCTTGTTACATTACGTTCCTTATCTCTGAGAAGAAAAAGCCAAGGTTCAGAGGTTCTTAAGTAGTTTACTTGCTCATATGAGAGAACAGATAGAATTTGATAACCCTTAGACCATGGATGAGGCTATCCGTAAAGAAAGAATGTGCTATCAACAAAATAAAGCCAAGGGTGAAGGAGGAAAAAGCTGGCAGTCAAGGAAAAATCAGAAAAAATAATTCTACTTTCAAAATTCGTAAAAGAAGTAACTTTAAAGGCTCGGCACGGAATTCCATTAGCAAGCATTTTGGTAAAAGTCATCAAAGAACTAAGTGGCCAGTAGAGGAGAAACCCACAGAAGCATCCAACAAGCGAGATCCGGGGCAAATTTCAAAACCTCCCCTACAGTGTTGGGGCTGTGGAGAGGCTCATTACAATAAAAATTGTCCCCAACGGAATAAAAATGAGACTATAGCAAATCTGCAAGAGGCATCTACAGTGGGAGACGTGGCACGAAATGTACCTCGCATAAATGCAGCCTTCGAGGACCGACATGCCGATTTCTAGCCCACGATGATTGAATTGGAAGGTACTATACTAACTAAACCTGTTTCGATTTTAGTAGATCCTGGAGCAAGCTAAGTGACAAGTCCTAAAATAGTGGAATCATGTGTCTAAAAAGAGAAGAAATCAAGAACTCGCGTTAGTTCATCACGTTAGTTATCACGCCAAGGGCATACAGACCACAAAAATTCAAATTGGCCTTGGAAGTAGTAGACAGAAGCATAATTAGACTTAAATATCTTACCATTGGGGTCTTATGACGTGTTATTGGGAATGGATTGGCTGGAAAGACATTGGACCCTAGTGGAATGCAAAGAAAAGGTCATTCATTTCAGAATGCAATATGGTACGCATAAAGAAATTCAAGGAATTAAAAAACCTGTACAACTACATCCAATAACAACATCTCAAATGGGCAAGTGTATCAGAAAAGGATGTCATCTGTATGCCATCCAAGTAGGGTATGTAGATTCCAAGGAAAAGGCTCCAATAATGGAGGATATTCCTGTGGTACAAGAATTCTTGGATAAATTTCCAAAAAACATTCCAGGATTGCCACCCAAGAGGGATATTGATTTCACCATTGAATTGCTACCAGGAGCCTCTCCGGTGTCAAGAGCTCCTTATAGAATGAGTGTCCTAGAATTAACATAACTGAAGATACAGTTACAGGAATTGATGGACAAGGGCTACATCCGCCCAAGTGTGTCTCCTTGGGGAGCACCAGTCCTTTTTGTTAAGAAAAAAGACGAAACCTTACGCATGTGCATGGACTACAGGCAACTTAATAAGCTGACTAAGAAGAACAAATACCCCTTACCAAGAATCGATGACCTATTCGATCAAGTGAGAGGTGCTAAGGTGTTCTCTAAGATAGATTTAAGATCTAGGTATCATCAAATTCAGATCAAGGATGAGGAAATCTGCAAAACAGCTTTTCGCACACATTATGGGCATTATGAGTTCGTGGTGCTGCCCTTTGGATTGACAAATGCACCAGCAACCTTTATGAGGTTGATGAATGCTGAGGGGATAGATGTAGACCTCGAGAATATCAAAATTATTATGGAATGGCAGGTGCCTCAGAATGTGGCGTACATTAGATCATTTATGGGATGAGCTGGGTATTATAGAAGGATTATAGAAGGGTTTTCTAAAATTTCTTTTCCCATTACATCTTTGCAGAAGAAACGCAAGCCTTTTAAATGAACGAATGAATGTCAGAACAACTTCGAAAAGCTGAAACAACTCCTAACTACAGCACTAGTACTGAAAGTAGTTGACCCCAGAAAATACTATAAGTTTTGTACTGATGCCAGCAAAGAAGGAGTTGGTGCGATATTAACTGAAGAGGGAAAATTGGTAGCCTATGAGTCTAGGAATCTGAAATAACATGAACAGAAATATTATGCTTATGACCTGGAAATTACAACAGTAGTGCATTCTCTCCGAGTATGGAGGCATTATCTGTTGGGTAAAAGATTTATACTTAAAACGGACCATAGCAACTTGACTAATTATTTCAAGCAGGCAGATTTAAATTCCAGAAAGGCAAGATGGAATGCCTTTTTGAGTGAATTTGACATGGAAATCCAGCATGCTAAGGGAAAGGAAAATCGAGTTGCAGATGCGTTGAGCAGAAAAATGCATGGTATTTATGTATTATATTACAGTCAGCTAGCAAGTCAATTGTTGGAACAGTTAAAAGGAGAAGCACAAAAAGACTCGGAATACCAATATTTGTGGCAGCAAATGGAGGATAATGAGAAGCAAGGCAGGACATCAAAGTTTGGAAATAACGAAGATCATGTGTTGACCTTTCACGGAAGAATCTATGTGCCTAATCGTACAGGTCTTAAGGAGTTAATCCTGAATGAATTCCACCGCAGCAATTACGCTGGCCATCCAGGCTATCAAAAAATGCTCACTGCAATAAGAAAGGTATAATATTGACCAAGTATGCGAAAGAATATTGCTGAATATCTAAGAAAATGTTTGGAATGTCAGCAGGTTAAAGTGGAGCTTCAACATCCTACAAGAATACTACAACCCATACCCATTCCTGAGTGGAAGTGGGAGGTATCTCGTTGGATTTCATCACAGGACTACCACGAACAAAGAAGCAGAATGATTCCATGATGGTGGTAGTAGACGGATTAAGAAAATCTGCCCATTTCATACCTGTACAATCTACATACAAGATGATACATATTGCGGATATATTTATGAAGGAAATCTTTAGGTTGCATGGCATACCTAAGACTGTAATTTCAGATCGGGATGTTAAGTTTACATCCGCATTCTGGAAACCCTTGTTTTCTGGTCTGGGAACTGCGATACACTTTAGTACTGCCTATCATCCTCAGACTGATGGGCAGATGGAGCGGGAAAACCAAGTTCTGGAAAACATGATGTGCATGTATGTGATGCAGCAACCGACCAAGTGGGAGGATTACTTGCATCTGGTTGAGTTTGCCTACAACAACGAGTATCAGGAATCTTTAAAAATGAGTCCCTTTGAGGCATTGTACGGGAGGCAATGTCGTACACCTATAAACTGGAGCAGTCCAGAAACAAAATTATTGTTGGGACTTGAAATGTTGGTTGATATGGAAGCTGAAGTCAAGAGAATAAGGCAGAATCTGAAGGCTGCGTAAGATAGATAAAAGATGTACGCGGACAAGAAAAGGTCCTACTGTGAATTCGCAGTAGGGGACCACGTATATGTAAGAATTAAGCCCAAGAGGAGTACCATGAGATGGACCTCCTATGCCAAATTGGCTCCCCGGTACTATGGACCTTTCCAAATACTGGAAAGGGTGGGACCACTAGCTTATAGATTGGCCTTACCCAGTCATATTCAAGTACACAATGTATTCCATGTGTCCTTACTGAAGCAATATGTACATGATGAAAGGCATGTGATTCATTAACAAAGTATTCAAGTAGGAAAAGAAATAGTAATCATAATTTAAGGTTCTGAATAATCATTGCATGTTGACTTGAAATTACTTTGTTTTTCAGGTAGAACCAAATGGTGAGTGTCTGGTCAAGCCGCAATGCATACTTGACAGAAGAGAAATTGAGCTCCACAAACGAGCAATCATCCAGGTAAAAGTGCAGTGGAAGCACTTCGGACCTGATGAAGCTACTTGGGAGGATGAGAACTTCATGCGGGAAGCTTACCCGGAGCTCTTCACAGAGCTGGGCTGAGACATCGAGGACGGTGTTACTTCCAGGGTGGGAGGATGTGACGGCCTCATTAGAGTTAACTAGTGTTAACTAGTTAAAGACTTTTATTATTTTAAATTTCTCGCAAATGAAAAAAGACTTCAAGCTTTATTGTAGATAAAAACAAATTATTTTATTGAAAATCATTAAAGTAGGAGGACTAGTTAATGAAAAGAAAATATTCTAAGTTGTTGGTAAAAGTTTCCAAGAATAGGAGGTGGTTGGGAACATTTGGAGAAACAGTTACCCTCTCCTCTAAGGATAAATTTGGATCCCAGGAAAGGAGAGAGGGTTCTGTGAATTTTGGTAAGGAGGGTGAAGTATTTTCTAGAGCTGGTAGAGGACCAGTTGAAAATAGCTTATGCAACCCTTGTGAACCAGATTACCTGATTATGACTGGATTGGCCATCCAGAGGTCACAGCAGAAGATTTTCCACTGTTGCCCGTGGCGCCATCCAGATTCTAGGGCTAGGGGGCAAGTGAAGGACGTAATAGCCTCCCTTGATGGTTGGGAGGACAACAGCTTGAATTTCTGTGAATGCAGATAAGTATACTATGCATTTAAGTATTTATTTAATATTGAACTTTGTATGGATTTCTATCATTTAGAGGGTTGTGGAACACACTGTCTATTAATTTATAAATGAATATATATAAGATATGTGTTGCATAAACAGATGGTGGACTTCTGAACTATGGAGACATTTCCTATTGTATTTTAATGGAATAGAGAAATATGTTAGTGAAATATATTCTTCTATTTTTCTATCTACAGTGTTTATTTGTAGCATGTGACAAAGAGTAAAATCAAATAGCAAGTGCAGTAACCAATTTACAGACGGTTAGCTGAGTAGTGAAAGAGAGTAGAGAGCAGCCTTCTGTAAACATAAAAGCTACAATATCACTTGTAGGTTCGAAGGTAAACAATTTATATGAGTGATATATAAACCCTATCATGTAAACCCTTATAGACAGAGAACTATCGAAGGGTGATGTGGATATACTTTCTTTCCTCTTTTAAGAGACAGCACAAAACAAACAAAGAAAAAGGAAATAGCCGGAGGTGCTGAGCAAAACGAAACTTGTACATTGCATTACTAAAAAGAAAAGATTCGCAACAAAAACCTTGTCCAGGTATGTAGCAAAGCAGATTTAAGAGTTCGAAGCTACAGCGCCGAAGACAATGTACGACAATCCTTGCAATAAACAAACAATCGAGAGAGTATCATTTTAAAAATGCTATGTAAACAATATCATTTGGTTCTCAAAGACCATAAAATATTGGCCGAATATAACACCGAACCCTCGTGAACAACATGCAAAAGGGTGGGGTTAATTATTTAGTTTACAAAAGCATTCATTTCTCTTAAAAAGAATTATTACACAAATAAAACAATCTCCTAACAGGTCAGAGTTTCTCAAAGAACTGGAAACCCTAACACTCGTGGGAAAACCCTTATTGATATGGGGTAACTAGAAGCTGAAAGCAAGGCCTCGACAGAGAAATTTGGAGAGGGCTTAGCCTTTGGAGAGCTCAAGTACCTGTTGAAATGGAGTGAAAATTTGTTAGTCGAGGAAGATGCGGAGTTAACCAGTCGAAGGTTAAAATACTAAGGGATAAACTCCTCGTACCTGCAAAAGGAGGAGCGACCAGCCATCGAGTTAATAAATTGTAAGGGTATTAGTGAAATAGAGCGTAATAGACTAAACCCTCAATTTAATTCAAATCAAAAAAATAAGTACCTATTAAGAAATAACAGTCGGGGCCATTTGCTAAAAGCCACGAGCCATAGGATTAGATATCTGACTTGAAAGCTAAGGGAATCAAACCATGTAATAATCTTAAAATGGGTAGACTGGAAGCATGAAATTACCCTCAGCGTTGCAATAAGAGCCACTGTTCCCTGTGGAAGTCATGCTCTGGGGCTGGCTCTGTAACGATAATGGTTCTTTCACACATTCGAAACCCTATATGAGCAAATTGGAGGATTCAATCCATCTTCAAGCAAGAAAACAAAAAGAAATTGGAACGGCTAGTTAAGAAATAAGTTTTAGAACTATGGATGAACTCTGCCGGAGAACCAAACCTGAAATATATAGGACCTGGGCATAGTCTACAACACCATGAAGTCAAGTTTGAGAAAACACCAATGGAAACCCCAAGAGCACAAAAAATTCGTGGAGCTCACTATGAAACTAGCAGAGGATGCCTAACAAAACCCAACAAGCTCACAGTTTAACAGGCGAACCAAAAACCCTCCGAGTTCACTGTCTACTGGCAATGAATGCCATAGCCTTTTCCCTTGGAGGGAAATGTAGAGCCCGAGGTAAATTATGACACATGTAGCCAGTACTGCCGGGAATTAAGTGCAATTGATAGACTGTCTTCGGAGGGCGGATTCGATGCTAGGTGGAGCGACATATAACCAAGACTCACTAATTTGTAGTAGAACCATAAATGTGACAGATAGCGCATCTACATATGTACAAATCATACGCAAGAATTCTATATTACTTGTTGATGTAATATATATATGTGCCAAGTATTAATTACTCATAACATTGTCTAGCCAAAAGTTTACTCAAGCTATTTTATATGATCGGTCCATTGTGTAGATTTCCGTTAAAATTATGTGCTTATGAATCTGTCCAAATGAATAAGTAATGTTTGAATGGAGGTAGGACATGTAGATGTGGATATGTTGACAATTTGGTGTACGTAAAAGTTAAAAAAAATTTATGATGGTAATTATTGTTTGATGGTAGTGACATATAATTATTCCTTGTCCACTCATGGAATCTCTGTGCAAACTTCGTGAATGCAACTTGAATGCAACTTATTAGTACAGATCGAAGGGACAAAAGAGGAATTGATGCCTAGTAAATCTTTCTAGGCACAAAATGAAGAGCCCAACAAGTCCACCAAATGAAAATAGCAGCCTCGATATAGGCACTACACAGTAGTAGCTTGCAAGCTCGCAGACTTAGGGAGCACGATAAGAGTCAATTTTACAGGTGTTAGATAATATTGTCTTAAATTGATATGGTTTTGTCTTAATTGTTAACTGTCTTAAATGATTTTCATCTTAATTGTCTTTGTCTTAAATATAAAGTTGTGTTAAAATGTTCTTGTCTCAAACTATTTTCATCTTAAATATAAACCTGTGTCCTAAAATACTTTTTTCTTAAATAGAAAGCTTTGCCTTAAATGTCTTTTTCTTAAAAAAAATTTCCTTAAATTTTATATTTAAGATAATTCAATTGATATTAAATTTTAATCTAAAATAACTAAAATAAAAAGTGACTTTTTAATGTCTTAAAAGTGCCCTTCTTGTAGTAGTATAGATTTTTAGTCACATTTACTTTCAGTTTATTAAACCATAACTAGTACAAACATGTAAGATAAACCTGTGATGAACACTCATCAAAATTTACTTGCAACTTTACTTTTGCAATGCCTTTCATCTTACATCTATATAAAATTATGTAAAATTTTATATAAACAAAAATAAAAATTTATTAAACAAAAGATTGATATCATAAATGAAGAAGATTACAAATGTTTTTATGTTATCTTGTTTATTTATGGATTATATGTTTTCTTTTTTTTAAAAGACAATATAATACATTAAGGATTTACAAAAATTATTATTAAGTGACTTTAATATAATAAGCTTTATTACAATATAATGGTCAATTTCATGGCTTATTAATATCACATGTTGAAAAAGTAATAAATCATGTTTATATGACACATGTTATGTTTTTTTTTTTTTTTATTGAATAATTAAAAGTCCAAAAGAACATAACTAATTTTCAAATAAATTTTAATATTTGATAGACAATATTTTATGGGGTTAAATCCATTTAATAATTATTGATAATTACATTGAAAACTTGAAAAATATTATTTCATCAAACTAAACACATTAGCTAATTAAATTAAAATCCTGAAAAATATTATTTCATTAAACAAAACACATTAATAGCTTAATTAATGTCAATCTATATAATTAAAGAAATTACCATTTCAATGAAAAAAAAGTCTTATTAAATCTTTTTGTTAAATAAACATATATTGAAATCAAACATTTTCCGTTGGATACAACCATAACAACTTTAAAAAACGTACTGTGAAACAAAACATTTATAATAATAACCATTAAAAAAAATGCGAAATTTGTTTTTTAAGTAGATCTTCATATTTGTTAACTAACTAATCATATATACAAATAGGAAAGCAGGTAAAATAAGCAATCACTCTAAATTAAAAATGTTTTAAGGTAACAATAAAATCACTAGGTGCATGGCACACTCTTTCTTATCATATTTTGAATAAGATACTTCCCTTGCAGAGAATTACATGGCTTATATTTTTTTGTTAAGCTCATAAGACCTTACATATTACATAGTTTTATAGGGTTCATTTAGAAAATATTTTAACAAGGAACCTCTCACACGATCATACCACCAATAGAGATGTCTCACCTGTGCTAATTACATCGCCTACATATTACGTTTACAGATGCATAAACACATGCCTCACTTCGTTTCGTCAAAAGCAATAGCTGTACTGGGACATGGAATAAATCAAGAATAAGAGAACTCACGTTATTTTCAATTCCTCTCGTAGAACCTTTTTTTAATTTACTTCACATGCACACTGCACTAAATAATGCATTAATATAATTATTTTCTCAAAAGGCGTTACAAACATTAGATGGTGAATTAAGATATACATTATTTCATCCTCAAAAGGTGTTACAAACATTGGATGCTAAATTGAATTGAGATATACCATATTTCATGCCGAATGCCATCATATCTGACAACCGAAAGTTAAAGGTAAAGAGAAAGCTAAAGGTAAAGTCATCCCATTTAAAGATAAAATTATTCGTTTCTTTCAGCGCGCAGCACAATCAAATATCAATTCTCAGTTGTTTTATGCCCCTTCTCCTTCTCCTGGAGGTTTAGCTGGGCTCGTATTCAGGCTCTCAATTCAATGATTGTCGTCCCCTGGTGCTCAGATTGTGTGCAGGTAAGATGGCATTCATGTCATTATTGCGTTCGCCTGGACATTGCAGGGCAGCGCGGCGTTGAGGTGGTAGCCGTTTTAAGTGGAATGAGAGGAGTGGGGAAGAATCTGGTGGTCCGAAATCGTAACAAGAGAGATAACTGTAGTGCTGCGCCGTGGACTGCGTCGACACCTGATCACACCCGTCGGCGCCATTATACGACGCCCGATAAACGGTTT
Organism: Pinus albicaulis; assembly: GCA_034641835.2. Classification (NCBI taxonomy): domain Eukaryota; kingdom Viridiplantae; phylum Streptophyta; class Pinopsida; order Pinales; family Pinaceae; genus Pinus; species Pinus albicaulis. The sequence goes on along the minus strand of CM076578.1, from coordinate 1,499,559,683 downwards.
CTGATTACGACTGACTACAACGTTTCCGAGGCCGCGTTTAGAAGAGAGTGCGTTGTCATGTGACTGGGAATCATATGAATGATCCAGGATGATCAAATCTTTGTACATGGGGTTTGATCTCCATCTGGAGAGAAAGGAAACATAGAGTGGCAAGTGTTCTCTTTTGGGTGAGTGGAGAATTTGAAGCCATGCAACCACATGGAATTGACATACAATTATTATTGGTTGTGAGGTGCATTATATGGGAAATCATGAGTGGAGGTGCAGGAGCTTGGAAGGAATGTGCAACTTTGTTACCAGTTAAACGGAAAGTGCTTGAAGAACTTGAAGCCTTGCACCTGCAGAGAAATAATGGCTCGAAAGTATGAACATCATATGTTGAGGTGCAAAAATAGGAGATTGTAACGTTGGTACACACTTGAACAAAAAAAAGTGGAGCTGAGGAGTATACTCCAAGCAAGTACACATACGCTGATCTATCGAAGTGCTGACTTGCGAAATTTAACTGTAATCTGTCATAAAGCACACACTTTGTTACTCTCATTTTGTCTCTGTTGGATATTATATATGAGAAATAGTTTTTACCAATATTCTATTGTATAAATCTCTCATTGTTTTGTATATGTTAATGTTTGTCTTAAATTTTTATTTTTATAAAGATAAATTGAATTTTCATTATAAATAAATTTATAATATTTTATCTGTATTAATTTCAAATTTAAAATAATCACATTTATGTATTTAAAATAAATTTAGTGTTTAATTTTTTATATTCTTGTTTTTAGTTTATTCTTATGTGTTACAATTGAATTTGTGATCTGGCTGATTATTTGACTTTTTCAATCTCCTTTTTATTAATTAAATATTATAATTTGTGTACTCTCTCATTTAATGTTATTTATTTTCTTATAATGAAAAAATATGATAACATAAATTATTATACAAAAATAATGGTGTTACTTGAAAAATATTTTATTAAAAATTATATAGAAGTTAATCAATAAAAACTATTAACGCATACATATACTTGATGTACTAAAATTCATTATATCAATTTTATAAATACTAAAATCAATACACTATTATAAGACAGTGTAGCAATTAATTTAATTGAAAATTATCAATTTTATATCAATGAAGCTATATATGTATATAAAATTTACTATATGAAATAAAATGTAGAAAACAATGTATAAAAATGTATTTTACATTTCATTTATCATATATCTTCTCAACTAACTATATAAATATTAATTTTTGTTCGTTATATATATATATATATATATATAACAGTAAAAAAACATTAAATTTTATTTATAAAAAAAAAGGAGTAAATTTAAAAGTAGAATAATTCACAGATGAATGTTTATATTTGAAATTTCAACGGAACATGCCCACACATTCCTTAATCATGAAAAATGAGTAAACAAATCAAGGAACAATTAATTTTAAATCGATTCCGAGTAATTTTTAGCGAGTTTGTTTATATTTCAAATTTTTATTGGAACGTGATAAGACATATTTCTAAAGCTATTTTTAGAGGAAAATGATGGCTATGGGGAATTGAAAAGTAAGTGATATGATATTTATGGGAAAAAGTGGGATAGTTGCATCGTAGCATAGCCTTTATCTCACAGATTTTTACAAGGGTGGAACTTCCCGTTTTTGCAATTTTTTTTTATGATAGATATTGGTTGTGGATCTCTGTGTTTTTTTTATATTTTTACTTACAATAAATTACATAATGATTTAGAGTAAATTTTATTAAGCACTTAACATGTTGATTCACTCATTAAATACTAAAAAGACATATATTTACTGAAAGGAGATTTTTTTTTGTTAATTGTAGGATTAAGTTTTAGTTTGTTTTTTAATGTTTTTTAATCTGTGTCCTAAAAGGTTGATTGAGTTTATGTGACATTTCACCAAAACATGGACATAGGATGAGAAAATATGTGTGTCAAATAACATGAAAATTATTATTTTGTAGCTTTTAATTAATTTGATTTAGCAATATTGATTTTGGCAAGCATAATGTGCAAAGTGATGACATGTCATCCCAATTCCTTATAATATTAAATAATTGCAATAAATGATTTATACATATTAATCTAGCCAAAATAGGTGACACATGGCCATACATAACTTGAGGTGCCAAGTAGATTATTGTAGACTCCTTAGGCTTAGTGATTAATTTGTCACCATGAATTCCTGCAAGACGGGGATCTTTATGTCATATAACGGAAGCATTAATGCAACTACTTTGCCAGTTGAAATGTGTCACTATCGCAAGGGTTGCATGTCAACTTCTTATCTATATTATTTGTATGAATCAACAACTAGAATATCTCATCATAGAGCACTAAAAATAAAGGTCTTACGTTATATAAGAGAAGCGACCCTGTGTCGTGACACAAAATTAGTCTTCCAGCTTGAAATTAAAGTATTGATTTGTGTACTTTAAGCATTAACACAACTTTATTGTGGTTAATGCGTAGATTCGAGGTCATTTCATGTTTAAATGTAATTTTCCGCCATATATGCTCGATGAACAGTGATGTGTTTGACATTTTTTTCAAACATTAATGACAACGAGTATCGAAATTGTAAGTGTTTGTAGCAGAGTAATGGTAAAAGCATAGTGTATTTATGGCCTACGAGAAACACAATATATTAAATTTGAATGAAAACAAAAATTAGTAGTAAGAAGAAATTGTAGTGGATTCCTCTTGTCTAAACACTCTTTAAATCAAAATGAATGAAATAGCATAAGACAATGAAATATGGACTTTGGTTCAAAATTTAAAAGTGAAATGGAAGACAAAGCCTAAGTATTCTTATTTTAGCACTGCATTAAGTAGAATGGGCTAGCTATATCACTCAATAACATGAATTAATTTTAGACATCTTGATTTATTTCTTTCTATATGCATATTAGTTACATGATTTCATTTCCCACTAAAGACAATGTAGAAGCACATACTATTTCTTTCCATTTCCCACTAAAGACAATGTAGAAGCACATGCTATTTCTTTCCATATGCATATTAGTTACATGATTTCGTTTCCCACTAAAGACAATGTAGAAGCAAGGTATGTGCTAGGGAAAAATATATCCAAAAATAAAAATATATGTGGAGTTGAAAGCAATAAATTTGGTTAAAGTTCACATTAATTACCTAATTCGGTTAAATTGCAGCTTGTGTACCACAAATTCAAGATTAAATTAGGAAAGAATTTAGTGTCTAGAATAAAGGATGTGCTCAAGAGGGGTATGTATGGGAGAAATTTTATTACACACATATTTCCAACTTCATATACCTGTTGTTCAACACATCTACTTTCACAATTAGTTTTTTTTTTTTTTTAAATTGTCACTTAAAAAAACAATTTGTATATAGGTTTAGTAAAGTTTCAAATGACTAAGATTTTACATTTTTTCATATGGTTTTAAAGTCCATGTAGAAATAAACTATATGTCGAGGTAAAGTGATTTCTAATTTCTTTTTACCATTTATAGAGTTTTAAAACCTAGATAAAAAAATAATTATAGACTCCATGCATTTAAAAAGATGAAAAAAAAACATAAAATGTGAATGAAAAGCATGAGATATTATAAATAAATTTTAAAGTGAAAAAAACAATAAAAAATGATAAATATTATGACACTAAATATTGTTAATAGCAACATGTGCCTAAAAACAATTGATAACATTGAGTAACAAATCATATGGGAAAGAACAAATACGATCAAGAAACCATGTAGAGTAATGCTTATGTAGAAGAAGGGTTATGCAGGGTAGAGATATATGGAAAAAGCGTGCAGAGGGAGGAATTCCTATTGGATATGAAAAAGTGGGAAGTATTGTGTGTCACAATTATGAAAGGTTTTGTGGAAAAAAGGCACTTGCAAAGAAGGTAAACTATGTGTGAAAGTAATAGGCCAACTATCATTTGACTGTTTCTGAAATATTGCAAAACCATGAAAGAGTCGAAACATTTTATATATTGGAAGACGTTAATGAATATAAAATAAATTCATTTTAACTTCAAATTAATTATTAAATTAAAACAATTTATTATATTTGATTTTTTTTTCTCATAAAATATTCCCAATGCTTTTTATATATAAAGCAAGTCTAGAACTATAGTCTCTATCATTTGGTAATTTCTATAGGCCTATGTTACAATTCTCCTAGCTTGATAAAGATTATTAACACTAAAATTGTAAGCCTATTTACATGGAATGATATGAAATTTCGAAAAGAATCGAATCCATCATGATGACTTCAGTATGAATGTAAAATATTGACACGACATTGTTCAACAACAAAATCTGCTCAAATTTGACGAATTATGGATTTTTAGTTTTTGGAAAAAAGTAATTTGTTATTTCTATTAATTGTTTTGATGGCACGTAATCAAGTTACTGATCTTTTTGCTCTCTGAATTAACGTCAATATTGAAATTTTCAATAATTACTCTTTTCGCTTTTTGAATTAGAGTAATATTGAAATTTTCAATAATTATAAAAATATAATAATTACGAATTGTGTGTATTATGTCATTGCAATTGTTTCAATAGATATTGAAAGAGATGCATGTAGCACAACATATAGATTTATCATCCATATTTGGTCTTGGAAATAGATAATTGATAAAAAAAAGTTTAATTTTCTTATTGCAAATGTTCTTGGTTCATTTGATTTCTATGTTTTTTCTCTACATATATAATTATTCCATGAAGACAATTTGATATGTTCAAATTGAAATATATGATTTACTTATTAAATCTTTCTACTATTGAGGGAGATAAGATATTTGCTAAGGTTTTTTTCTGCAACACAAAATCAATCGCCACAAAGCATTAGCTTGTCTCTAGAGCACTTGGCAATCATGGTCTGGGAGAGTTCTTGTTTCTTCGTGAGTTTAGTCATTGTCGTGGCTATTATGGAGCACTCTTGGAGTGGGTATGGCTTCTTTCATGCTATTCGACATCAAAAGTTCACATAATAAATTTTGACATGGGAAGGGCAAAGAGGTGTTTTTGGGTTGCAAAGGTGTGGCATCATGATCCCTCCCTTGTATATTAGAGCATAGACATGATTAGAGGGGTGTTATAGACTATGAAGATGTGATTTTTTTTCTTCTTTTCCTTCAAAGTCCCGAACATGAACAAGACCCCAAGGATCATGCCACTCATGGGAGGAATGATGGAGGTGGCAAGCGACACGAGGGATTCTTGCCTCATGGTTCTACGCAAGCATAGATCTGCTCAACTAGTTATGCACACATTGAAATAATCCACTCTTGTTGCAGATCCACTTCGTATCCTGATAAATATGGAAGAAATCCATGTAGTAAATAGGTTTCATAATACATATATATATCTGGATGAGGTTTTTAAGATCTTTGTGAAAACCATAAGTTAGAAATCAATCCTCTTAGGAGTTTAGGGTTTAGATCTACTAATACTAATAGATTTGAAGAGAAATATTGTGCAGGAATTTGTTCTTGATATGAGGATTTTACTCTTTATACCCTATATCTGATTAGACTGAATTAAATATATCATATATCTAGATGAGAGCCTCTATCGATCTCCTCTTTATCGTTTAGATCCAGATATTAATAAAAGAAACAAAGAAAGAGGAAAATATTAGATCTTTCTCGAGAATTTAAATGTGAAGTCCACAATATGATGGATCTGGGGCATGGATCTAGTATAAAAACTAAAGCAATGCATATAAAATGAATGGGTATTACCAGTAGCACATCAAGTTTTGTTATATGAAGAAAAAGTGCTCAAGGACTCTTTCTAGATTAAATAATATGGAATGGTAAAGGATTATACCATAATAGTAAATTTGGGGATGCAGGGGAAGGGGGGGTTCTACAACTTTAGAAGCCCTAATAAAAATCCTAAAAACCCTAAAGGAACTATCTTGTTCAAGGTTGCACTAAAGGGAAGTTTTTCGCTCCAAGTGAGCAAATCCAAAATATTTCACGACCTTACATGGTCGAGAATTAAATGGAAAAATTATGAACTATGGATGTAAAAACCCCATAAGTAAAATCATATTTTGTTTATCTACTATCTAAGGCATTAACATGTCACTTTAATGGTTTATGGGTGAGACTTGAAGACTTATGTCAGCGAGTGCACCCTTCTTGGACAACAAATTGTGGTCCATAATTACTCTTTAAAGGTTTCTTCATAGTATAATTTGACACACAACAATATATGGAAAATGTTTTAAACAAATTTCCATGGTTTTCAGGTCGAGTTGGGATTTTTGTTACTCCATCGTTCTTTGATTTTGATTTAGCAGTCATGTTAGTAACAATGATGTTGGTATTGGTAGTGTTTCCAAACCTCCCTCTTCCTTTCTGGCACCATAAAGTCTTGGAGGACATTAGAAAGACTTGGGGAAATTTCAAAAAAATTGTCCTCGACATAACAATAAAAGAAATATTTACATTTTGTAGGATATGTGTATAAATTGACCCCAAAAAATGTCTTCTTGATCATATTATTTTAAAACATTAAAAATTTCAATGGACATAGGTCCTAGATTATGAGAATACAACGTTCAGAGGTCGAGCTTTTTTTTCAAATGGGTCATTTGAAAAATACCTACCCATAATAAAAAAAGGCCCCAAAAAAGAAGAAGAGGAAGGCCCCTAAACCAAGGGGATTGCAATTTATTGTTACTTTAGAATATGAAAATGAATATATCAAGAAAAATATTCCAAATATGGAATCACAAACAAAAGCGGGTAGCCAAAAAAATGGAGTAGGGGAGCAGTGAAGAACAATGACTCTTATGTAGAAGAGTAGTAAATAAACACAGATCATTGTATTTGAGTAGTATAAAATGGAAACACGTTATGGAAAGGAATTGGGGGGCATAAAGTGATCCCATATATATGAGGGATCGGACTTAGAAAAACAAGCCCTCTCGAAGGTAGATGGAAACCAAATGGAAATAGTAACAATTCATCCCCATAAAGTATTTTGGTGAAAGGTGGAGAAAAAGAAAGGGAAAAATGAGAAATTAAGTGATTTTTATCACACTTAGCCCCAACAAAATTATGTGAATTTTATTTTAGTTTATTATTTTATTTTTCATCAATCTACAGGTTTCAATGATCGAATTCTCTCAAGTATCTAAGGAATGTAATTTTTTATTTATTTTATTTTATTTTATTTTATTTTATTTTTTTATTTTTTATTTTAATTTTTTTTTCAGGTAGAATAAAATTATGATTTTTCTTTGAAAAAAAAAACTCTCTTGACTATCAAAGTAATAAAAAATGAATAATTTTATTTTAATAAAAATTAGTAAGAAATTTAAAGTAAAAATACCATAATTTCTCAATATGTGAAACCAAAATGGTCCATAATTATATTACGAAAATGCAACTTTATATGAGGGTGTGGCTAGGGGTGATACTATGTGAAAAGTATTATATTTCACAAGTAGTTGGAAATTAACTTTTCATTGCCTTTATAGCATCAATTAAATTATATTGCACAAGAAAAAAATAAACATATCATATCGATGAAAAACATGGTGTATTAAACATAATTGTTAAGGCGTAAAAAACCATCAAACAATGACAAATATTATATCGATAAATCTTTCTAATGATAGAAACTGACATAGAAGGAATGGTGTGAAGTAGTGCTTATACATAATAAGTGTTGTAGACAGTGGAGATGTATGAAAAAAGTGTGTGAAAGTAGAAATGTGTGTGAATGTGTGGAAGCGGGAATGTGTGTGAAAGGGGGAGTGTTATGAGATGGAAGGATATACATAGTTGAAGATGGTGTGGATCCTTTGTTAGACAATTGAATCATGATCAACCATTGATTCGAATTGTGGCAGTTGCGAAAGTTTGGACTTTCCTTATAACGATAACTAGAAGAAGTGAGTCAAGCTAAAGCTAAGAGCGTGGCTATGGCCTCCACCTTAGTAGCAGCCCCTTTCGAGAAAGAAATCCGAGTTCCAGACAAAGCAATTGGAATTGTTATCGGCAAGGGTGGCACCACCCTCAAAATACACACCAATTCAGAAGAAGCTCTGCAGAATGTTGCATCCTACATTGAAGAACTTGTAAGATTTTTCACTGGACAAAAACAATGGCTACTTTCCTAAATTCTTTGCCTTTTGTTTCAGCAAATCTTTATAAAATATGTTGCTTTCCATTAGCAAAGTTAACAAGATAGCCAATCCTGCAAGTCTTTTTTCTGTCTTAAATCAGGTGCAGAAGAACCTTGCTCAATATGTCGATCTGATATTGATAACCTATCGGGAAGATTTCTCCTATAAAACCTCTATTATAGAAATTCATTTCTACTAGCAATGGGGCTTCTTGGTATACAGAACAAAACTATAGGTGTGCCTAAAATCAATGCTTTTCCAACAGCAAGAAGCGATGAGGTCTATCAAGATAATTATTCGGTTCAGGAAGAAGCCTTTCTATGGCTCGAGGTGGAGCCAGTTGCAACACGGGGTTTCATGTCGGTAGAACACTTGCAAGATCTATGTAGGCGAGAGCGTTTGGACCAGCAATTCTCCAAATCTTGCTCACAGGAAGCCATTAAATAACTGAGGATTCACCTCCAAACCCTTTGATACGTCAGATTTAAATAAAATTTATATCATAAAATTAAACTCCACACAAACCAATTAATTTAAATTGCATGGATAAAAAACACTATAAAAAAGGATAATAACTATTTATGTATTTAAATATTACATTCTTTTGTCGCGATGCTCTCCAACAAAGTAGAATAGAAATGAGAAAACACATGTAAACAACAGATCTAAAATGTTAGAATAGGGGAAAGCATGTTGAAATAGATAACATTCCAAGGCGGTCGTGCTCCTAGACACGTGTAGATGTTCATTTATGTATAATAATGACTTTTATGAGCTCAATGTTCAAGCTATAAAAGGGTGAATATTAATCACCTTACTATGCAATAAAAGGTGAATATTAATCACTAGAGAAATAAATGATTAGTCACTACTCTACATGTTATGTAGGTTAGAGTATTTTAAAGAGACTATAAATTTGATTGAAAATAGTAGAAGTTGTTTTCTCAATAAATTTGTTTGTTCTACTCTTGATGAAATTCATCATTGTTGCATAGGAGCATTTATCTCTAATAAGGAAAGTGTGATAATGTGTTATAATTTTCTCTACAAATGTGTTGGATTTTTTTTCTCAATAAACTTGCTTTTACTACTCTTAAGTGATGAAATCCATAGTTCTTTCTTATAGGAGCATTTAGCTTCGATAAGAAAAGTGTGATATTGTGTTATAATTTTCTCTCCAATTGCGTTGGAGTTTTTTTAGCAATAAACTTGTTTTTACTTCTCTTAAGTGATTTAATCCATTGTTGATGCATATAGGAGAATTTAGCTCTAATAAGAAAAGTGTGATACTACGTTATAATTTTCTCTACAAATATGGTGGAAAGTCTGCCATGAATTTTGGCAACTTCATTTTTAATGTAATATAAGCTAAACACAAATTCATTTCTTCTAAACAAGATCAAGAAAGGTATGCTGAGTAGCCAATACCAGAGAACAAGACATGCTAGCAAATGCCATAAATGCTACAAAATATCTTTCAGTGTTGGAGTTATTTTCTCAATAGCCTTATTTTTACTTCTCTTGAAGTGATGAAAGCCACCTCTCCATAATTTTTTTACTATCTTCACAAAGAACAAAAAGAAACCAATTTCATATTAGCCATACTGAAAAAACAAGAACATGGTAGACAACAAGGAGATTAATGGTAAAGAACAATGTGATATTTTGAATATTTTGAAAGATCATCAAGAAAATAATACATAGGCGACTCAATAGGAATTGATCAAGATTAAATATGGTTGAATTGCACCAAAAATGCCTTTGATTTTGAAGATAGAAAATCACAATCTATTTATTTATTCACTAGGCATTCATCTTGGTGATCAGACAAGGTCTTTATGTTAAATTCAACATAGGCCTCATGATTTGTAAGGTTCAAGGAAATAGTATTGGAGTAAGATTTTACTATAACATGGTCCTTGCCATTTCTTGATATAATTATTTGTTAAATTAATAATTATTTATTTAATGTATTCAAATAATTAAAATTTTTTTTTTAATTTTAAATTATATATATATATCAAATAATATAACATTTACTGTTATACAAGTTGTACCAAGAAGTTTTTAAATTCTTTCTCTTCAGCTATATCTTATGAGTTTAGTATGTTTTCAACCAAGAAGAGGCCTCAGAGTTTAAGAACTATATCTTAGATCTGAGCACATGATTATATTAAAATTTATGAAATAAATTGAGTTTTTACAAATTGTATGTTTTAATAGAAACAAATTCAATTTTTACAACTTGTATGTTTAAATTTCTGATTTTGGAAGTGATGATGGCTTCTTTAGACACTTTATTAGTATTATGAAAGAAATTTGAGTATATCATTAAGGACTATGAATAGTTTTTGTAGCTATTGCATTACTTATAACAGAATTTGACATCTTTTCTTGCTGATACATACAACCTAATCCATGAAAAAGTGTAACAATGTTTGCAATGACATATCCTAATCATTTAAGTTTTATGTTGATGCCAACATGCATGAAGATGCTTCTAATTTTCAATAAAGTACTCTTCAAAAGATCCTAGCTTTATTTTAATTACATAAATGCATTGAAAACCATCTCATAGTATTTACTTCAGTTGTTTTATTTGGACGTGTTGCAAGTTGACATATTGTCCCAAGAAGTTTGCTATAACTTATGAGTTTAGTATTTTTTTCAATCAAGAAGAGGCTTCAAAGAAGAATAGCTCCTTCTCTGCAACAACTTATTTCTCCTCCACGACATGCTTCCATGGAACCAAAATTTTCCTTTCATTCCTCGAGAATGGCTCCTTCTCTACAACATCTTATTTCTTTTAGGCTACTCTTTCCTATTCTATTGCCTTAAGGTGTTTCTTTTGCAACATGTGGTGCAATTTCTAGTTAATGTAACAATAAAATCACTAATTGCATGGCACACTATTTCTTATTATATTTTGCCTAAAATACTTCCCTTGCATAGAATTACATGGCTTATAATATTTTTTTTGTTAAGCTCGTAAGACATTACATATTACATAGTTTTATAGGGTTCATTCAGAAAATATTTTAACAAGGAACCTCTCACACGATCATACCACCAATAGATATGTCTCACCTATGCTAATTACATCGCTTACATTACTACAATAATGTATATTACCTTTATAGATGCATTTACATGACATGCCTCTCTTCGTTTCGTCAAAAGCAATTGCTGTTGGGACTTGGAATAAATCAAGAATAAGAATTCACCTTATTTTCAATTCCTCCTGTACAACCTTTTTTTAATTTACTTCATGTGCACAGCGCACTAAATAATGCATCGACATAATTATTTTCTCAAAAGGCGTTACCAACATTAGATGTCGAATTAAGATATACATTATTTCATGCTCAAAAGTTGTTACAAACATTGGATGCTGAATTGAATTGAGATATACTATATTTCATGCCGAATGCCATCATATCTGACAACCGAAAGTTAAAGGTAAATAGAAAGCTAAAGGTAAAGTTTTCCCATTTAAAGATAAAGTTATTTGGTGTTCTTTCAGCGCGCAGCACAATCAAACATCAATTCTCAGTTGTTTTATGCCCCTTCTCCTTCACTTTCTCCTGGAGGTTTAGCTGGGCTCGTATTGAGGCTCTCAATTTAATGATTGTCATCCCCTGGTGCTCAGATTGTGTGCAGGTAAGATGGCATTCATGTCATTATTGCGTTCGCCTGGAAATTGCAGGGCAGCGCAGCGTTGAGGTGGTAGCCGTTTTAAGTGGAATGAGAGGAGTGGGGAAGAATCTGGTGGTCCGAAATCGTAAGAAGAGAGATAACTGTAGTACTACGCCGTGTACTGCGTCGACAGCTGATCACACCCGTCGGCGCCCTTATACGACGCCCGATAAACGGTTTCTGATTACGATTGACTGCAACGTTTCCGAGGCCGCGTTTACAAGAGAGTGCGTTGTCATGTGACTGGGAATGAGATGAATGATCCAGGATGATCAAATCTTTGTACATGGGGTTTGATCTCCATTTAGAGAGAAAGGAAACATAGAGTGGCAAGTGTTCTCTTTTGGGTGAGTGGAGAATTTGAAGCCATGCAACCACATGGAATTGACATACAATTATTATTGGTTGTGAGGTGCATTATATGGGAAATCATGAGTGGAGGTGCAGGAGCTTGGAAGGAATGTGCAACTTTGTTACCAGTGAAACGTAAAGTGCATGAAGAACTTGAAGCCTTGCACCTGCAGAGAAATAATGGCTCGGAAGTATGAACATCATATGTTGAGGTGCAAAAATAGGAGATTGTAACGTTGGTACACACTTGAACAAAAAAAAGTGGAGCTGAGGAGTATACTCCAAGCAAGTACACATACGCTGATCTATCAAAGTGCTGACTTGCGAAATTTAATTGTAATCTGTCATAAAGCACACACTTTGTTACTCTCATTTTGTCTCTGTTGGATATTATATATGAGAAATAGTTTTTGCCAATACTCTATTGTATAAATCTCTCATTGTTTTGTATAAGTTAATGTTTGTCTTAAATTTTTATTTTTATAAAGATAAATTGAATTTTCATTATAAATAAATTTATAATAACTTATCTGTATTAATTTCAAATTTAAAATAATCACATTTGTGTATTTAAAATAAATTTAGTGTTTAATTTTTTATATTCTTGTTTTTAGTTTATTGTTGTGTTACAATTGAATTTGTGATTTGGTTGATTATTTGACTTTTTCAATCTCCTTTTTATTAATTAATTAATTATTATAATTTTTGTACTCTCATTTAATGTTATTTATTTTCTTATGATGAAAAAATATGATAACATAAATTATTATACAAAAAAAAATGGTGTTACTTGAAAAATATTCTATTAAAAATTACATAGAAGTTAATCAATAAAAACTATTAACGCATACATATACTTGATATACTAAAATTCATTATATCCATTTTATAAATACTAAAATCAATGCACTATTATAAAACAGTGTAGCAATTAATTTAATTGAAAATTTAAATCTCAAAATAAATATATATATTAAATAAAAAGCAGAAAACAATATATAAAAATGTATTTTACAATTCATTTATCATATATCTTCTCAACTAATTATACAAATATTAATTTTTGTTTGTTCAAAATATATACATATATATATATATATAATGATATTTTTAACAGCAAAAAAATATTAAATTTTATTTTAAAAAAAAGAGTAAATTTAAAATTAGAATAATTCACAGACGATCGTTTATATTTGAAAACTCAACGAAACATGCCCACAAAGTCCTTAATCATGAAAAGTGGGTGGACAAATCGAGGAACAAGTAATTTTAAATCGATTCCGAGTAATTTTTAGCGAGTTTGTTTATATTTCAAATTTTTATTGGAACATGATAAGACATATTTCTAAAGTTATTTTTAGAGGAAAATGATGGCTATAGGGAATTGAAGAGTAAGTGATATGATATTTATACAAAGGAAAAAGTGGGGTAGTTGCATCGTAGCATGGCCTTTATCTCACAGATTTTTACATGGGGTGGAACTTTCAGTTTTTGCAATTTTTTTATGATAGATATTGGTTGTGGATCATTGTGTGTTTTTTTTATATTTTTACTTACAATAAACTACATAATGATTTAGAGTAAATTTTATTAAGTACTTAACATGTTGATTCACTCATTAAATACTAAAAAGGATATATATTTATTGAAGGAGATTTTTTTTTTGTTAATTGTAGGATTAAGTTTTAGTTCATTTTTTAATGTCTTTTAATCTGTGTCGTAAAAGGTTGATTGAGTTTATGTGACATTTCACCAAAACATGGACATAGGATGAGAAAATATGTGCGTCAAATAACATGAAAATTATTATTTTGTAGCTTTTAATTAATTTGATTTAGCAATATTGATTTTGGCAAGCATAATGTGAAAAGTGATGACATGTCATCCCAATTCCTTATAATAATTGCAATAAATGATTTATGCATATTAATCTAGCCAAAATAGGTGACACATGGCCATACATAACCTGAGGTGCCAAGTGGATTACAGTAAACTCCTTAGGCTTAGTGATTAATTTCTCACCCTGAATCACTAATTTCTCACCATGAATTCCTGCAAGACAGGGATCTTTATGTCATATAAGGGAAGCATTAATGCAACTACTTTTCCAGTTGAAATGTCACTATCGCAAAGGTTGCATGTCAACTTATTATCTATATTATTTGTATGAATCAAAAATTAGAGTATCTCATCATAGAGCACTAAAAATTAAGGTCTTACGTTATATAAGAGAATTGACCCTGCGTCGTGACACAAAATTAGTCTTGCAACTTGAAATTAAAGTATTGATTTCTGTACTTTAAGCATTAACACAACTTTATTGTGGTTAATGTGTAGATTCGTGGTCATTTCATGTTTAAATGTAATTTTCCGCCATATATGCTCGATGAACAGTCATGCGTTTGAAAAAAATTTCAAACATTAATGACAAAGTACTACCGAAATTTTAAGTGTTTGTCGCAGAGTAATGGTGAAACCATCGTGTATTTATGGCTTACGAGAAACACAATATATTAAATGTGAATGAAGGAAAAAATTAGTAGTAAGAAGAAATTGTAGAGGATTCCTCTTGTCTATACACTCTTCAAATCAAAATGAATGAAATAACACAAGACAATGAAATATGGATTCTTGTTCAAAATCCAAAAGTGGAATGGAAGACAAAGCCTACGTATTCTTATTTTAGCACTGCATTAAGTAGAATGGGATAGCTACATCATTCAATAAGCCCATAATTATGACACGAATTAATTTTAGACATCTTGATTTATTTCTTTCCATATGCATATTAGTTACATGATTTCATTTCCCACTAAAGACAATGTAGAATCACATACTATTTCTTTCCATATAGATGATTTCGTTTCCCACTAAAGACAATATAGAAGCAAGGTATGTGCTAGGGAAAATTATATGAAAAAATAAAAATATATGTGGATTTGAAAGAAATAAATTTGGTTAAAGCTCACATTAATTACCTAATTCAGTTAAATTGTAGCTTGTGTATCATAAATTCAAGATTAAATTAGGAAAGTATTTAATATCTAGAATAAAGGATGTGCTGAAGAGGGGAATGTATGGGAGACCTTTTATTACACACACATCTCCAACTTCATATATCTATTGTTCAACACATCTACTTCCACAATTATTTCTTTTCTAAAAAAATTGTCACCCAAAAAAACAATTTGTATATAGGTTTAGTAAAGTTTTCAAATGCATAAGATTTTACATTTTTTCATATTGTTTTAAAGTCCATGTAGAAATAAACTATATGTGGAGGTAAAGTGATTTCTAATTTATTTTCACCATTTATAGGATTTTAAAACCTAGATAAAAAAATAATTATAGACTCCATGCATTTAAAAAGATGAAAAAAGAAACATAAAATATGGATGAAAATCATGAGATATTATAAATAAATTTTAAAGTGTAGAAAAACATCAAAAAATGATAAATATTATGGCACGAAATATTTTTAATAACAACATTTGACCTAGAAACAATTGATAGCATTGAGTAACAAATCATGTGAGAAAGAACAAATACGATCAAGAAATTATGTAGAGTAGTGCTTATGTAGAAGAAGTGTTGTGCAAGGTAGAGATATATGGAACAAGTGTGCAGAGGGAGGAATTCCTATTGGATATGGAAAAGTGGGAAGTGTTGTGTGGCAAAAGCATGAAAGGTTTTGTGGAAGAAAGGCACTTGCAAAGAAATTAAACCATGTGTGAAAGTAATAGGCCAACTATCGTTTGACTATTTCTGAAATATTGCAAAACCATGAAAAAGTAAAAAAATTGTATATATTGGAAGAAGTTAATGAATATAAAATAAATTCATTTTAACTTCAAATTAATTATTTAATTGAAACAATTTACTATATTTGAAATTTTTTTCTAATAAAATATTCCCAATGCTTTTTATATATAAACCAAGTCTAGAACTATAGTCTCTATCATTTGGTAATTTCTATAGACCTATGTTACAATTCTCCTAGCTTGAAAAAGATTATTAACACTAAAATTGTGAGCATATTTACATGGAATCATATGAAATTTAGTAAAAAATCAAATCCATCATGATCACTTCAATATGAATGTAAAATATTGACACGCATTGTTCAACAACAAAATCTGCCCAAATTTGATGAATTATGGATTTTTAGTGTTTCAAAAAAAAAAAATTTGTTATTTCTGGTAATTGTTTTGATTTCACATAATCAAGTTACTGATCTTTTTCCTCTCTAAATTAACATCAATATTGAAATTTTCAATAATTACTCTTTTTGCTCTCAATATTGAAATTTTCAATAATTATAAAAATATAATAATTATGAATTATGTGTAATATGTCATTGAAATTCTTTCAATAGATATTGAAAGAGATGTATGTAGCATAACATATAGATTTATCATGTATATTTGGTCTTGGAAAGAGATAATTGATAAAAAAAAGTTTAATTTTCTTATTGCAAATGTTCTTGGTTCATTTGATTTCTATGTTTTTTCTTTACATATGTAATTATTCCATGAAGACAATTTGATATGTTCAAATTAAAATATATGATTTGCATATTAAATCTTTCCACTATTGAGGGAGATAAGATATTTGCTAAGCTTTTTTTCTGCAACACAAAATCAATCGCCACCAAGCTTTAGCTCCTCTCTAGAACACTTGGCAATCATGGTCTTGGAGAGTCCTTATTTCGTCGTGAGTTTAGTTATTGTCGTGGTTATTATGAGCACTCTTGGAGTGGGTATGGATTCTTTCATGCTATTCGACATCAAAAGTTCGCATAATAAATTTTGACATGGGAAGGGCAAAGAGGTGTTTTTGGGTTACAAAGGTGTGGCATCACGATCCCTCCCTTGTATATTAGAGCATAGAAATGATTAGAGGGTGGTTATAGACTATGAAGATGTGATTTTTTTACTTCTTTTCCTTCAAAGTCCTGAGCATGAACAAGACCCCAAGGATCATGCCACTCATGGGAGGAATGATGGAGATGGCAAACGACACGAGGGATTATTGCCTCATGGTTCTACGCAATCATAGATCTACTCAAATTGTCATGCATACATTGAAATAATCCACTCTTGTTGCAGATCCACCAGATATCCTCATAAATATGGAAGAAATCCATGTAGTAAATAGTTTTCATAATACAAATATGTATTTGGAGGAGGCTTTTTAGATCTTTCTGACAACCATAAGTTAGAAATCAATCCTCTTAGGAGTTTATGGTTCAGATCTACTAATAGATCTGAAGTGAAAGACTGTGCAGGAATTTGTTCTTGATATGATGATTTTACTCTTTAGACCCTATATCTGATTAGATTTAATTAAATATACCATAGATCTAGATGAGAGCCTCTATTTATCTCCTGTTTATCGTTTACATCCAGATATTAATAAAAGAAACAAAGAAAGAGGAAAATATGAGATCTTTCTCAAGAATTTAAATGTGAAGTCCACAATATGATGGATCTTGGGCATGGATCTAGTATAAAAACTAAAGCAATGCATATAAAATGAATGGTTATTACCAGTAGAACATCAAGTTTTGTTATATGAAGAAAAATTTCTCAAGGACTCTTTATAGATTAAAGAATATGGAATGGTAAAGGATTATACCATAATAGTAAATTTGGGGATGAAAGGGAAGGGGGGGTTCTACAACTTTAGAAGCCCTAATAAAAATCCTAAAAACCTTAAAGGAACTACCTTGTTCAAGGTTGCACTAAAGGGAAGTTTGTCGCTCCAAGTGAGCAAATCCAAAATATTTCACGACCTTACATGGTCGAGAATTAAATGGAAAAAGTACCAACTATGGATGTAAAAACCCCATAAGTGAAATCATATTGTATTTATCTACTATCTGAGGCATTAATATGTCACTTTAATGGTCTATGGGTGAGACTTGAAGACTTATGTTAGCGAGTGCACTCTTCTTGGAAAACAAATTGTGGTCCATAATTACTCTTTATAGTTTTCTTCATAGTACAATTTGACACACAACAATATATGTGAAATTTTCTAAACAAATTTCCATGGTTTTCAAGTCGAGTTGGGATTTTTGTTCATTGTTTTTTTATTTTGATTTAGCATTCATGTTAGTAACTATGATGTTAGTATTGGTAATGTTTCCAAACCTCCCTCTTAATTTCTGGCACCATAAATTCTTGGAGGACATTAGAAATACTTGGGGAAAATTCAAAAAAATTGTCGTGGACATAACAATAAAAGAAATATTTACATTTTGTAGGATATGTGTATAAATTGACCCCAAAAAATATCTTCTTGATCATATTCTTTTAAAACATTAAAAATTTCAATGGACATAGGTGTTAGATTATGAGAATACAACATTCATAGGTCTTGCTTTTTTCCAAATAGGTCATTTGAAAAATACCTACCCACAATAAAAAAAAATGCCCCAAAAAAGAAGAAGAGGAAGGCCCCTAAACCAAGGGGATTGCAATTTATTGTTATTTTAGAATATGAAAATGAATATATCAAGGAAAATATTCCAAATATAGAATCAAAAACAAAAGTGGGTAGCCAAAACAATGAAGTTGGGGACTAGTGAAGAACAATGACTCTTATCTAGAAGAGTAGTGAATAAACACAAATCATTGTATTTGAGCAGTATAAAATGGAAACATGTTATGAAAAGGAATTGGGGGGCATAAAGAGATCCCATATATATGAGGGATGAGACTTAGACAAAGAAGCCCCCCTGAAGGTAGATGGAAACCAAATGGCAATAGTAACAATGGATCCCCATAAAGTATTCTGGTGGAAGGTGGAGAAAAAGAAAGGGAAAAATGAGAAATTAAGTGATTTTTATCACACTTAGCCCCAACAAAATTATGTGAATTTTATTTTAGTTTATTATTTTATTTTTCATCAATCTAAAGGTTTCAATGATCCAATTCTCTCAAGTATCTAAAGAATGTAATTTTGTTTCTTTTTTTTCAGGTAGAATAAAATTATGATTTTTCTTTGAAAAAAAAAACTCTCTTCACTATCAAAGTAATAAAAAATGAATAATTTTATTTTAATAAAAATTAGTAAGAAATTTAAAGTTAAAATACCATAATTTCTTAGTATGTGAAACCAAAATGGTCCATAATTATATTACGAAAATGCAACTTTATATGAGGGTGTGGCTAGGGGTGATACTATGTGAAAAGTATTATGTTTCATAAGTAGTTGGAAATTAACTGTTCCTTGCCTTTATAGCATGATTTAAATTATATTGCATAAGAAAAAAATAAAAATATCATATCGATGAGAAACATGGTGAATTAAACATAATTTTTAAGGCATAAAAAACCATCAAAAAATGACAAATATTATATCGATAAATCTTTATAATGATAGAAACTAGCATAGAAGGAATGGTGTGAAGTAGTGCTTATACATAACAAGTGTTGTAGAGAGTGGAGATGTATGACAAAAGTGTGTGAACGTAGAATTGTGTGTGAATGTGTGGAAGCAGAAATGTGTGCAAAAGGGGGAGTGTTATGCGATGGAAGGATATACATAGTTGAAGACAGTGTGGAAGAAAGGCATGTGCTAGGGAAAATTATGTACATAAATAAACTATATGCATAGCCAAAAGTAATAAATACGGTTAAAATTGACACTAATTATCTAATTAAGTTAAATTGCAGCATGTGTACCATAAAGTTAAAGATCAAGTTAGGAATATTTTTAGTGTGTTGAATAAAGCATGTGAGAAAGAGGGGTATACCTGGAAGAATATTTATTCCGCACACATGCCCAACTTAATATACCTATTTTTCTACATAGCTACCTCGACTATTGGATTTTAATTTTTTTTCACATTGTTTTAAATTCACTACATAAATAAACTATGTCTACAGGTAAATTGATTTCTAATTTTTTTTTTACCAATTATAGGGTTTGAAAACCTAGCTACAAAAATTTATTATAGGCGCCATGCATTTTAAAACATTAAAAGAGAAACATAGGATATGAATGAAAATCATGGAGTACTAAATACAATTTTCAAAGTGTAAAAGCACATCAAAAATGATAAATATTATGAAAAAAAATATTTGTAATGACAATAGGTGGCATAGAAAAAATTGATAACATTGAGTACCAAAACATGCGAGAAAGGACAAATGTGAGAAACAAATCGTGTAGAGTAGGGCCTATATAGAATAAGAGATATGCATGGTAGTGATGCATGCAAAAAGTGTGTAAGGATAGGAATTCATGTGGATATGTGGAAGTGGAAATCTGTGTGAAAGAGTAAGTGTTGTGCAGCACAAGGAAGTATAGATTTAAAGGTTGTGTGAAATCATGATATTTGCAAAGGAACTATGATGAAATAAACGTTGTACAAGGGTAAAGCATCTGTGGAAGTAAAAGGGTATGTATCATTTGACTGTTTCTATAATATTGTAGAAGCATGAATAATTCAAAACATTTTATATATTGGAATAATTTAATGCATATTATGATTTTGATGCATGCAAAAAAAAAAAAGCCCAATTTAATTCACATTAATTATTTAATTGAAACAACTTATTAGATTTGAGAAATTCCACTCATAAAATATGTCCAATGCTATTTATATATAAACTAGGTAGAAAATTATAGTCTCGCACATTTGGTAATGTATACAAGCCTTTGTTACTAATATCCTATTAGAAATATCTTATTAACTCAAAAATTAATGAAAGGAAGGGACATGTAGAATAATGCATGTGCATAGGTAGGGAATGTATGAGTTGAGTGCTGGAAAAGAAAGATATGTGCAAGGCTAAATCACATATGCAAGTAATGCATGTTGAATGTGTGAAGCAAAATAGAAATAATTAATTTATAATTGTGTTGGATAAGACGCAAATATTTAGACATCATTGAAATTTCATGGTGCAATTTTAATTAATTAAGTGAGGAGGGGGGGCGGATGGGGGAGGGTATTAAGGGTAGATTTATAATGTCATCGACATAGGGGTTCATACTCCAATAAAAGAAACCTTACCTAAAATTTTTGGTGCATGGGAAGATGTCCAAATCAATGATGAACATTGTATATCATATGTGGAAGAGGAAGGTGATTAATTGCACGAAACAAACTGATGGGTGGGTTGGTCCCTACCACTATGTTGAATCAAAATTGAGATATTTGATATTGGGTTCCAATGTAGCTATGCCAAAACCACCTTGTGGATGGCCTAATATCTAGTTTTGAAAACCACTATGGAAAGTTATATCATATGTTTGGACACAAAGTGATTTGAAACCTTTTGGAAACAAAACCTTAACTATGATGGGAATCTTAATGACAAGTGACAAGAATATTTTTCCTTGTGTTATATTTCACTAACTCATCATGATTCTGATTCAACCTATCTTCTTAAAGGTTCCATAAACTAAGAGGTCATTTACTTTATTTTAAAGCAAAAGAAACTCAATTTAAATTAGAAATGATGCAGAGCAAGTGCTTTATGGGATGTAGGTGAGCCAAAGAAGTGTATGGAGGTAAGAATACATGCATAAATGTATAAGTGAGGATGTTTTCTAAAGGGGAAGTATTATGCTACAAAATAATATGCCAAGCCAAAGACTATGCAAAAGCAAGGAATGTGGCAAGATAAAGCATATGTCGAAGTAAACCATCTGTGAAAGTAAAGCATGAGAGGAGGAAAGGAGTAAAAATAATTTCACTCATTCTACAACATTGCACAGGAATGAAGAAATTTGGTCTTGTTGTGAAATCAATATGCTTAGAAATTAGGATTGATTTCTCTGTTATCATAATTACTTGTGAAATTGTTGGCTTGTTTATTAAATTTACATTTTATTCTTTCATCAAGAAATTACCAAAAGTACATAACATGAAGATCATAGAAGATAAAAGAACACAAATATGCAGCCTACAAGCCAAGGAAAAAACCCCACAAGGGGGGGGGGGGATCTTCTCTTCTTATAGAATCAGATCGAAGTGAAAAATCAAGGAGTCAAGACTAATAATAGTTCAACCTCCAAGATTCCATGTTAAGCCCTCCATATTAAAATCCTTGTCTTAGGAAATAACATCAAATTCAGTCACAGTAACTTCCAACAAACTTAGCTCATGTGCCACAAGAGACTTTCTATAATCTACAAATAAATTTGCATATATCATCTACCATAGGAAACTCGCATATGTTTCTGATTCTCTACAGACAACTTACTTTTGTATATTCCAAATATTCATCGAGGATGTGTTCAAATATCTAGCCTAGGAAATTTGTATCAACTTCAAAATTTTAACCTTAGGAAGCTTTCAGCATTTCATCTCTCTAGTCTCAGAAAAATTATTATCATTTCAACTCATAATTCATCACAGGGAAGCATCGAATTACATGTATTTTAGTGGAGGATGTATGCCAATATATAATTGTTCTAACATGTGGAAAGACGTCCTTTTAGTGAGATGATTTGACATCTAGGAGGGATGAATTGGCTTCTTGAGATGAATTTACCCAAATTATGTTTTCAAAAAACAAATTCATTTATTTGTACAAGAATTCCAAATAGGACTTTGACTCTTTGACTCAACAAATCCTAGAATCATGGATAACATGCTTAACTAATGAAATAATAGTGAAAATTATTTTTCTTCCTCTTCTTTTTAACATAAAATACATAATGATATAAGTAAAATGATAAGCATGAAGATCGAACCTATTTAAATTTTCCAACACTCCCTCTTAACTAGGGAGGTATTCATAATTACACAACAAGGTATAAGGTACTCTCAAATTGAAATTTTATCACAAGAAGAGTTGGACTGATAAGCCATCATAAAGCATCAACACCATGACCAGCATTCTTAGATTTCAATAGCAAGGCCTTTATAAAAAATATCTAACTCCGCACTAGATTAGAACATCGTACTAGGAGGCATACATTCGGACACGTGACACCACAGCCTCTCAAGGCACATACCCCATCGAAAATTTCACCAGGTATGTCCTTACATGACTATTCTTATCTTGGATTCCCAATCCTCAAAGAATATGAGTCCTCTTTGACTAATCTTATCTTGGATGCCCTATCCTATCCTCACATAACATCAGTCCATGGGACTACTACGTATCTTGGACTCCCAATCCTTAAGGTGTATCGGTCCCATATGCTTATCCAATCCTCCATTATCCCTACCAGTTCCTTCACTAGACTTACAACTATTAGTTGTAGTCTAGTGCATGACACATGGAGAATACATTGTCCCACGTCACTCCCTTAAAAATAGGGATGAGATCCGTTACTCCCTCTTATGGATACATCATTACAATCCTTAGATTGTCTCAATCATCAAAAGCTTATTCTTTTGTGGAGATCTTAGTTGTAGCTGCAAGGGCTCCTATCTCACATCAACATATCATACCTAAGCTTTGACCTTCTTGGATGTCAAAAATGTTACATATCCAAACTATTTCACATTCTATCTTCATGACAAATATTTTAGGCTCCTAATAACATCACATAATATCAAACTACTAGCTTCTAGGATATTGAAAATCTTCATGCAACAATGTCATCAATTCTTTTATCTTTCATCTTGAAGGTGTCATGCTTCTTTCATAGCTACTAGCACATTCATTTCATAATAGATGTCTACCTCATATTCTTCAATAAGTCATATCCAAATATCAATTCTATCCTGTTGCTCTTCCAAGCCATCATCATTGATTTCACTTCAATCCATGTGTTCTTAAATCGAATCAAATAACTATCATTACAATATCATCAAATAAGCTCTCTTTCCATCCTCTTCACATACTTCTACAAAATGTATTTCCAGGGAGCTAAATCATATCCCAAAAAAATCATCAATATCATAGTTATCAAATCAAAATAGGCTCTAGTCAAGGTGTGGGATTCATCATGACAAATTCTACTACTTTCTCCCTCCAAGATCAACATTTATTTGCATAATCTATCCTCATAATGCAACAAATTTTTTCTTGATGCTCTTAAACTTTGAATCATGAATAAATATCTTCTTAGGACGAATTAGCCACGTGCTTGTACAACAACATCATAACTCTTTAGCTTCTTACTTAAGGACATTATCATCATCTATTTTGGTCACAATATTCTCAAGGCCTTCTACCAAGCTTTAATTAATATTTTATTCATCAAGATATTAACAACTCCCTCTTTCCAACTGAGTTAAGTGATGTTTTTTGCTTTAGTCGACTTTCTTGATGCAACCTTCAAACTTCTCCTTTCTAGTTCATCTTTATTCTTTTCCACGTTCTTCTACTTCTTCCTTCATCTAGTAGAGTTTTATATAAATCTTGGCTTAACCTACAACCTTCATTATAAGTCCATGAGAAAACAAAGAGAACAAAGCACAAAGATAATGAACAAGGAGATATATAAATTACTTATCTTTTCAGAAGGATTAGTTCCGTCTGAATCTTGAAGCTATTCACCAACATTGTTCTCACATTAGACAATAAAAATTAGATCTATAATAATGAACATGATTAAATAGTCTTTCTCTCCTAGGTTTATTTTTTATCGAGATTTTGTAAAAAATAAATTCCAAAAGACCTCACAAAATAAAAGCTCTACAAATGAAAGATTATCATGGTATTTAAAGCATGCAAAATAATCACCCGAAAAACCTTAAAGGAACTATTCTATTTCTAGAACTAATTACCCAACTCTCATATGCAACTAAATAGCATTAATCTCTTTCATTTCATTGTATCTAATCTATATTTATAAAAATGTAAACTACTAAATGAGAACTATAAACTCAAAATGAGAACTTTAGCAAAATATCCCCAAAAAACATGAAAAAAATAGCTGGAAAATGAAAAGTGTTGATACTTAAATAATAATTACTTTTATTTTTATTTTTTATTTTTATATTTATTTTTATTTATTTATTATTATTATTATTAATATTTTTTCGGGGTAAATTTTCAACAAGTTTTAAAAATTACGGTGAAAACCAACTTTTTTATGCAAAAGTATTGATGTTCGAATATTGTCTTCTTTTTCCAGATAAATTTTCAATATTTTGAAATAATGACATAAAAATAAAATATCATTACTCTGAAAAACCTTAAAATTCCAAAAAAAAAATGAAAAAAATAATGAAAAAAAAAAAAAATTAATGAAAAAAAACGAAAAAGAAAAACAAAATTTAAAAATAAAAATTTATGTTAGAAAAAAACATAAAATGACAAAATGAGAAAAAAAAAAAACCAAATATATTAAAAGACAAAGAAAAGAAAAACATAAAAATGTAAAAAAAAACAAAATTAACCTATAAAAGATTAAATAAATAAATAAATCTACAAATAAATAAACAATTTAAAAAAATATTTTAAAAAACATAATTAAAGGAAAAAAATTAACCAAAGAAACAAATAGACACAAATAAATAATACTTTGTTAAATAGTTAATTAAAAAAAAAAAAAAAACTTCAAAATCAATTAATATATAATACATTTAAAAGCCCATTTAAAAACTCAATAAAATAAAAAATTAAAAATACTAAAAAAAAAACATAATAAAATAATTCAAAATAATAAAAATAAAAAAACATTCAACAACTTAAAAAGAAAAAACAATTAAAAAAATACAGTTATAGAAAATAGATAAATAAAATAAATGATTAAAAAGAATAAATTTATAAAATTTATGAAATAAAATTAGAAAAAAATATCATAAAAAAATTAAATAAACATACAACCAATTAAAATAATAATAATAATAAAAGAAATAGAATAAAAAAATTTAATTCGTCTCCTCGGGCCTGGGCAGGCTCAAGTCGAACTTTTTTTTTTATTATTATTTTTATTCCTAAAATATTTTGTTTTGAAGGGTATTCCAATCTCTTATTTTTTGTTTTCCTTTGCAAGGTTTTTTTATAATGAAAGTTTTGATTTTTTCTCAATATTTTAAAAAAATAATCAAATTAATATTTTGAGCTTATGATTTATTTTATATTTTTGAAAACTCGACAAAAAATATGCATTTTGGAAATAGATATAATTAAGAAATATGTATTTTTGGACATTTTAACTAAAAATGGTAAGATAGTGGTAAGATTATGAGTTTTTATGAAGATAGAAATAAATTTAGTAATGATAATAACAATTCTATCAATAATTCTAACAATAATAATATTATCTCTAGTAATAAAGTAGTTAATCTTTCGAGCTTCTCCTTTGATTCGTTGGTTTATAGGCTTTTAGAAAAAGGCTCTAAGGAAAATTCTAGTTCATGATATTATTGGCGATATTGAATTTGGCATCAGAGACTTACCGGATTCTTCTAAGGACACTATAAGGCAAGATTGTGCAGTCATTTTAAGGAAGGCCAAGCCCCCTAAGAGTAACCTCAGTAAGTCGGAATTTGAAGCCTTAAAATCCTTAAATAATAATAAGGATATTGTTGTTCTTAAAGCGGGCAAAGGAGGTGCTGCTGTAATTCTTAATAAAGAGGATTATGGGAAGAAAATGTTAGACCATTTAGAGAATAGTGGGAGCTACAAAAAAATTTCTAAGAATCCCCTGAAAAAGGTTTCAAGAGCTGTAGCTGAGGCTATCAAGTCAAGCAGCTCTGTGGGTTCTCTTAGTAAGAAGTTGATTGAAAGCAACCCCCTTACTCCTAGAATATATGGTCTCCCCAAATCCATAAGGATGGTGCTCCTCTTCGACCCATTGTTAACACCATTGGGGGTCCGGCTTATCTTCTTGCTAGGTATTTAGCCTCTAAGCTGAAGCCTCTTGTAGGTCGTACTGATTCCTTTGTTAAAGATTTTGCTTCTTTTGTTAATGAGTTAAAAGGTGTTAAACTGGGACTTGAAGATAGGTTTGTTAGTTTCGATGTTGTCTCTCTTTTCACCAATATCCCTATTAAGGAGGCCATTGAAGTCATTAATCGGATAACTGATCCTGACACTTCCTTTTTAGTTGAGATTTGCTTAACTTCTACTTTCTTTAGTTTTGAAGGAGAGTTTGATGAACAAACCTGTGGTGTTGCTATGGGTTCTCCCCTTTCTCCGGTTGTTGCTAATCTCTTTATGGAAGATTTTGAGTCCAAGGCTCTTTCCTTTGCTCTGTACCAACCAAAGCTTTGGAAAAGGTTTGTAGATGATACTTGTGTCGTCTGGCCTCATGGTAGGGAAGAGATTGATCGTTTCTTCATTCATCTTAATAGTCAATCTTCCTCCATAAAATTTACCATGGAGTATGAGGTGGATGGGAGCCTTCCTTTCCTTGATGTTCTTATCTGTAGGAAAGAAGATGGTTCTTTTTCTCATCAAGTTTTTCATTAAAAAACCCATACTGAACAATATCTTCGGGCTGATTCTCATCATTTTCCTGCTCAAAATTTAGGTGTACTCAATACCTTAGCCACTAGGGCATTGAGAATCTCTGATGAGTCTCACTTAGAGGGAGAAAAGACCCATCTCCTTAATTTTTTTTTTCTAATGGTTATAGTAAGTCTCAAGGTCGTAAAGCTTTTCTTAAAGCTGAAAGAGGATTCTTGGTTAAAAATAAAAATCCTAATCAATGGTCGTGCAATGTAAGGCTTCCTTTTATTCAGGGTACCACTGATAGGATTGCTAGAATCCTTAGGAAGCATAGGGTTTACTCTTCCTTCAAACCCCTTAACACGATTCGCAGCTCTCTTAACTCAGTTAAAGATCCTGTGCACCCTAAGGATGGAAAAGTTGTCTATCTTATTCCTTGTTCCTCTGGGACGCCTTACATTGGTGAAACGGGTAGGTCCATTAGCCAAAGGATATGTGAACATGCAGCTGACATTAGACATGGCAGGTCCCGCACCTCTGCCCTAGCTGAACATGTGAAAAAAACTAACCATCATATTTACATTGAAGAGGCTAAGGTCTTAGCCAATATTGATCATTTTCATCATCGTAAGTTAAGAGAGGCCCTTGAAATTGGAAAAAGGCCCGTAAATCTCAATAGAGATGACGGTTGGAATATAAGCAGGTGTTGGATTCCTGTATATTCTTAATATTTTATATATATATATATATATATATATATATATATATATATATATATATATATATATATATTATTTATTTATTTATATTTATATTTATTTATTTATTTAGTTATTATTATTATTATTATTATTATTATTATTTTTAATATTATTATAATAAAATAATATTTAAATTTTGAATAGTCAATTAATGATATTAAGAAAAAGAAAAGAAAAATATTTTATTTTATTTATTTATTTAATTTATTTATTTATTTATTTTTTTCATCTTTTATATTTTTATTAATTTTTAATAGAATTTCAATATAATAATATATAATTAAATTTGAATATTCAAACTAGCCTTTTCAAATTGTAATTAATATTTAAATTAGTAGAACTACTTTTATTTTTATTTTTATTATTTTGTTTTAATTATTAAAACTAACCGTTTTGGATTTCATAGTCAAAATAGCTATTACAACTATTTTCTTTGCATCTCCTACATCTATTTAAACTTAACGACTGATCTGATCTCTCACCTAGTCCTGATGATGAACCACACTGGTTGGTTCGAAACGCGTCGACTTTGTTCATGATAATGTGATTATTACCGAAAGATTTCTTCATAAATATAAAACATTAAATAAAATAAAATTATGGAAAACTTGAATAAAAAGATTTAGAAAAATAACAAATTTTATCATTTTTTTTTATAAAAAATAAGGACAGTCAAAGAATAAAAATTCAAGAAAAAATGCTCCACATAGAATTTTAAGTAATTATATATATATATATATATATATATATATATATATATATATATATATATATATATATATATATATATATATATATATATATATATATATATATAGAAAACAAAAATCATAAATATAAAAAAATTAAACAAAACACAATTAATATAAAAGGAAAAAACATTAAAACTTAAAGAATAATTAATAAAAAATAAAAAATAAAATAAAAAACAATAAAAGTAAGAAAAAGGAAATTAAAAAAAAAAAAAAACAATTTTAAAAAACACATTAAAATTAAGAAAAACATATATATTACAATAAAAATAAGAAAAAAAATTAAAATTAAAATAGCACATTAAAAAGAATGGTTATATATATATATATATATATATAATAAAAAAAAAATTATTAAAAAAAAAAAAAAAATTCTGGCCCCTCAAGCCACTTGGCAAGGTGAAAGCGATTCTCATAATTGCTGACAATTGGAGACAATTTTGGGAATTTACTCTAGCCGTCGATTCTGAGAATAGCCTTGAGCTTAAGGAAATTATGAGAATCACCTTCAGATGGAGGAGATTCTGAGAATCACCCTCAGAATTGCTTTGCCTCCATGGATGTGATTCTAGAAATCGCCTTTAAGTATAGGCGATTCTAAGAATCACCTCTAATTGAAGGCAATTCTCAGAATTTCCTGCATGGAGGCGATTCTGAGAATCAGCTCCAGCTGAAGGCGGGTGATTCTCAGAATCACCTTTAGCTAAAGGTGATTCTTAGAATTTCCTCCACTTGGCGGTGATTCTGAGAATCGCCTTCAACTAGAGGTGATTCTGAGAATAGCGTCACTTCCGTGGAGGTGATTGTGAGAATCACATCACCTCTGTCGAGGCGATTCTTAGAATCACATCGCCTCCGTGAAGGCGATTTTGAGAATCACCTATAGTTGAAGGGGATTCTCATAATCTCCTTAGGGTAGAGGCGATTCTCTGAATCATCTCATAATCTTCGCCTTGTGGAGGAAATTCTCCATAGGGTCGAGGCGATTATGAGAATCACCTTCAGCCTTCTAGGTGGCTCGAGGGGCCTCTGCCATGAGCTTGGTGATTCTCATGCTAGGGCGGAGGCCCCTTGGTCCTCCTGACGGGCGGAAAGCAATTCTCGGATTCGCCTTCAGCCTACCGGTTTTCCCGAGGGGCCTCTGCCCTTGACTTGCGATTCTTAGCCCAGGGCAGAGGTCGCTCGAGGCACTGAATTGGTTGAAAGCAATTTTGATAATCACCTTTAGCCCATTGGGTGGCCAGAGGGGCCTCTGCCTTGGGTTAGCAGAGTTGCACAACTCCACTAGCTTAGGGTGTTGGCCCCTCGGGTCACCCGGCCATGGCATTCAACCCACCAAGTGGCCCGAGAGGCCTTCGCCTTGGGATGGTGGAGCTGCACAAGAGCTCTAGCCTAGGGTGAAGGCTCCTTGGGCCAATTGGTTGTAGCCTTTATGATGTCGTGTACCTCGAAGGATTCTCAGAATCACCTTAAGTTGAAGGTGATTCTCAGAATCACCATCAGGTGGAGATGATTCTCAGAATCACCTTAAGCTTAAGGCGATTCTCAGAATCACCTCCACCTAGCGGAAATTCTAAGAATCACCTTCAGCTTAAGGCAATTATGAGAATCACCTCTAGCTAAAGGTGAATCTCAAAATCACTGCCAGGTGGAAGGGATTATGAGAATTGCCTCAAGACGTGTTTTGAAAATGGCATTCAGCTTAAGGTGATTCTAAGAATTGCCTCCAGAGGAATTTTGAGAATGGCCTTTAGATTCAGGTGATTCTGAGAATCACCCAGCTTCAGCTAGAGGCGATTATGAGAATCACCTTCATGGATCCGATTTTGAGAATCGCCTCACACCTGAGAATCGCCCACATGGAGGCAAGGAAATTCTCATAATCACCTCCACGAAGGCGATTCTTAGAATTGCCTCCAACTGAACGCGGGTCATTCTGATAATTTCCTTCGAGTGAAGGTGATTCTGAGAATTGCCTCCAGCTAGAGGTGATTCTAAAAATTGCATCCAGCTCTTGGCGACGATTCTAAGAATCACTTTTCGCTGGAGGAGATTCTGAGAATCGCCTCCAGCTGAAGGCTATTCTCAAATTTGCCTATGAGTAGAGGCAATTCTAAGAATGATTTTGTGAATCTCCTTTAACTGAAGCTGGTTCTCAGAATCCGCATCGGGTAGAGGCAATTCTATGCAGGGTGGAGGCAATTATGAGAATCTCCTTCAGCCTACTCGGTGGCCTGAGGGGCCTCTGCGCTAAGCTTGGCGATTCTCAAGATAGGGCAGAGTCCCCTTGGGCCACCCAATGGGCTGAAGGAAATTCTGAGAATTGCCTTCAGCCTGTCGGGTCGCCCGAGGGGCCTCCATAATGGGCTTGTGATTCTTAGCCTAGGGCAGAGGCCGCTTAGGCCACCTGGCTAGCTGATGGTGATTCTGAACACGATTCTGAGAATTGCATGTAGCCCATTGGGTGGCTAGAGGGGCCTCCGACCTGGGTTGGCAGAGTTGAGAAACTCCACTAGCCCAAGGCGGAGGACCCTCGAGCCACGTGATCATGGCCTTCAACCTAACGGGTAGCCCGAGGGGCCTCCACCCTGGGTTGGCAGAGCTGCACAACTCTGCCAACCCAGGGTGGAGGCCCCTTGGGCAACTTGGTCATGGCCTTCAACACATCGGGTGGCCCAAGGAGCCTATAGCTTGGGCTTGAGGAGCTATTAAGCTCTACCAACCCAGGGTGGAGGCCCCTCGGGCCACCCAATTAGTTGAAAGACAATTCTGAGAATCGGATTTCAGCCTGTCTAGTGGCCCAAGGGGCCTCTGCCCTCTGTTGGTGGGCTAAAATATGATCTAAGAATCGACTTTGAGCCCATCGAGTGGCCAGAAGGGCCTCTGCTTTGGGATGACAGAGCACTCGTGCCACTCAATGGGTTGAAAGGCAATTTTGAGAATTGACTTTCAGCTCGCACGGTGGCCCTAGGGGCCAAAATTTTTTGTATTCAATTTTTTTTAATAATATATATATATATATATATATCTGTGTGTGTGTTTTAATTGATTTTTAATTTTTAAATTTCTTTTTCTTATTTTATTGTTTTTCATTTTTAAAATTTAATGTTTTTCGGTGATAATCACATGTAGGAATTTTTGCCGAATTGTTTCGAACCAGCCAGTGTGGTTCATGATCAGGACAAGATGAGAAATCTGAACCAAAATACCAGATTAAATAGACAGGAAAGCTCCAACTAGACATTTGTAACATAATGGCTAGTTTGACTAAATTAATAAATTAAATTAAATTAAATTTTTAATTTTTATTAATTTTTATTAAATTTCCATAAAAAATTAATAAAATAAATAAAAAATTCCTACACATTTTATGGATCACAGAAGCAAAATTCCTAATAATTTATTTTTTTTAAGCTTTTTTTTTTAAATTATTCTTTCACTTTTAATGTCTTTTTTTTATAAATTAATTATAATATTCATTTTTATAATTTTGTATGTTTATAAATTTTTTTTTCATTTTAAATTGTATGCTTTTTTTTTTTTTTTTTATTCTTTAATACTTATTTTTATGTGATTTTGTTTTTCAAATGCAATATTTTTTTATATTAATTTCATAAAATTTGTTATTTTTTCAAAAACAATTATTCAAAATTACCATAATTTTATTTTATTTAACATGTTATATTTAGCGAAAATGTATTTCTTAATTATATGTATATGCAAAATGTATATCTTTTGTTGATTTTTTAAAATCATTATTTTTTACTGATAATTATTTTATATGTATTGAAATATTAATTAACGATATATAAATATAAAAGAAAAAAAAATTTAAAATTTTCATCATAAAAAAACATTGCAAAGGAAAACAAAAAACAAAAAATTGGACAACTTGAAAAATGGCTAAATAATCAACTTTTAAAAAAAATATTTATGTTTACTTAAGACATGAAAAAATTGAAGTATTAAAAATATGTCTTCAAAAAGTTTGTTGACCTTTTTCAAAATCTGCATGAAAATCGCCAAAATTTAAAAAAAAAAATTCACAGTTCATACAATAGAAAATTTGAAGTGTCAAAAATAAGCCCTCTAGAAAAAGGGGTTGATGTTGCATCAAGACTTTTCAAAATTAGCATGAAAATCACTAACATTTAGAAAAAAATATTCTTACTTGATACATAAAAGAATTGAAAGTGTCAAAAATATGCTAAAAAAGTGTATTCTGAAGCAACACTTTTCAAAATCAGAGGTTTTTTTACTACCTAAAAAAAAAGGTGTATTCCGAATCAACACTTTTCAAAATCAAATGATTTTTTACTACCTAAAAAAAAGGGTGTATTCTCAACCAAAAATTTTCAAAATTAGAGGATTTTTTGCTACCTCAAAATAGCGGGTACTTGTTTTAGTTCCCGTTTCAATGTTTACATTGTTTTATGCAGACCCTTTTTATGATAATTATCTTGACCCAATAAATGAAATGCACACAAAAATACTACATACCTTACCTTACCTCGTCTTTTGAAAATATTTGTCCTTTGTCTTATCTTCATTTTTCAAGTGCCAATCATTCTTCAAATGGTGCCTCCACTTCTCCGACTATAGAAGCTACATTGATCTACTAGCTTCATCTTAGTTCCATCAGCTGACATATATTGAATTTATTCAATACTGCTTCACATCTTTGTAATTCATAGATGAGTGTAACAACTCATCCCATGATTGGCTTTATCTTGCCATGTAATTACATCATGTAATTGATTTTTAAAATTAAAAGGGATAACTATTAAGGGACATAGATTTCAAAGGGACTGAGGGAGGTCAATCTTTTGTGAAATTCAAATTACTTTCTGAAGGAAGAAATTGTGAAGTTAGGACAGCCATTCAAGGTTGGTTGTTGAAGCTTTAAATGCACTGGAATGGTGTGCACATGGAATTACTTTGGTGAATTTATGAGCTGCATACAAGGGACAAAGTCGTTGCTAGCTTGGGAATCACAATAGAGAGAAAAAGGACAAGAGTTAATGCGTAAAAACAATGTATGGGTAGTTAGAAAAAGACACAAGGGGGTCAGCTTGGGGAAAAAAAGGAGAGGAGAGCACAACTCTGCAAATGTGCACACACAAAGAGGGATTCAACAAAAGAAGAAAAATGAGAACTTAGGGGGAATAGTTGGACAATGTAGAGGAGGGATACATGCAACAACGAGGAAGAAATAATATTCAGTGGGAAATAGACGACAACCTAGTTAGTTGAAGTTTGGCACATAGGAGGGCACAAAGGAGCATGAAGAGCTCAATAGGAGAGAGTAGAACATCTTGTCTAAATTTAACAAAATAAATAACAAAAGTTTCACAGTGTGGGGGGAGATACGTGTTTCTTCCACCACTCTCATAAATCTATCATACTTTTGGTTGAGAAACAGTATGGGTGGATTCTCACTTCAGGTGAGGGTAAATATTAGGATACCTCAAGGGGCTAGAGAGTGGAGATGGAATTCTCAGAAAGTTCCTTTGATAGCCTGGGGTAGAGGTTTAGCCCTTGGATTCTTAGTAAAGGAAATTTTGGAGTCTCATTTGCTTTTTTATCTAATTTGGCAGTCGGTTCTTGATTCCATTCACTGGGTGGAACCACTATGTTACATGATGTCAAGGTGGAGGTGAGGCCTCTCAAATCCCTAGAGTATGTGAGTGTGTGTGATATTGGATAACTGGAGGGCGTAGGCAGTTGGCCTCTATATTACCTCTTCATTTGTTAACTATTAAGTAGTTGGTGAGTGGAGGTAGGAGGACATTTAGAGCCCCTGTTTTAGCTGGCAAATGGTGTTTATTCCCTTTAGTAAGACCACCTCAACCCTTAGAATATGGCTTAGGAGCCATAGTTGCAAGTAACTTGCCTACAACATGTCTAAGGCTGGGTGGAGATTTGAAGTCCTAAACTTAGTTTTCCCTCTTCAATATAATATCTAAGTTAAATGTTCTTGCTCATACTCTTGTATGGGTCCCATTTTAATGTTTGAATGAATGGTATGTTATTGGGTTGCATGACGCGTCTTGGATTACTTGTGTGTATATGCTAAAATATTGGTTAAAATCCATATGAATATTTATCGGTGACCATGGACATTTCAGGGGATTAATGGCCTTATGCTAACATGTTATTGCACAGATTTTTCACCCATGATAGTGTGGTATTGTGCTAGTCAAATGGTTGAGAAATGAAGTTAATTGTCCTTGTGGAGTGACTGTCATTCTGTAATGTTTGAATGGTGAGGGACTAAAAAAACCTTCTCACAGGTTATTGTATACTTGTTAATGATTACCCTCATATTTTCATCCTTTTTTACTTTAATATGAATATATGTAAGGGAGAATAATTTCTTGTTCATTTATTGTTCAGCTAGTGAGGTTGATAGAGTTTAGGAAGGTAGAATTCCTAATGTTTAAGAGTTACTTTTCTCCATGTATTCATAGGAAGAACTACTGTTAGAAGTAGTTCTATTTCAGTGACTTCCCTTGAGGGAGTTTTCATCAATTTTCCTTAATATTTTCCTTGGAGTTTAGTGGCCCAAATTTATACTATCAACACTTGGAAAAGATAGGAGGAATCCTTGAAACAATAGTGAATGAAATCATCTGTTGGAACTCTTCTAAACATTGAAAAATGGCTAGGAACTTAAGATTTTGGACCTAATGTCAAGGTTCGGGATGTCAGAGAGATAGGTCGAACCTCATTAGGCCTCTGTCTGACCTGGGTCAGGCGGACTATGCAATTTCTAGAGGTCGGGATGCAGGATAGTCGAGAGGTCAAATAGATGAGGGTTGAGATTGACCCCAATCTAGAAGGTTATCATAATAATAATGAGGTCTAAATATGACTTAGGTCAGAGGTCAGGGGTCAAGCCCTGAAAATTAAATGGAAGGGGAATTTTTGTGAGTAAGTTCAACTTCGAACTAGTACCTAAGTCTGACTGCCACATGGTATGTCCATGGTGGTGGTGCCTCTAATCACCTACGAGGTGGGCCATTGGATGGTTGCCATGTGGAAGGGTAAGGAGATGTGGGAACGTGATTGAAGCTAATCTTTGGGAACACATAAATGTTAACCTGTCATTTGGATCGAGGAAAAGGTTATATCATTGGCATCTTGTCCAATATATGAACATAATGATGGTGTCTAACTGAAGTTTTACAAAGGTTGAGAAAATTTAGAATTTTTACGTCTCGTTCCCATAAGGGTACATTGGGAGCTGGACACACATAGTGACTACCTCCTAATAACCTTGGTCTAATTATGGGGTTAAGGCCGAGGGGGGGTTGTCAGGTTGGTATCAGAGAGTCCATGTTCAACACTTGAATTGGATGGGCTATATCATATGCAAGCTAGTAGCAGATTTCGTGGACAGGATTTCATGGTGATTATTTTTAGAAAATGAATTAAACCAAAGTTTAGGTGTTAAAATGAATTTTTAAAATTTTTGGTTGTGATTTTACATGCAACATAGCACTGATGATTTAAAATTTTTTAATGTTGATTGATGCACTAACATGGCTTGTTCTGTTGCATCTATATTGATGTGGCAGCTCCAAGAGAGCAAGTTCAAGGTCAATATTTTGTTTATTTTATTACAATATTATGCGCCTAACAATTATGTGTGAATCACAACACATCATAAGAATCAAAATAATTAAAGGACAAGGAAAGGAATGGTCTAGTATAGCTGCGATGTAACATAAATAAGTATGAGAGGAAAATTCTTGATATAATTATAAAACTCAAATGAGTTTGATGCCACACTGCATGCATGGAAAAACCAACTGAAATGAAGTATACCCAAGTTTTGGAAATGACCCAAACCGATATATCACATGCACTTCCCATAAAATATTGTTGTTGCTACTGAATAAGTACTCAAGTTTCTGTCGTCAAAATGACTCAGAAAATTTTGAAAAACTAACTTGGATCTCGTCATATCAAACCCATAATAACCTAGAAAGGGTTTGGCTTAAATTCAAGCCAATATCAAGTCCACCAAGTGGTGTTAATTATCCAATTTACCAATAAAATTCACTACTAAAATAATTTTGATTTACAACCCAAATATTGCTCGAAAAATTATGAAATTTTATTCACAAACTCCTTTCACAAAACCCAAAAAAATCTTGGGAAAATTCTAGGTACCCCAGAAAGCCCCAATTAGTGAATATTCCCCTATCTACCCAACTCTGCACACTGCTCCAAATAAGGTAAATTTGAACGACAATGCTCTAACGCTTCAATCCTGCAAACCAATTGCAAAATCACCGACTCAAATGAGAGAAATACCCTCCAAAACCTACGAAAAATAAATTTGGCTCTATCAAATAAACTCAACCCACTAATAGAATTTTACCGAATAGATAATTTTGGACTCGAAAAATAATTACGATAACTAAAACAATAATACAACCTCAAAAAATGATATTTCTTTAGAAAATATCCAAAAGTAATTTTATCGAAATTTTAATAAATTCCAACAAAAATTGGATAGCTGATGAATTGAAATTTTTATTTAAAATTCCACAAGAGGAAGACCAACCAAATTTATTAATAATACTTGGGAATAATATCTTCACCAATAAATTCAATTGCTGCAAAATAATTCAACAATAAGACAAATTTAGCCACGTAAGAGAATTTTGCATGATAATATAAATTTAGCCTAACAAATTAATCTTGGTCTAGAAAGATAAGTTCGACCCATCAAAATAATTTTGGCCTAACAAAATAAATTCTTGCCTAGAAAAATAATTTTGGCGTAGTAAAATAATTTTTTCCCAACAAGATCATTAATTTTGGCCTTGTAAACCAATATTACTCCATCCAATATGTTATCTTCACCTGCAATAATTATTCTCCAGCAAATACATTAAGAAATTTAACTTCAAACTTGGATACTTTATTCTTTAGGAATAATACATCAACTTTTATTTTAACCCACAGGTAGCCAAAATCATGCTCTAATACCATTATAATGTTCCAAATATAAATTCTGATAGATTTTTCTTTAGAGAAATTGTCATTAATTTAAATGTATGGT
This sequence comes from Pinus albicaulis, assembly GCA_034641835.2. Classification (NCBI taxonomy): domain Eukaryota; kingdom Viridiplantae; phylum Streptophyta; class Pinopsida; order Pinales; family Pinaceae; genus Pinus; species Pinus albicaulis. The sequence goes on along the minus strand of CM076578.1, from coordinate 1,499,521,559 downwards.
GTTCTCAATTATGAACATAAAATCAACAACAAAAATGAAAATATATTTTGCAACAGAAAAGTAAACAAGACAATATGCATAGAATATCAACCTTATTTTATTAATATAAAAATATGTCGATACAATACATAGTGATATGGCTGAGGTAATTGCCTTAATATATCTCCAATAATACTTCATTGGCCTCATAAATTGGTTTGAACTGCAACTTCTAAGCTCTCCTCTCAATTTTGGATGAATTCACCAAGGGAAGGGTTGGGTACTCACCCATTATCTCTGAATCACTTGAGGTTTTCTGTCTTGGGGCTACTACTGAAGCTGGGAAGTCTTGATTCTCCAAAAATTTCCACAAGATGAATAATCAACTGAAGGATGTCCCAAATGATCTCCTCCTCCTCCTTTTAAAGACTCCATGGATATATATGCAAGCCTCTAAAAGCATCTTATTTTATTATTTTATTATTACTCTAGAATCTCCTCCCTTGGATTTATCTTAAGGGACTTTTAATTTATTTCACTTAAGTCACTTTTGGCCTTTTTCCTCCAATTAATTATCTTTCTTTTTTTAATTAAATTAATAATTAAAATCATTTTTAAGCTTCGAAAATGGTAAATCACCCACCATACTCTCTCCAACCACTCGAATTCACTTCTTGGTATCTCATCCTGTAGAGATTCTCATTTTATTTCCAACAAGCTATTACTTTAAGGTGTTCCATCAAATATTCCTCTCGAAATTCCACCTTGAGTGTAATTAATTAAATTATGCCTAATAACAACCTCATTTTACAGGAATTATCAGAAATCCATACAACCAAAAATAGGTTGTAAGGAACTACTCATGATGATGAATATGCCAAGTGAATGTTGTCGAATCCCATAAAAACTCCTCAAAATTTCCCTAAGACCCTTAATGACATAATTATGCTTATGTGGCATGGACACCATATACCGTGGAAACCCATCCTAGTTTAACTATAAAGGAAAATTAAAATGGGTACATGACACATTGCTTGCCGATTTCTATCAAATTCATGGCATTGTGCATCCTATATGAGCACGCCAGTGGGTATAAAACATCTTAATTGTAATAAAGTTTTCCAAGTTAAGTGTGATACAAGTGGAATGACCATTGTTGTTTTCCTAAGTCAGGGTAATAAACATGTTTCTTATTTGAACGAGAAGTCGAACGAAACCAAACAAAAATATTCCACCTATGACAAAAAAAAATCCACTGATAGAATCTATATAATAATGGAGCCATTATCTCATTCCTAGGTGATTTATCATATATACTGATAACCATGCTTTGCAGTTTATAACTAGGTAGGGGAAATTAAACAAAAATCATTCTAAATGGGTTGAGTTCATGAGAATTTTTAATTTTTTCTTAAACATTTCAATGGGAGTGCTTGGCAAGGCTGCATATGCTTTGAGTAGGAGTTGCTTGGTTTTGTAGTAATTCCAAGTGATGAATTTTGGATTTGAACACCTCAAGGAAATGTACAAGGAAGATATAGAATTTAAAGAAGTTTATGAAGCATGTCAGTATCCAATGTTGAGATATCAAACACAATGGATTGACTATATGATTTATGAGGGAATGTTGTTCATGGGTAACCAATTACACATTCCAAAGTGCTCAGTGAGGGACAACTTATTGAAAGAAAATATAGTGGAGGATCACTTTGCCCCTTTGGACATGGTAAATGTTATTCTCAAAAATGTTATTTTTTATTTTTTGCTAGGTATGAGATATGATGTTAAAAAAATTGTGGATAAATGTAAAATTGGTCATTATGTCAAGGGTAATAAATACAATGTTGTTTTATATCAACCATTTTGCATACCAAGTAGACCATAGGATGCTACAAGAAATTATTTTGTTTTGGGTTTCCCTAGAACTCAAAAGGGATATGATTCAATATTTGTAGTTATGGATATTTTTTCCAAAATGAAACATTCCATACACTATTATAAAACCAATGATGCTACTCATATTGCAAATTTATTTTTCAAGGAAATCGTGAAATTACATGGGCTACCCAGAAGTGTAGTTTCAGAGAGGAACACAAAATTTGTTAGACATTTTTTAGGAACATCATGGAGAAGGCTTCGAACAAATCTTCCCTTTAGTTCAACTTATCACCCTAAAATGGATGGAAATATTAAAGTAGCAGACAAGATCTTAGAAAATTTATTGATATGCTTGGTAAGTGAACATATAAAACAATGAGACCAAGTTCTAACACAAGTTTAATTTTTTTTAAATGATTCACCGTACAAAAGTACACGAAAGAGCCCATTTCAAATAATGTATGGTATGCACTGGAGGGGCATTTATAAACTTAAAAATATGGGTAAAGAAGAAGTGTTGGGTATGTGTTATACTCTTTGCATGACTAGCCCTAGTGTGATATGTTACACCAGGCATGACAGGGGGTTGTAGGGTGCCAGGGTGGGGCAACAGCCCTACACGGGTGTGGTTGAGGGAAGCACCCTTAATTTTTTTGGGGGGTAGGACCCACCTATGGTTTTTCTCATGGTTTTTTAGATCTCGTCAAAGGAACTATGCTTATTTTCTAACCTAGGGTTGATTTATCAAGGGTTTCATGAATTCTTAGGCATATATATAATGTATTGTAACATTGAAAGGGACATAATGAAAAATAAATCTATTTTTCGTAGTTTTGGTTTCGAAGAGAAAAATCTATGTGTACATTTTGTATTCTCGCCATTGTGTATTTTTTATATATTAAGAATTTGTTTGCAAGTATCATCTATATAGGGCTAAAAACTTCAGTAAGGAGTGAAAATGCAAAGGAAGAAAAGAAAATGAAATAATTTGTGAGAACTCATGCTGGGATATACAAATTTCAATATAAATGTTTGTTTTAAATTAATTTGTTATTTATATATTATGTTGAATATAAAAATCATTTTAACATTTCTAAGAAATATTAAAAATAAATTATATTTCTCACTGACCTTTTTAAATTTATAGAAACCTCACTTGTGTGAATTATAGATGTACACATATATCTATGTGAAAATATATTGGTCACTGTCCTAAAGAGACAGCCAAACAAATCCAAATTTATGAGAGGGAAAGCCTATGGTGGGTTGTTGCATGTCCAATAAGTGACTATTGTGTGTTGATTGATTTCCCTTTAATATGGTGTTTTTTATAAGTCCCATACCAACATCATTTACTTTTCATAACTATCCACCTAATGAAAAAAATTTGGCCCTTGTTGACAAGTAATGAAATCAGAGTGGGTAGTGTGAGTAGAAGAAAACGCCATACATCCCCTTTCCTCACAAAATGTAGAGAGGCAAGACACTTCAATATCTTATTGGTTGTGGAGAAGTGGTGGTTGAGGTATGAAAAGAGAAGGTGAATTCTAGAAATAGGAGGAACAAGGAATTTATGAGTGAAGACACTAAAGAGGCATTGTTCGAAGATACTAACGTGGAAGCTAGAAGTAGCTAATATGGCATAAAGTGAACGAGTTCTATGGATTGGGAATGTATTCCATGTAATGGTGTTGAGGCCACATGATGGTTTATCTAAGCTTGATTATTTAATGTGGAGCTCAGGGGAGAGCTATGTCAATTTTGGTGCTTTCCATAAGGTTATGAAACCACTTGGTGTTGGATTTCTCGCTATTAAACCATTACGACATGGAAATTTAGGTCATTTTGGTGCTTTAATTGGGGCTATGAAACCACACATATAGTGGATTTTGGAACCATGTGGTTATTTCCATGAGAGGCATTTGTTAAACAACTAAAATAAGTGATTTCATCTCTTAGAACTGAGGTAGATTTTACTTGAATATTAGGTGAATTATTATGTTTCTAACCACATAGAGTCACTATGGTGCTTTCCTTGGGGCTATGAAACAACTAAAACTATGGACTCCTTCTCTTGGTTGCATGAATTAAGCCTTGGGTCTGAATGTCCCTGGATATTCATCCCCTTAGACTTTGGATATGGATTGAGGGTGGTCAATTACAAGAAACATTGCAATGAAACTACCCTATGGTTGGGTGGAGAGTTGAAATACCTCCTTCAGTTTCCAATCACCTGTGAACACACATATAAGTGTACATTTCCCATGTGAATGTCTAATTGACTATGCTAAATTTTATTACATTGTTAATAATGCGATATCTTGGGTGTTATTTATATAAATGGTTGTCAGAGATATGATGCTCACTGATATGACCATGATGGAATGTTTTCCTTTAAATTCATGGTTTGTTTTATGCTTGGAATATGTTTCTTTTATTAGTCATGATAATGATCATTTATTTTTTTATTGTATGTAAATTAGTGCACAATTACAAATGTTTATGTTGGTTACTTTGTTTCAAATTAGTGGCTGATATCTCAGGACTTGGGCCACAATCCCATAATGGGCTTATGTTAAGAATATATACTATTAGGATTGGGTGGGGAGGTCATCCTCCTATTTACATAAATTACCCAGGAATAGTATTTCATTGGCATTCAGTGGGAACTGGTGGAATAATTCCAAAGGAGAACCAAGCTCCATTTCCTATTGCTTACAACCCCTCACCTACGATACTATTGAACATCATGGGAAGAAATACAAATATATGCCATGACATGACCATGACCTGGAAAGTCCCTCATGATGACCTACCAATATGATGTGGGTTTGTAGATTAACTTGAACCGTATTTTGGTCCAAAATCTAAATAATGGGAAACACCCAAGAAATTCTGAAGGAAGAGACTTTGTGGGCCACATACGAAATTGATGTGGAAGTGGCCATGTGGAAGCTGCATTTATCTCCTATTGCTCACCTCTTTTCATTGAATTCATGCCATGGTGCATCCTATATGATCACACAAGCAGGTATAAAAAAATCCTAGTTTTAATAAACCTTTCCAATTTAAGTGTGATGCACGTGGAATTTCTATTCTTGTTGTTCTAATTTAGGGTGATAAACATGTTTCTTATTTGAATGAGAAGCTAAATAAATCCAAACAAAAATAATCCACATATGACAAATAAATTTATGTAGTGATACGATCTCTAAAAGAATGGAGGCATTATCTCATACCCAATTAATTTCTCTTATATACTAATAACCATGCTTTGTAGTTTATAATGAAGAAGGAAAATTTAAACCAAAATCATGCTAAATGGGTTGAGTTCATGAGAAGTTTTACTTTTGGTTTTAAATATGTCAATCAGAGTGCTAAAAAGGTTGCATATGCTTTAAGTAAGAGGTGCTTGGTTTTGAAGGAATTCCAAGTGGGGACGTTGGGATTTTAACACCTCAAAGGTGAACAAGAAATACCTAGAATTTGAAGAAGCTCATGAAGCATGTAAGAATCCATTGTTGAGAGATCAAACTCCTTAGATCAAGTATATGATTTAGGAGGGACTCTTGTTCAAAGGTAACTAGTTGTGGATTCCAAAGTGCTCAATGAAGAACAACTTATTGAAATAAAAACATAGTGGAGGATTAGTTAGCCACTTTGGACACTATAATACTTATGCTCAACTAAGTTGTTTTTATTTCTAGCCACGTATGTGATCTTATGTTTAAAAATTTATGGATAAATGTAAAATTGGTTAATATGCCAAGGGGAAGCAATAGAATGTTGGTTTATATCAGCCATTACCAATACCAAGTAGAACATGGGATATTATAAGAATGTATTTTGTTTTGGTTTTACCTTGAACTGAAAAAGGAAATGGTTTATTCTTTGACGTTATGGATAGATATTCTAAAATGGAACATTTCATACTCTGTTATAAAACCAATGATGTTTCTCATATTGAAAAATTTATTTTCAAGGAAGTCATGAGATTACATGGGCTACCCAGAAGTATACTTTCAGACAAGGACACAAAATCTATCAGCCATTTTTTAACAACGTCATGTAGAAATCTTAGAACAAATATTTCCTTTAGTTTAGCCTATCAACCTCAAAATGATGGGAAAATGAAGTAGTCAACACAAGCTTAGAAAATTTATTGATATGATTGGTATGTGAAAATAGAAAACAATGGGACCAAGTTCTACCACACATTGAATTTCCTTACAATGATTCACCCAATAGAAATACAATAAATATCTCATTTCAAATAATGTATGTTATGCACCCAAGGGGCATTTCCTAACTTAAAAAACTAGGAAAAAAGAAGTGTTGGGTATGTGTTATACTCTTTACACGAATAGCTACACGCATGATACATTGTGACGGGTGCAACAGGGGTGTTATAGGGGAGGTAGCCCCCATGCATAGGGTTGGGGGTAGTGCCCTGCTTTTTTCTTTAGCAGATCCACCTGCGGGTTTGCACACGGTTTCACAGATGATGGTTTTGTAGATCTATTCAAAGGAATTATAGTTATGTTATAATCCAGGGTTAAGTGATTGGGGATTTTATAAATGCTTAGGCATGTATATAATGTATTATAAAATTGAAATAAATATATTAAAATATTAGTCTAGTTTTCCTAGTTTTGGGTTCCATGAGAAAAATATATGTGTGTATTTTCTATTCTCGCCATTGCATATATATATATATATATATATATATATATATATTTTAAAGAATTTGTTTACAAGTATTATATATATAGGGTTAAAACCTTCTGTAAGGAGTGAAAGTGTAGAGGAAATAACTACAACCATGCAAAGGTTACATGATCATATCACGTGGGAGTTACAAGACAACAACCAAAGATACAAATAAAAGGTAGATCGAAAGAGAAGAGAAGTTCATTTTGATGTTCGAGATCGGTTTTCTCCACATCTAAGAAAAGAGATTTCCAGAGAATGAATATAATAAATTAAAATTAAAGAAGATCGTCCCTTGCAAGATCTTGAGAAAAATTTCAACAAATTCTTATGAAATTGAACTACCACCTAAAATTGGTATTTCATAAATATCCAATGTTGCAAATTTATACCTTATAAGGAACCTAAATTCAAGAAGGAGGATGATCAAGAGAAATTTTTTGTGTGAAACGTAGCTACCTACAACCAGGAAATTCCAGATGGAAAAGATCCTTTACTCGAAGGTTGTCAAAAGCACCAGAAATAAGGACTATTATGAGTACATGGTTATGTGGAAATTCCTCCCAACTACAAATGAAACTAGGATGAGTGTTATATGTATTGAAAACCATGGCATGAAAGTTGAATACCTCATTTGAAAGGTCCCATGAAACCCTTTGGTTCTATGGGAGTCTGATGAAAGAGCATTAGGGTAATCAACTTTCATTTCCGCAGGGTTAATTATTTCTCTTTGTAATTATGTGATTATGATATGCATAGGAATTTTTGTTTGCTAGGTTGTTAAGTTGAAGTGTCCCTATGGAACATATGTAAATATTCCACTTACACTTGTGGCATTTAAGCTTCTAGAATAGGGTTGTATGAGAAATGCTTAGAGAACTCTCCGAGGCCTGTGAAATTCCACTCTATCTATGTAATTCCATTTAATATGAATTATTAAAGAAAAATTTGTTCATTTTTATATTTGAGTCTAGGTTGCCTTTATGTTTGAAAAGGAGGTGATGGTTGAATTGTTTTCAAATTAAATTTTTCCTAAACTAACAATGGTGTGAAAATATTGCTGAGAGTTTCGAAGGATGGTCAGACTCGAGATGCCAATGAGACTCAATGTGGTCGAAAGCCTACATACCTGGATTCACACTAGACCAAATCTCCTGTGAAGGTATTAGACACCAGTTGAAAGACAGGTTTGAGTTTCGAGGGAGAATACACAAAATTTTTGGCATAGGGAAGAGTTTGAGTTCAGATCCGCCTACCCTAGCCTCTTTATGCAGTGGTAGACCATGGGGGCCTTGGGGTGAAGCAGGTTTTTGGATAAAAGCTTCGTTGAGTTCCTATCACACCACCATTGCTTGATAGAAGCATGGTTTAAGATATTCCCACAACACAATTTTCAATATCAATCCCCCTGCCCGCCCCCATCTCGTTAAGCAATGATAGAAAAAGGAGGCCCTTGGGTGGCATTGGACTGTTGAAGTAGATTTCCATGCAATCACGCTTGTCAAACTAATTACGCACTAACGTGAGTCAACATCTCCTCCAAGAGCTAGGTCGCTTGGAAGAATAGTGGAACCATCAAAAAATAAGGTGGCCACTGAGGCGCCACTGACCCAAATAGAAGAAAAATGATCCCGCTGTGTCATTTGATCTTTCAACTCTCTTTCATTTCTTTAATAGGATTGAATGATATTATTACAGCATATTTATGAAAAAATCTTAATGAAATTATTTTGTTCTTAGGTGAAAGGAACTCTAGTTTCAATTTAAGAGCTATCTGGTTTTAGTTTGCATTCAATCACTCCCCTAGTTATGTTTGTTAGAAGGACAAATATAGATGAGTAAAGACAAAGATGGATGAAGTGGATATTAATGAAGTTTACTAAATGCTGTATAAATAAAAAGAAACAAAGTAATCAAATAATAAATCCTTGATTCCTATTATTCCTAAATTAATAGAATTAGAGAACACCAATATAAACCACAACACAAATGTAATTAGTCTTATATACTTGCAAAATCAACCAAAAAGTAAAATACAATCATCTTTATACTCTTGTTTGTAAATGCTCTATATTTGATTTCGAAACATTCTTAACTTTTCGAAACATTCTTAACTTGCGAGACATATTAAAAAATAGGCTTTTACAACATAGCCAAAGTTAATGAAGATTGAAACGCAAAACCCTTCTTAGAGTAATACAAAACACAAATATTTTTATATTTTGGATCTTTTGTATGATAAACTATCTCTATAAAAAGAATTAAAACATAGAAGATGCGAATAAAGTTCGTGAATTTTATCTAACATAGGCAATTTGTGTGCAAGTACATAAACTCGGGTATTTGCTTTAGGCAAAACTTTAATGTAACACCATTTCTCTTTCGTTTTGAACGAAATACATTATATATATTCTCAACCCCATAACAATTAATGATCTTCCTCCAACAACTAATGATCTTCCTCCGACTGGGTCAAATTCAAATTCCATATTATATATTTTAATTTTATTGTGGGTTTAAATTGCGTGGAAAAAGATACCGGGGACTACTATTATGGTAAATGGAATCAATTAATGAAAGAAGAAGAAAAAATACCTGGGTAAAATTGATAATCTCAAATATGTAATTGATTTCATGAGACTTGATTCTAGACAAAACAGAGAAAACTCCACTCCAGTCACTTTGCAGGGTTATCTATAAAGTAATTAAAGGTTATTTATGATTTTTTTAATTGAAGTTAATTGTCAATTTAAATTATATAGAATTTGAAAAACACTGAAGTTTTAAATTTATTTGAAGTTTTAAATTTATTTTATTGTTTTTATTAGACTTAAGGAAACAAGTTAACTATTTAAAATTTAGGGATAGTGGTCAACATTGAAGGCCTATTCTCTCTAATATGATTGTCCTTGAATAATATTTATGAATCACTCTACAAAATAATAGTAAGTAATAACTATCCCTACAAGCTACTGCTAGAATTTGACAACTCAATAAAAATAAATTAAAAAAATATAATATAAAATTCATTTTAAATTAATTTTAAATAAAACAAATTAACCCTAATTTAAAAGCCTCGTGCAATTAACCAAATCTAACTCAAATTACACTTAAATCTTAATAAGAGAACCACGATGTCAGATTTACCAAACCAAAAAAAACAAAAGACAACCACCACAATGTGAGATGGGAAGTTTAAAACCCCACTTACTCCCGACATAATCAAAGCTCGTGAAAATTCACTCTAACTACTCTACAAAAGGTAAAGATAAAGTTATTCCACCTAAAGTTATCCCGTTGTCTATTGAGGTTTTTTAGTTGGAAAACTATTTGTTATGGAGTTTATGGAAATTTGGTTTTTTTTTTTTTCTAAAAAGCTTTGTTTATAGCCATGTATGAATTTTTTTGATGAAAATAAATTCAACATTATCATAACATTTAAAATATTGAAATTTACTGCTATAAGTAAAATTGTTCAACAAATTTTCAAAACAAAATCTTATATGAAATTTTTAGTATTTTCTAAAAATTGTTCAACAAATTTTCAAAACAAAATCTTACCAGAATTTTTAGTATTTTCCAAAAGAAAATTGTGGCTTGACTACTCGTAAAGTTATTCGCATGCTTTCAGCATGACAAGGGGTAAAGTCCATATGCGGAAATTACATTATAGTGGATTACTTTTATAATGTGTTTAAGCTGTGTGGGAAAAGCTATATCTAATTTTCCTTTTGCAAAATGTTTTACTTGTATGGGAAAAGATAGGAAAATATATACCAGGGAGATTATTGAGATGGTAAATGGAATAAATAAATAATGAATTTTAACATAAAATTATTATTAAAGTTAATTAAGATATAGTATATTAAATGTTGAATTAATATAATAATAAGGTAATTTTTTTTTGTTGCGCTGAGAGGCGCATTCTATAGCTCAATATGACCCCAATGTGTAAGTATGTTGGAAGCTAAAATAAAAAACTATTTTTTTTAAATATAAAATATAAATAATGCCGGCTTTAAAAATAATTTATATAAACATATAAATAAACAATTAAAAATAAATTTAAAATATGAAGAGTTTTATGAACACTCAAAAAAAGATATGGTAAATAAATATAAATATAAATAAACTAGAGGTATGGTAAATAAATAAAACCTCTTTTTATATTTACTCCATAAAGCTCTTTATATTTACAAAAACTCAAAAATAAGTTCTAGTTAGGTGAAAGCTATGGGCCAAATACCATGGGACAAATTATTATTAATACCATGGGTCGAATATCATGGACCAAATTAATAATAATACCATGCACGAAAAACATTATCAACCCTAACATTGATATTAAATTTTTAATATTAATATTATTATCGTTAGTATAATATTGAAATTATTAAATTTAATAACTTTATATTAATACTATATATATATATATATATATATATATATAGAGAGAGAGAGAGAGAGAGAGAGAGAGAGAGACTGAAGGAGAGCAGAGACGAGGAATGAAGAGAGAGAGAGGGAGAGGAGTGCGAGAGGTAGAGAAGGGTAAGAGAGGAGGAGGGAGACATAAAAATGGAGGTGGGAGAGAGAGAGAAGGAGAGAGGGACAAAGAAGGAGAAATGATTGGAGGGTATAGACAGAGAGGGGGGAAGAGAGAGGGATGTAGGAGTGAAAGGGAGAGATACGAAGGATGAGAGGAGGATAGAGGGAGGGATAGAGAGAGAAAGTTGGAGGGGGAGATAAGAAGAAGACGCAGAGAGTGAGAATTGGAGTGAGAGGGAGTGACAAGGGAGAGATGGAGAGAGTGTGTGTATGTTTAGGGGTGAGATAAAGAGACATAGACGGAGTGATGGAGGCAAGGGGGGAGATAAGGAGAGAGAAGAAGAAAAAGAGGGATATAGTAACAGAGTTGGAGAGAGAGATAGAGTGATGGGGCAAGAGAGAGGATTTGAGGGAAGCGAGAGAGAGAGAGAGAGAGAGAGAGTAGGTGGCGGGGGGTGAATATAGAGGGGTGAATATGAGAGAGAGGAAGAGAGTGATGGGGGAATATAGAGGATTGTAGGGGAAAGAGTGAGTGATGGGGGAAGAGAGAGGGAGGTAGGAGAGAAAGGGAGACAGAGAGGAAGGAAAAGAGAGGGCAATTGAGAGAGAGGAGGAGAGAGAGAGAGAGGGATAGGGAGATGGAGTTGTAGGGGGAGAGAGGGATGGATTCAGAGATGGAGCTAAATGGGGAGAGATTGAGGGATAGAGAGATGGAGTTGGAGAGGGAGATAAGGATGGATAGAGAGGAGTTGGATGGGGAGAGAGGGAGAGAATAAGAAATACATAGAGAGTAACAATTGGAGAGAGTGAGGGAGTGACAAGGGAGAGATGGAGAGAGAGTGTGTATGTTTGGAGGTGAGATAAAGAGACAAAGAATAAGAGATTGATAGAATGGGGGAGAGGAGGAGAGAGAGACATATAGTTACAAAGTTAGAAGGTGAAGAGAGAGAGACCGAGAGAGAGAGAGGTGGGAGATAAAGGAAGAGAAAGAGTGGAGAGAGGTAGGGAAAGAGAGATGGAGATGGAAGGGGAGAGAGAGGTAGGTAAGAAGAAATACATAGAGAGTAAAATTTGTAGAGAGAAAGAGAGAGAGAGAGAGATAAGGAAGATGGACGGAGAGCAAGAGAGGATAGAAGGAGGGAAGAGAGATAGAAGAGGGGGAGAGGAAGGGAAGGGGAAGAGAGAGAGAGAGGGAGGGAGAGGAGGAGGGAGTGATAGATATATAGATTGGAGAAAGAGAGTGTATGTTTTGGGGTTGATATAGAGAGAAAAAGGGAGATAGAGATATACATGGAAGGTGAATAGAAAGAAGAGATAGATGGAGACATGGAGGGAGGGAAAAAGAGATTGATAAATATGGAGTGAGAGTGTTTATGTGTTTTTGGGGGTGAGATAAAGAGACAAAGAAGGAGAGATGGAGGGACATATAGATATATATGGAGGGGGTAGAGAGGGAAGAATATTTCTTACAATAGATGCATTGATTTACGTGTAGATGCTGATTTCTAATCCTATTTTATTGCTTGCACTAGATGCATTTATTTTAGTGTAGATTTTGATTTCTAACGATATTTGATTTCTTGCACTAGATGCATTAATTTCAATGTAGATGATTTCTAATTCTATTTGATTGCTTGCACTAAATTCATTATTTCATTGTAGATGGTGATTTATAATCCTATTTGATTTCTTTCACTAGATGCACTAATTTAAATGAAGATTTTGATTTATAATTATATTTGATTTCTTACACTATCTGTCTTTATTTCAATATAAATGATTTCTAATCCTATTTGATTTCTTGCACTAAATGCATTGATTTCAGTGTAGATGGTGATTTATAATCCTATTTGATTTCTTGAACTAGATGGATTGATTTTAGTGTATATTTTGGTTTATAATCCTATTTTCTTACTTGCACTAGATGCATCGATTTGAGTGTAGATGTTGATTTCTAATGCTATTTGATTACTTGCATTAGATGCATTTATTTCTCTGTAGATTTTGTTTTCTAATCTTATTTTATTTCTTGCATTAGATGCATTGATTTCAGTGTATATGTTGATTTATGATTTGATGTAATTGGATGTATGATGGTACATTACTTTTAAAGTCATTGGATTAATAGTGTGCATTGATTTCAGTGTAAGCGCAAAACATTATTGACAATGTAGAATGATTTTTGTGTTATCATAATCAAACCTAATAATATTGGAGAGAAAAAGAGACAAGGTATGGTGTTTACTACAAGAGTTCGAGCTAAATATTTAAATGGTTTATGATTTATGATTTATACCTTTTTTTCATATAATCGATACAGAAAGATGAAAAAACTAATAAGGGTGACAATAAGAATAGTATAAGAAACTAGTTTGAGATTGATCACAATGAATGCTATTTGTAATTGACTACATTCTAATTATTCACATTTTCTATCATTCAATATTATTACATTGTCAATTTGCATTCAAAAATTTTATTTGATCATTTTCCATTATTAAAGTTATTTTACAATATTTATCATCTCAACAAATTGAGGTAACTATGAAAATTTAAAATTAAAATGAATTGATAAATCTCAAACATATTTAGCATATTTAAAATGGTTATATTAATATTAGATGTATCTACATATTATTGATAAAATTAATCATATGTTCCTCATATTAACGATATTTTTTTCCTTGGTCGCACATGACTGAAACCAACCTAGATCCATCTTAACTACGGATCTATCAAGCACTGAGAGGGATCAAATCTCTCATGGTGCAAATCTTTCCTCAAGTTTTGCACTCTAGAAAGAGGTTTTCACCTCTAGATATTTGATCCCTCTCGGCACTTGATAGATCCGTAGTTAAGATGGATCTAGGGTGGTTAATTTAAATTGTGTAAAAAAAATTTTCAAATCGACATTCAATTTCTGAAGCTTAAAATTATAAGAAAATTTCCTAATATTTCAAATAAAATTAATAAAAAATAAAAATAAAAATATATAAAAATGAAAACATGAATTGAGGAGATAAAACTCCACTCACTTTACCATGATTATCATCCAAGTACATTCATAATTATTTTTAATTTAATCTGATTGTAAATTTCAATTATTAAAAAAATTAAATATAATCAAGTGTTATATTTATTTTAAATTAATTTTAGATAATTCTATTTAATTATGGATTTAGGTTTATATGAAAATCTAGGTGAAATCAACTTAACTGTAATTTGAAGGCCGCCTTCAATAAACCAAAATGGACACTCATATCTGAATTATAGACCCACAACCTGAGACGGGAAGTTTGAAACCCCACCCACTTTTCGAGAGAACCAAAGTTCATGAAAATTCACTCTAACCACCCTATAAAACCTAAAGGTAAATTTATTCCATCTAAAGGTAAGCGATAAGGTTATTCGTGTTCATTTGGCATGACCAGGGCTAAGGTTCCATGTGCTACCATTACATTATAGTGAATAGAAACATAAACAAAGAGGTTTGGAGATTTAGAGGCTGGGTAAGAAGAAAGGAAAGGAAACATGCTACAATTGCCTTCCACGCTCTCTCTCTTAAATCTAGATGGAGGATTAAGGGATCGAGGATCAGCCTCGACTGCCAAGTATTTTACTCCTCTCTCTCTATTTTATTTTCAATGAAATGATTTCCATCTCCTTCTGTTCAGATTGTGAGCCATTCATGTCATTACTGTATTTTCCTGGACATCGCAAGAGGCTTGGAGTTACAACCGTTTTAATTGGAATGAGAGAAGTGGGGAAGAATATGGCTTTCCAAAATCGTAGGAAAAGAGAGAACTCTATTACTACCCATTTTTCTTGGTTAATAGCTCACCACACCGGTTGGGGGACTTATACAATGCCTAAAGGGTGCTCGCTGTTTACCACTGACTGTGTCATTATCAGGGCAAGATGTTCAAGAGAGTGTGTTTCCTGGTGACTTGGAAATCAGATGCAAGATCTGAGAGGATCCCATCTTTTTACATGGGATTTGATTTTGAAGCATACAAAAGGGATCAATGAAATATGATGTGTGAATCATACTCTCTAGGAAAGTGGGTGGAGAACTTGAAGCCTTACAATGGTATCAATTGACATAGAATTAGTAACTATATAGCAATCATGGGTGCATTGTGAAGGTGCAAAAATCTACAGGGGAAATGTAACTAGTAAAACTAGAAAAGCGTATGAGAGCACAGTCCAAGCATCACAGAGAAGAAATAGAAGTTGTAACCTTTAAAACATGGGTAGAGGACTCTTGGAAGAGAAATATGGAAAGCTAGTTACAACTTGTAGCTAGGCATGAGCTTTTCTTCTATTTACAATGATCTTCTATTCTTTTGCAGGTTACATATTATAAATTTTTTTTCTCTTTATGTCGATATAGGCCTTATAGACATTATTGTTATGTATATTGATAATTGAGTTAAAATCTCACTTTTCTACTAATGACTATCTTTATTAATAACAATTTTGTAATCTCATTTAAACAGTTTTGTAATGTGATCTACTAATGAATATCTTTATTAATAACAATTTTGTAATCTCATTCAAACAATTTTGTAATGTGATCTCATGGCAGGGCAGTAATTTTTTTTTAAAAAGAATTCTTTCATACTTAAAATAACAATTTCAAATTTTATTTAACAATCTGATTAGACATAAGCTAAACAATCTACTTAGACAAAAGCTAAAAACTGATTTTATGATTAATGTATAATTATCTTTATGAAATTAAGAGAGATTTGGTTAGAAACATAGTTTTGAATCGCTAACTTTGCACCATTCTAATGTTTCAATTTTTATTTATTTATTTATTTATTTATTTATATTTATATTTATATTTTTTATTTTTTATTTTATTTTTATTTTTATTTTTATTTTTATTTTTATTTTTTTTATTTTTTTATTTTTATTTTTTTATTTTTTATTTTCTGAAAACTAAATCTATTTATCTATTCGAAATCACAAAATCACATTTATTACTCGAAAAAAAATCTTAATAATGTGTTTATTAAAAAATATAGGTTCAATACTTTTTAATTCAGATTTTAACCTGGATCTCGGCAACGGATCAGAAATGGTCTCTCTTTTCTCTTTTGTTGAGTTATTTTATTCATCTTAGTTTACTCCGCTCCTTAAACTTGATCACTCGGCTCTAATGGTCACTTTGGTTTTTAGGTTTCCTTTACCTCCAGCCTGGGGCCTTCATTGTCAGATAGCAGCACTGTTTCCTTGATGTGGAGATGTGTGGCTCTCCTTTTGACAACCCTTAGACCCATTATCTAACAGTAACCCGAAATTATTGGTAGTTTATTATAAAATTGGGGTCACGCTCTAGCTCTCTTGACATCGAGGTAGATTTTATTTTTTAGTGATAGATCTACTTTTTCAGTGGTAGCTCTGTTAAACTTAAAATATGTGACAAACTTGAAGGATGTTTCTGATCTGTGAGTAAATTTTATGCTTGCCCCAACGCTTTGTTGCGTGTTTCAATCCTGAGTTTGGGTTTGAAGAGTGCCCTAGTGATGGGAAAAAAATATATCATGTGTTATCCATCCATTAATGTGATGCGCAGTATATGCCACAGTGGATTTTATACTTGTTTAGTATACAATCTAAGTAGTCTGTGGTCATCTATCTTTGACTGTAGCCAATGAAAATCAACAGTCATCCTAGATGTTCAGCTATCAGAGTTGTAGGACTTGTATCAGAGGATTGTAAGCACATATCGTTGTTCCTTTATGTTGTCTAACACAGTTTGTTGAATTATTTTTGTTGCTAGTCTCTTATGCGTTGTACTGCCCCTCAAGACCTTAGCCTTTCTCACACCTCATAATGATTCTAATATTTTATTTTGTTAGCAGTATTTTTTCACCTCTTTAATCAGGACTTCCTCTCTTTCTGGAGTCATAGCGATCTTATGAACCAGTGCATGCACTAGGGAGTGTAGATCTCTTTCAGGAATCGTAGAGATCTTATGAACCAATGCACTTGGGAGTGCAGATCCATTTGTTGCATTTTTTATTTGGTGACTTTTCCTGTAAGTAGAGTTCATCCCTACATTTGGTGATTTTGCCTATAAGTAGAGCTCATCCCTACACATTGACATTGTTACCTCTGTTGTGTCCTGTTTCCTCAATTCTTATTTTGGGTCGTGCTCTTCGTCCTCTACATTGGCATCAGATTTGCACCAAAGGTGTTCATTTTTCATAATCAATCAGATATGCACTATGGGTGTTAATTTTTCATAATCAATGAGATTATTGGAGTTGCATAGGCATCAGATATGCACCACACCTGTTAATTTTTTTATAATCAACGAGACTATTGTGTTGGAATTAATTCCAACTGCAAACTGTGCAAGGAGGACAAAATTCAATTTTGATTTGATGCTGGAGGACAGCAGGAGTAGCAAAATCTATAGTTTAAGTTTGGCACTCAACCATACATTCATTCCTTGGTCTAAATCCCTGCAAGTCCAAAAAAATTTTTAAAGGCCGTAGCTTGATTCTCTATTGAAAATACGTGGTTAAACCATGCCATCTCGCCATTTAACCCACAACACCTACCTGCATTAACGCTCCACCAACCGTTTTATTCCCCACGCAGTTTTTTTGATTTAAAATGTCCCACGTCATTTGTGTGGAGCCCACGACTCCACATCACCTAACCTCTCAACCAATCAACGCTCTATTGCATAGCCCTGAGGCTTGCATCATCACTCATTCAAACCCGCGTGATGAGCCATACCCCACCATCGCTCCACATCAAAGTCATCAACTAATCATATGTGTATCACATAGTTTGGTGTTAATGTTATGACAGGCAAAAAACCTTGCGATAAGGCTTGGCCCACCTCTGCCAGCACATCAAGCCTCCAACCAATGAGAGCGATATCGCATTGTTTGATGGCCAGTCAGTAGGTGCTCAAATGGATACAATGACACATTGAAACGTTTTGTAATATGTTTGAAGTCTGTGATGTAATGAGGTTTTAGACCTTAGGTTTAATGTTTCATTTTTTTTATGCGCCGCGATATATTTTGAATTAAACTTAGGCTATATGTGTTATAATATATATATATATATATATATATATATATATATATATATTGTAAATATGAATATTTACAATATATATAACCAATGTATTAGACAAAAACTGCGTATGACTGTGTAATAGTCAGAGAGAGACAATGTATGCCAAAAGCGTTGTGTTTTGTAGCATCCAGAACTCTTTTTTTGCATTGTAATCTAGAACTGTAGTTCTGAGGAAGAATTGTTTTTTTGGTAACAATTTAGAGTTTTTAATGAAAAAGAGTTTTACTCCATCTATCTGTCCACATTGTTTTGTTGTTGAATCTTTGTGTTTGTAGAGGAATTGTTGTTTCTTCTCTATTGTTCCAGAATAACCAGAAATTCCAACATGGTATCGGAGCTAGTCCAGGCTCTTTGCATTTGCTAAAGAAGCTGAAGGAAGAAGGAGGTTGTTGAAGGTTTCTCTAGCATTGTGAAGGTTCAGCAAAGCCATGTATTTATCAAAACAGAGTTGTGTGTTTGTTGTTAAGATTATAGTCCAGAGAGCTGTAAAAGAGAAGTCTTTTAGAGACAAAGTTTATCTCTCCATGTGTGAGAAAGTTTGTTTAGAAAACAAAGTCAAGTTTTTAGCATAGTTCTGTAAGATATCTATGGCAGGAGCCAACACAAGAATGAGTATGGGAAATAATCAACTCCCACAGTTCAATGGAAAGAACTATGACCATTGGGAAATCACAATAAGAGCCCTGTTTTCATCTGAAGATTTATGGGAGCTAGTCGAAGATGGTTTAGAAGAACTAGCAGATGAACAAGCATTTAATTTCTTAACAGAGGTAGAGAAAGATTTGCTAAAGAGTAATATACAGAAGGACTCAAAAGCCCTCTTATATCTCTATTAGGCAGTGCATGAAAGCATATTTCCAAGAATTGCAGCAGTAAAGAAGTCCAAGGATGCATGGGATACCCTCCAAACAACCTATCAAGGAATGGATAAGGTAAAGACAACAAAGCTTCAATTAATGAGAAGATATTTTGAAGTCATTTGCATGAGAGAGTCTGATACAATAAACTCATTCTTCACATTTTTGATTGGGTTGGTCACCTAAATGAGATATCATGGAGAGACCATAGAAGAAAGAATAATAGTGGGGAAATTATTGAGGAGCTTACCCTTAATATTTGATGTGATAGTCACAAACATTGAAGAGACAAAAGATCTCTCAATGTTTACTGTTGATGAGCTTCATGCACCATTGATGACACATGAACAAAGACTGAGTAGAACAACAAACTCATCTTTGGAGCATGCCTGTAAGACCCAAATGTCTTTTGGAAGAGGAAGAGGTCAAGGCAGATCAAACCATAGAGGAAAAGGAAGATGCAGAAGCCAAAATAGAGGAAGAAACAACCCTGCAAGTACAAGCATAAGGGGAAGCAATCAAAGTTAGAATCAAAGCCAAGGCAACAACCAACAAGGTGGAAAAAATTAAGCACATGGAAAAATGTATGATAAATCCCAAGTCAAATGTCATTACTGTAAAAAGTATGGGAAGTATGCCAATGAATGTAGGAAGAAACGGAGTGACATGGGTAATAGACTCACTGCTAATTTTACTGAAGAGAATATTAGTCAAGAGAATTTGTTTTTAGCATGTAATTTGGCTGAAGAGAAGAATGAAGACATATGGTTTCTAGATTCAGGATGTAGCAACCATATGACTGGAAACATTTCTATGTTTTCCATGTTAGATGAAAATGTAAAGTCTCAAGTAATATTGAGGATAGATATTAAATTCTTTTTCATGGCAAAAGGCAGAGTGAGTGTTTTAAAAAATAAAGGAGAAATAAAAACCACATCATATGTTTACTATGTACCTGGTATGAAGTGTAGCCTTTTGAGCATTGGACAGCTCATTCAGAAAGGCTACAATTTATTCTTTGAATATGATGTAAATACCATCATGGACATAACACCATGAAAACAAAGGATTGCACAAGTGAAGATGACAAGAAACATAATTTTTCCTCTCAAGATGAGAGCAGGTTTCAAGAAATGAGCTACAATGGAAACAATAACACAAGAGACATTCCAAAGAGAAGCAAAAAGATGAAAACTGGTTATGGCAGTTGAGATTTGGACATCTAAACTTTGGAGGTCTGAATTTGATGCACGAAAAAGGAATGGTAAAGGGATTACCATTGATTGAGAAGCCAAACAGCCTTTGTGAATGCTGCATCTTGGGCAAAAAACATATAGAAATCTTTCCATCAGGAAAGAGCATAAGAGCAAAGGAACCCTTAGAAATATTCCATTTTGATTTGTGTGGACCAATGAAAACATCATCATTAGCAGGCAGCCACTATATGCTGACCTTTATTTATGATTACACAAGAAAAACATGGGTTTATTTCTTGAAGTTGAAGAGTGAAGTGTTTGATTAATTTTGCCACTTTAAAGCTCTTGTAGTGAATCAAAGTGGGTAGCATATTAAAGTCCTAAGAACTGACAGAGGAGGAGAATATATCTCCAAAGAATTTCTACATTTTTACAGAGACAATGGGATACACAAGAAATTTACAGTAAGGTATACACCACAGAAAAATGGAGTTACGGAAAGGAAAAATAGAACCATCATGGATATGGTAAGAAGCATGTTGAAGGCAAAAAAAATTCAAAATGAATATTGGGTTGAAGTAGTACATTGTGCAGCATATGTTTTGAATAGTTTCCCAACAAAGAGTGTAATGAACAGAGTTCCTGAAGAAGCATGGAGTGGCATAAAACAGAGTGTCACCCACATAAGAGTTTTTGGTTGTGTAGCTTATGCACACATTACAGATCAGCTAAGGAAGAAGTTGGACAGTAAGGGGGAGAAGTGCATATTTGTTGGATACAGTGAGGAATCCAAGGCATACAGATTGTATAACCCGTCTACCAAAAATTTTATGATAAGTAGAGATGTGCAGTTTATTGAGGAAGAAGCTTGGGATGGAAGCATTGATAAAACAGTAAATGTAAAAATTTATTTGTCTCATGATGATGATGAGGAAGAAATGGCTGAAAGAAACCCCTCATTAGCAAAACCACCTCCACCAACACAAGGAAAACAAGGTACACCACAAGAAGATATTATAACACCCTTGAGAGGTGATGACAGTGCTTCTCCAAACACATCACAAGGAGTAGATTTAAGTGCTTCTAAAATCACAAGTTCAACAAGTGAAAGAGGAACCAGATTTAGAAGTTTAAATGAAATTTATGAGCAAGAAGAAGGTATGAACTCTTTATTTGCATTGAATTGTCATGTAGAAGATCCTATTCTTTTTGAAGAAGCAGTAAAAGATAAGAAATGGATAGATGTTATGGATGAAGAAATTAATGCAATAGAGAAAAACAAGACATGGGAATTGGTTGATCTCCCAAAAGGAAAAGAAGTAATTGGAGTAAAATGGGTTTACAAAACCAAAATCAATGCTGAAGGTAAGATTGAAAGGCGCAAGGCCATACTTGTTGTCAAAGGCTACAAGAAGCAATAAGTAAGATATTATGAGGAAAATTTTGCACCATTTGCAAGAATGGAAACAGTAAGAGCAGTACTCTCCATAGCAGTACAACACAAGTGGAAAGTTTACCAATTGGATGTGCAATCATCATTCCTAAATTGAGTATTGATGGAAGAGGTTTATGTTTAACAACCTCTCGGATATGAGAAGGAAGGCCAAGAGCACAAAGTATGTAGATTAAAGAAAGCTTTGTATGGGCTTAAACAAGCACCAAAAGCATGGTATAGTAGGATATATGCCTATCTACTGGAAAATGGGTTTGAGAAATGTAAAGGAGAACCCACATTATACATCAAAGAAAAAGATGGTAAGATGCTCATTTTTGTTTTATATGTTGATGATGTTATATTCACAGGAATGATGGTTACCTCATTGAGAAATTTAAAACAGTTATGAAGGATGAGTTTGAAATGACTGATATGGGATTGCTGAGATACTTCTTAAGATTATAAGTAGAGAAAAATGAAAATAAAATTTTTATTTCTCAAGAAAAATATATGAAAGAAGTTTTGGAAAGATTTAATATGCAGGATTGCAAGGCAACAATTACTCCTACAGTGATAGGATTGAAGTTTAGCAAAGGAGACAATAGCAAGGATTTTAATCCAAGTTTGTATAAGAGGATAGTTGGCAGCCTTATGTATTTAACTACAACTAGGCCAGATATTATGCATGCGGTAAGTTTAATTTCCAGATTTATGGAAAGGAGAAAGGAGGCACATTGGCAAGCAGCAAAAATAATTCTGAGGTATGTGAAAGAAACAAAGAGGTATGGTATTTTATACACCATTTCAGAAAATTTTGAATTGATTGAATATAATGACAGTGATTGGGCTGGAAGTATAGATGATAAAAAAAGCGCCTCTGGATATGTTTTTCATATGGTATTAGGAGCCATCTCATGGGCTTCTAAGAAATAGCCAATTGTGGCTTTATCAACAGCAGAGGCAGAGTATGTGACAACTACAGCAGCAGCATGTCAAGCAGTATGGATGAGAAGAATGTTAAGAATTTTATGTCATGAACAGGTAAAATCCACAACAATGTATTTTGATAATAGCTCATCTATAGCTTTATCAAAGACTTCAGTGTTCCATAAGAGAGCCAAACACATTTATGCAAAGTATCACTACATCAGAGAGTTAGTGAGCAATGGAGAAATGTTTTTGCAACATTGCAGAACAGAAGATCAATTTGATGATATTTTGACAAAACCATTGGGGCAGAAAAGTTTTAATTATCTCAGAAAATGTCTGGGTATGAAAGAGAACAACAGTTGCAATTAAGGGGGAGTGTTGGAAATTAATTCGAGTTGCAAATTGAGCAAGGAGGACAAATTCAATTATGATTTGATGGTGGAGGAGAGCAGGAGCATCAAAATATCTTGTTTAAGTTTGGCACTCAACCATGCATTCATTCCTTGGTCTAAATCTCTGTAAGTCCAAAATTTTGTTTAAAGGCTATAGCCTAATTCTGTATTGAAAATTCGTGGTTAAACCATGCCATCCCGCCATTTAACCCACAACACCTACCTGCATTAATGCTCCATGAACCTTTTTATTCCCCGCGTATTTGTTTCGATTTGAAATGGCTCACGTCATTTATGTGGAGCCCACGACTCCACGTCACCTAGCCTTTCAACCAATCAGTGCTCTATCACATAGGCCCAAGGCTTGCATCACCACAAATTCGAACCCACGCAATGATCCATACCCCACCAAGACTCCATGTGAAATTCGTCGATCAATCATATGTGTATCACATAGTTTGGTACTAATGTCACCACGGGCTCGAAATCTTGCGATAAGGCCTGGCCCACTTCCATGAGCGCATCAAGCCTCTAACCAATGAGACCGTTATCATATTGTTTGATGCCCAGTCAACAAGCACTCAAATGGATGAGATGACACATTGAAACATTTTGTAATATGTTTGAAGTCCACCATGTAATGATGTTTTAGACCTTAGGTTTAATGTTTCATTTTTTCTATGCACCGCGATATATTTTGTATTAAAGCTTAGGTTATATGTTTTATAATATATATATATATATATATATATATATATATATATACATATATATATTGTAAATATGAATATTTACAATATATATAACCAATGTATTAGACAACGACTACGTATGACTGTGTATTAGATGGAGAGAGATAGTGTATGCCAAAAGCACTGTGTTTTGTAGCAGCCAGAAGTATTTTCTTCCATTGTAATCTAGAACTGTAGTTCTAAGGAAGAATTGTTTTTTTTTGTAACGGTTTAGAGTTTTTAATGAAAAAGAGTTTTACTCCATCTATCTGTCCACATCGTTTTGTTGTTAAATCTCTGTGTTTGTAGAGGAATTCTTGTTTCCTCTCTATTGTTCCGGAATAACCAGAAATTCCAACATATTGGAGAGAACAAGTCATTGTGGCCACACCAAAATCAACAGGTATTGGTAATTTTTCAATACATAGAGGTGCAGTGATTACTCCAACATGGAGGGTAAGGTGATTACTCCAACACCCCATCCTCTCCTCTTTAGGGGAATCAACACCCCCTCTCAAAAGCAGTTATGGAGAATGAACCTGGGTCCTTGCTTTGATACCATGAAGAGGTTTTCTTTTACACTAAAAGCCACAGGTATTGGTAAACTTCCAAACCCTTAACTAGGATCCCCAAGGAGAGAATTATGGATTCCATAGAGGTGTGGTGATTACAACAACAAAGAGGGTCATCTGTTTTTGGATCAAAACCTTACAATCCCTCTTGTTTTAGGCTTCAATCTAGAAAAGAAAATCCGTATAGCTCACATGGTTTGGATCATCTTTTGGGATGATGTTGTGACTAAATGAATACATTTGGTAGATGTAAATGTGGTTGTCTACATAGGTTACAATGTTGGCCAGATAGTAAAATTTTTATAGGAATTTGGTGAAAATTTCAAAAAATCC
Source organism: Pinus albicaulis (assembly GCA_034641835.2). Classification (NCBI taxonomy): domain Eukaryota; kingdom Viridiplantae; phylum Streptophyta; class Pinopsida; order Pinales; family Pinaceae; genus Pinus; species Pinus albicaulis. The sequence continues at coordinate 1,499,496,891 of CM076578.1, read as the reverse complement.
AATAATGAAAGTGCTTGAATCATTTTTACAATAGAAATGGATTCAAAATCTTCAAGAAGCCTTAAGGCACTCAAAATCATGAACATTAACAACTTTAAAATGAATTTCCAAAAAAATTTGCCAGATTTTTCCCACAAAAATTTCCATTATTTTATGAGAAAAATTGTGACTTTACAAATGTAAATGGAAAACTATTTTTCATATCTAATAAGCATGGTTAAATTTGTTCTTAATAAATGGAATACTGATCTTAAAATTTTCCATTAGGATTTATCTCACTTGAGCGTTTTGTTTTGCCTTTATTTTTTTTAATCTAGTACTTTCATTATGATATGCTTATTGGTTGTTTATGAGTTTGGTTTATTGTTTTGGAGATCTAAAAATTATTCTTTTAATTTAGAGAATTTGAATGTTGATAAATTTATTTAAGTAATTAAAAATGAATTTGAAACAATTAAAATTCACAATCTAACTCAAATATGTATCACTAAATTTACAAGGTGAAAAAAATAAAATTCTTTGTTTATTCATTTAATCTTGGTAATTATTGGTTTATTGAGGGGAGATGCTCATTCTACAGCTTAGAATGAGAGGTATGTGTAATTTTCCTTGTCCATCATTTAGCTTTCAAATAAAACTAAAAATTAAAAATTGTGTTCTAAACAAAAAAATAATGTGGGTTATAATAAAAAAAATGAATAGGAGTGAAAAAATGTATAAGTAAGATGTTTAAATCTTATACTTTCCAAAAATATTTCAAAAGAGACTTAAATAAACAATTTGTAGGTAGTCTTTGTTAACTAATTATATATATAAAAAAAATGTTAAAATCAAACATTTTAATGTGATATATAAAAAATCATTCAAAGTAGGCTATCAATAAAATATTTTGATAAGAATTAATATTAATATATACTTAAAAATATATTAATAAAAAAATATTATTTTAATTTGTGTGATAAAATGTGATGTAAAATATTTTAATGTAAATTAAGTATATATTATATATCATTTAAAAACAATTATGTACATATCATGAAAAAATTAAGTTTTATAGTTAAAAATTTAATTTGGTCTTATATAGTTTATTTAGCATTCAAAAATATAATTTAAACAATGAAAACTAATATATTTTACTTTGCACTCTAAAGAAGTTTTCATAAAGAAATTCAATCCCTCTCATGTCATATTAGATCTGTACTTAAGATGGATCTATGCTAGTTTTATGAGTTTGTCTAATTTTATCTAAAAGTTGGTTAAGTTTATTTGGAATTGTAAGTTTCATATATAAAATTAACATAATTTAAATGCTTAAAATTTTTGAAAAGTATTATTAAATTTATTTGTGAATTAAAAAATACATTTCAAACAATTAAAATATACAATTTTACCTAAAATTTATCACTAAATTCAAAAATAAAATTAAAAAAACAAAAAAAATATTAAGAATTTGATTTTGTCGATTTACTATCACGCTTTATTGAAATTCTTGTACTTGATCTTATATAAAAGTATTAAGAAGAGCATTTCATTATTATTTAATTGAATGATTGCACAACATATTTTCTAGTTTATAAACTTTTCATTTGAAAAAAATTAGTAATATATACATTTTTTAATTTATGTGTTTTTATAAAAATATAATAATATAAATATTTTTCTAAATTTATATTTTCATATTAATATAATATTTTTAAATTTATGTTTTTATTTAGTTTGAGTAGTTTTAATGATTAAGAATCTGTGTTTTTTCTTAAAAATTACAGGTTCAAAATCAGAAAAAATAAAGTATGTATATTTTACTAAACCTAACAATCAAATTCCCCACAACTAATAATAATAATAACAAAAAAAATATTTAACTCATTTTTTATCATAAATAATAATATATTTTTAAAATATTGGAAAAAATATTATAATTAATATTTTTCTGAACATTTTAGTTATTATATAATATTCGCATTATTTGTTCCTTAAAATATGATTACTTCATGATAGTTATTTTTTATTAGTATTAATTGTTAGTTAAAGTAGGTTGATTTTATTATATTTTATTTTAGTTTCAATATAGTAATTTCCGTCCTCTGTTAATATGCAACACTTTTTAGTGCAATCACACTATTACTTGTTTGTTATATTTTGGATCCTATCTATTAATTATATAAAACGTAATTTTTTCATTTTTAAATTTATTTATTTATACATTTTATTATAAGTTAAATATGTTTTGATTTTTTATTTGCATATGGTATTTATCATAATTTTTTTTTTTTCAAAATTAATAGAGAGGAGTGTGGTTAATGATGACTTTCATTTGTTTTAATTTATTTTGCACCTTTGTCTATAATATTGGGCAACTAGTTTGTATAATCTTAGAGTGTCATGAGGCATCGTTTAATTCCATGATTACGTATTATTTTATTTTCAAATATCTTGGAGCTAATCACTTTAGAGTGTTTATTACTAAGATTTTAGACATCATAGGAATGTTCAACTTATACTTATATATTTTGACCAACATCTATGACATCTATTACTATCATCTATGACTAACTTTTTTCAACATTATGGGGAGGATGTGCAATGCTTCCTCAAGTGATTTTATATGATTCATCGTTTTGTTCAAGCTCAATGTTTGATGTTTTTTTCAAGGTGATCTTTGTATCAAACATTGATCCTTATTTTCACTAGGAAATGTAGGGGCTAGCTATGCATGCACTCTCACAAAATGCATTAACATCCATAAACATACTCATTTTATGTTTTTTTTATCAAATCACATTCATACAGATACTCATGTATGTCATTTTTTTCATTAATTGATATCCATAGGGATACTTTTTTTATGTTGTTTTTTAAAATTGCACATGAGTTTCTAATAAAGCTTTTGTCATGGTCTCAGTTTAGAGAATCAATGTCTTTTGTTGTCTTCTTCAAGTTACACTAAAAGGGGTTGTGGGTGATTTTATTCTCTCTTCCTAAGGAGCTTCAAATTTGATGCTTAGAATTCTTATATGGACTTTTGATGGTGTTTGTAATTTAGGGTTATTTGGTTCATTTAGATTTTTTTTTTTTTATATTTGTTATTTGGATTTTTTTAATATATACATAATTAATGGTGTGTTTTTTGAAGTTTTTTTTTTTTCCTAGCGTTCAACCAACATATATTTCTCTTCATTAACATACTGTTTCTGTAAACTGTGATGTTGTAGTGGTCAGTCTTATCTATTCTTTATTTGATTATTCAACCACGCTCTTCGAAGTTCCTTAGTTCTAAGTTTTAATTATATATTAATATATACAAGTTTAGAACTCTTGCCATTTTTCTTGGCTCTAATTTTTAAGTTGTAAGGCGTTCCTCTTTGAAAACAACTCCCCTAGTTGCCACTGTGTCCTATCAGCACCATTGGGTCAAATGTTAGACGATTGAAATTTTTTAAGCCATTAGATACACTACCTCCTTCATTTAAGCTCTGTTAACTACCTAACTACCTCTTTCTTGGACTTGTTCCTTCAATTGATATTGGTCCAAAATTGTGGTCATTGAGCTCTAATGTTTTGAATATTTCACTAACAATACCATTAGTGTCATGTGAAATGAATCGATTCTTTCAACGTTGGTTAAAATACAAAAATATCAGTCAATAAAATTCTACCTCAAACTTTAGGATGTATACAAATTTGGAATCATTCAAGCCAGTAGAAATATTTCTTACCTTGACAACAAAGGGGCTAAAAAATCTCTCACTAATCAAACGAGATGAGCATCTGCATCCATATATATAGAAGTATAATTCAGTGTATTGTGTGAGATACTTGTTTGGTTTTCTGAAATTTGGCTCTCAGGTAACCAACGCAGCTACACGAATAATCCCCAATTTTTTGAATTCGGTAAACTCTCTATTTTCAATATGGTTTAATTTCGTTATTTCAGAGCTCTGATGCCCTGTAATCCCATGGCATAAGTAAAAAGGAATGTTTGACTTAACTTTTTTTGCGATTTTGTTTGGATTTTCATTGGGTGTCAAGTATTTATGTTACTCTGAAAATGGGTGCCATGTTTGGTACGTGAAGCTACAGGAATGGTAGTTGATTTACCTCCTCCCTTTGGGTGGGTAGTATTGGATATTGTAGCATATGTAGTGCTCAAAGTTTGGATGGCCATTCAGGTCAGAAGGCTAGAAAAGAGTATGAGTAATTATGCTCCATTTTCTTAGTATTTAGATTCTCTCTTTGTTTTGAAGAAGTACATAATCTCAGATGTGGATATTTTAAAAGATAATTATTTTTATATTAGTATTGTTTTGAAACATATCTTTAATAGGAAAAAAAATTCCATTGCATGCATATAATCCATATACATTTTTTTAAAGAAAATGGCATGAGTAATTATGTTCCATTTTCTTAGTACTTAGATTCTCTCTCCCTATTTTGAAGATGTATATAATCTCAGATGTGAATATTTTATAAGATATTATTTTAGATTTGTATTGTTTTGAAAAAATATCTATATTAGGAAAAACATGTCCATTGCATGCATATATTTTATAGTATCAATCCATATACATATTTTTGAAATTTTGGTGGAATCAAAATTTGATAAATTAGATTAGAATCAAATTCTGTGAATATCTCAAAATTTGATTGTCACGAAGACAGACAAATAATTGAAATATTCTTGGTATCTGCAATCAACATAAAGATGTCCATGATCACCATAAATAACTTGAATAAACAAGTTATGTGCAAGTGTAGTAGTGTAGTAGTGATCTATAATCAATCTTTATTTAATTGTAAACCTAGACAAAGATGTGAAGTGAAACCCTTCCACGAGTAGATTATTTATTTGAATTTTTGGATATTGTTTCTTGCATTTTTTGTGATTTTTTATGAAATGTTTTTATATAGTTATGTGGTTTTATTTAAATTGTTTGTATTTTCTTTTCCTAAGGAGTGGAGAATATGCATGTATTCTTTCTGTTCCTCATTTTGGGTGACATATGGGTACAATATTAATGTGTTTTTATTTAAGTTGTTTGTATTTTATTTTCCATGTGGAGATGAGGTTGGATAGGTAATTCATCTTCGGATCCGTAATTGTAGAAGTGGGGTGTATTTTCCATCCTCCTGTTAATCTACACACATGCTGCAAAAGATACTAGATGTGAAGTGTCCATTTTGTACCTTGGAACTGGGAATTGGGGTTATGAACACCTAGTTTGTTTGGATGACCAAGGATCCACATAAAAAAATTTTATCATCAAGTTTCCATTTCAAGTGATTTGGGGAAATTACTGTGTTATGAAGGATATTTTTTGGTTTTTGAAGAAAATTGATGCTTGTAGAATTGGAAGCAAAACGATTTCCTTCTTTTCATAGAGTACGATTTCCTTCTTTTCATAGAGTGCAAAGAAGTATAAAGTCATAGCCTATGCCTTGCCAATTGAATTTCTCATTTTAGACCTATTTAGAATTAGATTCTAGATTTATCTCACTCCTATGCTTAAATTTTGAAATATTCCAAAGTTACCTCACTACTTTCTTGAGATTCCAAAATATTCCAAAAATAGACAATCTAGATAAGATTACTCTGAGACATGAGCATGAGATCCACCCCTTACATCTAATATCACAATATTTTCTGAAGGATAATAGATGAGTTGAATATTAAATAGCTATAGAATGAAGAATTAAGAACTTGTTGATTTTAATTATTATTATTTTCATTTTTACTAAATTATAACTTTGGCTTTGGATATTTCCATTTTCAGCACCCTATAGCCTCCGCCATTTTCAGTATGTTGTATATTGTTGCACGATATTTCTACTTCACAAGATATTCAACAAGGGCTTCCAAAAATATATTAACTTACGACTATGCATGTGCCGACAGGCTGAACTGAGAGATAAACCAGTATAAATTTTAGTAGGACTTTATTTGTAGCTTTGAAATAAAAAATGGTTATGTGATTTTGTGTGTTTAGGAAATATTACAGTGTTGACATGTTGTGATTGTTGTTCTGCAATGTATCATTGGCATGGCTTATTTCAAATACCAAGCAGGCCCACAAATTTTCCCAAGGAAAGGATATTTTTTCTTGTTAGTTACCCTTGTTTGTTTGTTCCCAAGATAATGTTTTTTCGATGAATTGTGATTAGCTTAATAACTGGAACTGAAGCCTACTCATTTTCAGGATCTGCAAATTAGAATTATGCAGAGCTCATTATGACTTTCACTCCTGATAGATGCACACTAATTTAATTGAACTTTCATAATTGGGTGCTTAGTTCCAATAATTATTGTCTTTTCAAATAGATTACCTAATTTCTAGGATCTGTCACTTGGAAATACGCATAGTTCACTAGAACTTTAGTGGTTTAACATGACATTTTTAATAAAGAATGAGAATGATATGAAAAAATTTAAAACATATTTAAGAACAATTTGCCTATCAAGCCTCAGTTGAAATGCACACTCTTTTCATTGTGAACATATAGCGCTTACCCTTTGTTTGAGTAAATTTATAATTTCTTTTTGGGTGAGTTGAGTTGAGGGTACTTTTAATCCAAAACTGCTATCACTAAGCTTTAATGCTCTAAATATTTTCTTTGTGGTATTTTGAATCAAATCATTTTTGCTTCAAAATGACTTTCTTCGATCTGTAAAAAATTAACACAAGTTTTTTTTAATCATTTTTCAAATCTAAGCTGAAATTTCTCAAAAAATACATGTATTGGGGTTCGTTGACGAATATTTTTATGGGGTTTAGGTAGAGGTAGTCATTGTTGATGGCACGACCTCCGTGATATTTAGTGTTGCTAACTCTATTGCAATGACTTTTGTGATTAAATTTTCTTTTAGTTGAAATTTTTGATTAGAGGTTTGGGTTTATACTATGAGGATTTATATTTTGTTTACAGATATTTCTTTTTGTACTCGGAATTTCTCTGTTGATGAGAAGAATTATGGTGCATACTTACATTGGATCGAGTTTTCTGCAGACTTACATTGGATTGAGCTTTCGAGGGTAAGTTGTGTTGTGCATATTTTATCAAAGAATGCGTGAATTCCTTATTTCAAATATGAGATATTATTCAATTGAAGCTAGCATGGTTCACTTAAATCAATTTTTAGTAATAGCAGATCAATTAAGTTACCTTCAATACTCGGAAATTTGTGGTAACAAAGGCATTAAAAAGGGGCTCGGGACTTTTCAATGTCCTTTCAAACAATATATAACAATTCAGAGATAAAAAAAATCATGGTCTCAAAGATCACATTGAGTTGTGCTGATATTCAACAAAAAAGTTTCAACACCCATGCCTAGTGCATTAAGCACCTACACTAGGGTGGGGCCCACAGTGCTATTTTTGGTGCATGTATATTTTTAGCTATCCCTAAATTAGAATAGAAAATAAAATATAATCCAAATCTAAAGATAACTTGTAACAGTTAACTGAGAGTGATAAAATCAGTTAGCTAGTGGATTTCGAGTTAGAGGTAGTTGGTGAGGCATGCAGAGTAATTATAGTTGTAACAGAGTTTGAAGTGGAGTGGTCCATTAGTTAATGCAGGTTGTAATCAGTTTAGCTCAGTTACGTGAGTTAAAATCAGTTGTGCTAGTTGTAACCGAAGATACACTAGTGAGAGATCAAGTGAATTAAATATTAATTAATTCACAATCAGTGATCTCACATGAAACTGAGGATTTAATATTGTTAGTTGCATGCATGTTAGATCCAGTGGAGACCCAATTGAGATCTAGGTGAAAGGGAACTTGACTATTAGTTGTAAGATTATTGGGTTGCACACATGCAACCAAACGCCCATTGGAGTGCCCATGATACTTGCACAGTCAAGGAAGGCCATAATTCCTATATTTTAGGGATTTCTTCCATCAGGGATTGCACAAGTAGGGAAGGTTGTCTGGAGGTAGTAAATTGGCTAAGTATTGGTTAGTTTTATGTATGATAGTGTCAAAAAATTGGCTGAGTACTGGAGGGCCCTTGTGACAGGAGTTTTGTATGTAATTATTTCATGATCCATGTTGAATATACAATAGAATATAGTGGGGTTTTGAGCAGCAAGCTTTCCCTGGGAAATTATTTGTGTTGTGTGTTATTTTATTCTTCTTTCCTTTATGTGATTAGCAATTGTGTTTTTACTTCTGCAAAATATTTGTAGAAGCGATTCAATATTTAACTTTAGTACATTTTTAGATTGGGTGAATCCAAGATATACATGCTTGTTGTATAATTTCTAGATGGTATTAGAGCACAAGAAATTGTAGAAGTGAAGCAAGAGATGAGTTTGTCACTGTATAGAATTCGAATTTGCAGAAAGACTTTCTTGGTGCTATAGCTGATTCAAGATCGAAATGGCTTTCAATGGCTTGAGGTTGGAATATGAACTTGATGGCAGCTCAAACTATATCGCTTGGAATGACAGGATAGATGAAGTACTCAAAGACAATGGATTGAAGGGATTAATTGACAATGATGTTCCTAAAGCCGTTGTGATAAATGCTACATATCTTGATGCATGGAAAAAGAAAGTGGCAAAGGCGAGGATGATCCTGTTGGAGGGAGTACGAGACAAAATTGTCTCAAGCCTCCATGGGAAATTGACACCATATGCAATGTGGAAGGCTTTGACGGATCTATTCCAGAGTAGCAGTGACCATAATAAATTGGTGTTCAAAGATAAACTTAGGAAGATCAAGATGGAAAAGGGAGACACCATTACAAAATATCTAAAAATGTTTTTCCAATGCCGAGATGAACTAGGAAGCGTTGGAATAATAGTCATTGATAATGATTTTGTGAGCTAGTTTGTCCTAGGACTTCCTAAGAGTTGGCATAGTTACAAAGACTTTGTCAATGGATGAGAAAATTTTCCAAGATTGGGAATGAATATGGTCAGATTTGGTGCAAGAGGAGTTAAGACAGAACACTAGAGATGGATATTCATCTAAGCATGAGGATGAATAATATTGTGCTTTTGATGCCAAAGTGAAGAAGGGGAAGAAATTCCATTTCAAATATGAGTCCCAGAATGGAAAGAAGTAGGACATTTCCAAGGTGAAGTGTTTTCATTGTCACGAAAATGGGAATTTTACTACTAACTTTCCACAAAAGAAGCAGAACAAGAAGGTTGTTGGATCTACAACTGGTGAGGATCTTGCCTCCCAATTTGAGCTTGACTTCTCACTTATCACATGCATGGTGTCAATTGCATTGAGATCTATGTGGTATTTGGATAGTGGCACTTCCTCTCACATGACGAAGGACAAGGAATTTTTCAGTGACTTGGAGGAGAAGGATCTCTAGATGCATATCGAAATGGGGGATGATGGATGGTATAGTGCTATCAGGATTGATACTATTACCTTTCAGAGAAATTCAGGTAAACCATTTCTATTAAAAGATATAATGCATGTACCAGGTTTGAAGAAAAATTTAGTCTGAGTCGCGATGTTGGATGATAGAGGTTATGATGTTGTTTTTATTGAAGGAAAAGATTTCCTATGACATAAAACAATAGGACAAACCAAGAGGATAGGGATTCAAGTTAAGAATCTCTACAAGCTAGAGGTAGATGGTTGCACAATAATGATGGGCAAGGCAAACAAAGTGGTGAGCCTGGATCAGGGAAAATTATGAAACGGGAGATTTGGCCATATTTATCATGGAGCCTTGAAAGTCATGCAATAGATTTATACTGGACTTCCAATGGGAGCACTTTCTCAATTAGATACAAGCAAGGGTTGCACCATGGAGAGGTATGTAAAGGCCACCTTTCATGAGAATGAGAATGGAGCTTCGGGGTTCCTTTAGAGAGTTCACACAGATTTGTGTGGACCATTCTCTATTGCTTTGACAGAAAAACATAAGTACTATGTAATATTTTTTGATTGTTTTTATCGTAAGTGCTTGATATTCTTCATGTAGAAGAAATATCAGACATTCTGTAATATTCTTGAGTTTAAGGCACTACTAGAGAAAGAGATGGGGAATCAATTGAATTCTCTTAGGAGCAATAATGGTGGAGAATACATCTCTAACAAATTCAAGAAATTTGCAGAAAAGAATGAATTCGAGGAGAACTCATAGCACCTTATAACGCGCAGTAGAATGGGGTTGCAGAGCTAAAGAAAAAAACTATCGTGGGTGCATCACGAGTGATTTTTCATGATCAAGGCCTACCAATGCATCTGTGGGCGGAAGCATGCAACACAATGGTACATTTGCAGATCCATTGTCCTCATAGGATACTTGGCATGGGTACACCTGAAGAGGCTTTCACTGGTAAGAATCCTAATGTTTCACACTTTAATATTTTTGGCTCAATTGTTTATGTGCATGTGACCAAGGATGCTAGGAAGAATATGGAACCAACAGCTGAGGTTGGGATTTTTGTGGGGTACACTGAAACACTCCATAATTATCGAGTGTATTTTCCAAACATTAGAATGGCTATTGTGGGATGGGATATAAAATTTGATGAGGAGAAAGCCATGCGGTTGTCCCTTGAGAGGGAGTTGGACCTGCATGTAGGGGAGGAACTGTTGGTTCACAAGGATCAGCCTCAAGATGTGGATCACCCACATGCAAAGGATCATTGAGCGGAGGAAAACACTCATGCAGAGCCATCCATCAGAAATGGAAGAAGGTGCACCACAGAAGTTGAGAGATTGAGACGATGCTGCGGAGAATGTAGGAGCCCCTACTTCACATCACAGACAGAGACAGTCTCCTAACTGATTAACTAGATACATGGCTCTTACGAGATTTTATTATGACTGAACCATATTCCTTTCAATAATCAGTGTAACAACCAACTTGGGTTGATGCAATGGTGGAGGAGTATGACTCCATTGTCAAGAACAGTGCATGGTAGATAGTCCCAAGACCAGTCGACAAATCAGTGGTTGGATCGAGACGAATCTACAAGATAAATCAAGCTGTTGATGGGAGTGTGGAGAAAACAAGGCCAAATTTGTGGACCGAGGATTCTCACAGATCGAGGGGATCGATTATGATGAGACTTTTGCACCTGTTGCAAGGTACTCTTCTACTAGATCCATCCTTGCACTCTCAGCGCAGATGGGTTGGTGCACTCATCAGATGGATGTGAAAACTACGTTTCTCAATGGGATCATTGAGAAATAGGTGTACATATAGAAGCCTGAAGGTTTCAAAATATTCAACAGTGAGTCGCATGTGTGCTGACCCAAAAGAGCATTGAATGGGTTGAAGCAAGCACCCTGTGCTTGGTACAATTGGATAGACAGTTATTTCACTGAACTGGGCTTCACCAAAAGTGAAGCAAATCTAAAAATGTACCAAATTGTGGTTGAGGGTAAGCTATTGATCATTGTTCTTTATGTTGATGATATAATTTTTGTTGGTGATGAGCAGCTGATACACTCATGCAAGGAGGATCTTGCAAGGGAGTACGAAATGAAGGACATGGGACTCCTTCATTATTTCCTTGGATTGGAAATATGGCAACAGGATGGTGAAATTTTTGTGGCTCAAGGAAAGTATGCAAAGGAGATATTGGGTAACTTTAACATGGAGAGCTGCAAACCCATGGATACTCCTCTTATAGGAAATTGGAGGAAAGAGGAGGAAAATTCTGGAGAGGTAGTGGATGCTATTGTCTACATATATTTAGTGGGTTTACTAATGTATCTAGTGATCACGAGACTAGACATTTGCTACGTGGTTAACCAGTTGAGTCAAGCTATCATTAAGCCTACCAAGATCTTCTGGAAGGCGGGGAAGCATGTTTTAAGATACTTGAGGGGAACATCAAAATATGATCTATGGTACAGACGGATAGAGGGAGTGAAGCTTCAAGGATTCACAGATGCAGATTGGGCTGGAATTCCATCAGACAGAAATAGCACATCAGGAGGGATCTTTAGCATTGGATTGACAACAATTTATTGGTACAACATGAAGCAACGATCCATGGCACTCAATTCAGCAGAAGCAGCATACATGGCAGCAAGTCAAGCTACATGTGAGGCTATCTGGATGAGAAATATATTGGTTGGTTTTTTTGGTTCTCAGATGGATCCGATAGTGATTCATTGTGATAATCAGAGTTTCATTAAACTCTCGATTAATCCTATGTTTCATGATAGGTCCAAGCACATAGATATGTGGTACTATCATCTCAGAGATTGTGTGTAGAGAAGAATAATGTTGCTTCAGTACATTCCCATGGAAGATCAGGAAGTAGATATTCTGACGAAGGTGCTCACAAGGAGCAAATTCAAATACCATAGAGACATGATCAGGGTGAAGGATAATCCATTTCTTGTTGAGAGGGAGTGTTGAGATTCAACAAGAAAAATTTCAGCACCTATGCCTAGTGCATTAAGCACCTACACTAGGGTGGGGCCCAGAACGATATTTTTGGTGCATGTCTATTATTAGTTATCCCTTTATTAGAATGACAATAAAATATAATATAAATCTCAAAATAACTTGTAATATTTAACTGAGAATTATAAACTTAGTTAACTAGTGGATTTAAGTTAGAGGTAGTTGGTGAGGCATGTAGAGTAATTATAGTTGTAACAGAGTTCGAAGTGCAATGGTGCATTAGTTAATGCAGGTTGTAATCAGTTTAACTAAGTTAAGTGAGTTAAACTTAGTTGTGCTAGTTGTAACTGAAGATACACTAGTGATAGATCAAGTGAATTAAATATTAATTAATTCACAATCAATGATCTCACATGCAATTGAGGATTTACTATTATTGGATGCATGCATGTCAGATCTAGTGGAGACCCAGTTGAGATCTAGGTGAAAGGGAAGTTGACTATCAGTTGTAGGATTATTGGGTTGCAAACATACAACCAAACACCCATTGGAGTGCCCATGATACTTGCGTAATCAAGGATGGACAAAATTCCTATCTTTTATGGATTTCATCCATCAGGGATTACGAAAGCAAGGCAGGTTTTCTGGAGGCAGGAAATTGGCTAAGTATTCATCAATATTATGTATGACACTGTGAGACAATTAGCTGAGTACTGGAGGGCTCTTGTGAGAATAGTTTTGTATTTAATTGTTTCATGACACATGCTGAATATCAAATATAATATAGTGGGGTTTTGAGCAACAATATTTCCCTGAGAAATTATTTGTGTTGTGTGTGATTTGATTCTTCTTTGCTTTATGTGATTTTTTATTATGTTTTTAATTTCGCAAAATATTTGTTGAAGTGATTCAGTATTTAAATCTAGTACATTGTTATATCGGGTGAATCCAAGATATACATTCTTCTTGTATAATTTCTACAAGTTGCAGAGTTACGAGTATCAAATAGTCTTATTCAAATATCACATTGAGTTTCAAAGTACAGTTTGAATTAGACTGAATAGTAATTCGACAGCAGCGGTAACTACAACTTCCTCTACTATCATGGCCATTACGAAACCAACTTTTCAATAAGGAAACATAAATGGATCTTGAAACTTGTAGGCATCCTATCCTCGCATGAATAGCTAGCTTCATAGGATTCCAAGGAGTGATATCAATCAGGAACCCTCTCGCTTGAACCACCATAATATATCACATCATTGCAGAGTCGTATAATCCAACAATTCCTTCTTTATGCTAATCAATTCATACTTCCAGACTTGAGATGTGCCATTCCACAAAGGATATTGGGCTTAGTTTACAATTAGGAGATCGCCGACCATACTATTGCACATTTAAAAATGAACAACTCCTCAAAGATTAGCGTAAGTGCAAGAGCATTTATTAAAGATCGTTTAGTCACATGATGCAACTATCCCACAACTCTATAGTAGAGAGACCAACATTGAACGAAAAACTTCAAATTGATAGATGCACTCACTTTCATGGGAAATTCAGGACCATTTTTATTTTCTTATATAATGCACTTTTACCCACATCTGGAGATCACACAAAGATGGGTTTTTTAATAAATTTTTCTATGTGAAGCAATTCATTTTCCTCCAAGATCAAGTTACATAGCTATAATGTCTCATGGTTTTTTGTACATCTGACTATAAAAATTCCTTTAAATACTTGATAGAGTTGGTATCAAAGTATTCATTGGTCTTAAGAAATAACCCACGATCTCGACCTTGAAATACCCCACCGCTTCTCCAGGCCTTCCACTACGACCACTTTGCCATATCATCCACTATGAAAAAATTATAGTCAAGGTAGATGTTATTCCTTACACACATGTTTTTGAGTGGAAAATTCAGAGCTAATTTTGTAATGGAGGATGACAAGATTTACTGCTTTTTTGAGCTGGTGATCCATAAAGATGGGATTATCTGAAGTGTAAGGTGGTCAATCCTTGTCTACGTCAGTATATAGGTCGAATCAATGAAAAAAACATCTGAAATAGAAGAAATTAAAAATGGATATTGGAGGTTTTATTACCAACAATTCCTCCTCTTTTCATGTTACTGCGCATGCCATGAACATCTTAGATGCCAAGTGGTGCAGTTAAGTTTTGAACCCACAATGTTAATGTTTATCTGCAATTTGTAAATTGTTGTGAATTGGTTGGGGGTTTTATTTCCTAAGAAAATTAATTCTTTGTGCCATATTTCAAATCTCATTTATGAAATATAAGGAGGTATGAGGGGTTAAGTTTGAAGAGTCCCCTTACTCATCAAAAAAAAAATTCGCGACTATTTTATTTTTAAACAGTTTTCATATCACATTTAAAATTGATTTTTACCTATTTCATCTAAGTTCTCAAACTAATTTTCTCTCACATGAAAATAATTAAATTTATTAGCTAGTTGCAAAGATCCAACCAATTTTTCCTTTCTCCAACTTTCTCCCAAAACAATGTCTTGTAAAAATCGATAAAAGTTTGGTTTGCTACATATCTGCTTTTGCATGTTCACCTTTTCCACTATGGAAATATACAATTGACTCTACCGAATATATACCTACTGAAAAAGGGTTTGAATAAATATTTTTTCATGTTACATAAGAATTTAAGTTGGAGCGACATCGTATGCACCATTTCTCCGAAACAATGTAGAACTGTAGATTAGTGTGGATTTGTATTACTAAATTTTTGAAGAAATTTTTTTAAGAAGGACCTTACGAAAGTGATTTTAAACAATATTAAAAAAAATAATTCTAATTAATCCACACCTATTTAAAAAATATAGGTATTGGAAAACTGAAAATTACTACATACCTCTCTCTTAGATAAATAATAAGAGTAATTGATCCATCATTTCCACTGAAAGAAAACATAACTTACATGTTGAACCTTATTGCTTCATTGGATTCCACATGTTGCGATGACAATCACTATTGCAGTTGTCGTTGTAACTATTTTCGCTAAGTTTATACAATTGTATTCCTTTCACACACCTTTATTTTTGATGCATTGTGATTGCTTAGAATTCCATCTTGGAAGTTTTTTTTCATTATTTGAATCCAATTGTAGTTGGAGTCCAGCTCAGAAGTGAAATACTATCCTCAAATCTCTCTCAATAAATACCAAAGGTTGAGTTCCACCATGGCACCCGCTTCTAATTCATTTGAAAGGTGTAAAAGTTAGACTTACTTACTTTGGTTTATAGCTCATAACTTATAACTAAGCCACTATAAAATTATTAGCTGTTCCTAAAGACTCAATCATATGATACGGAAAAAGTGGTAAGATGCCTATTTAATGACTCATTTACAGTAAAATTCTTCTATCATAATTATATGTTCCAAAAGATCCATTTAATCATGTGATATGAGATAAAACATGGAGTAAATAATGACCGTGGCCTACAAATACAATCCAAAGTTGAAATTTGATATTATTTGTATGTAACCATTAGTTCAAATTTTCCATTGATGATAGAACGTGGAAGAAGGAAAGTTTAGGAAAAGGGAATAGGCCTTGTTCTTCCCATTTTCAACATTCATGGAAACACAAGCCTTCATAATGCCTATTTTGCATTTAAAGGAACATGGATAATACATATTTATTAATATTTTATCAATGTTTAAATTATTATTTGACAAAGGTTAGTATTAAGATTCTAAGAAACTCTCTTGAAATACAAACCCCTTGATTTTCATTAGAGGTGACTCCTCGATGCTTGGGAGGTGAGGTCCACTGATCCTCTTTAGAGTCCATTATAAAAAATGCAGGGCTAACTCTATTTACAATGTAAATTATGAAGGAACAAGCCATTTCTATGATTAACTAAATTATTGGCCTTGGAGTTCTTTCCTTTTCTGTATCTTTGTGGCGTTGAGTGATCTAGTGAAATTTTCTCAAATATAGTTCAAAATTTTGTCCCACACTTGCATAAAATCAAGGAGTTCGAAAAATAATTTCTTTCCTACTTGACATAATGATGCAGGGAGGGAATTTTTAGATTGCGTTGGATGGGACTCGGCAATTGGATATTGGGATAATGGAACTATTGAATCAAACGTAATCAAGGTATACTACTGGAAGCCACAACACCTAGGAATTGGAAAAAATAAGTGTGTGTGTGTGTGTGTATTGAAACTTTTAATTTTAGGATATGCTCGACATTATGAAACATTTTTAAATTATTAGCAAGTTAATCGTGATGTGTTTATTTTGAAATAAAATGTATTTGACAATTAAAAATAGTGAAAAAGTATAAATGATGTCAATTTTAATGCTTGAGAGGTATGGAATGTGAAGGAGGCTTGGTTCTCCTTAATTACCTCCACTTTTTTTACTAAATCACCTGACAAATTCTATGTGTTACCCAATCCAAGAAAAAATAATAATACAAACTGTGAGAAATTCAATGTTTTTTGCCACTGTTATGGTAGGAACAAGGCCATGGACACCTGGAGGGGTGGGACTCACATATAATATCATTACCAACTACAGTCTACTAACCCCATATTGCCAGACTACTTTTAATGGTCATCACCATGGAAGATCTTATGATCGGACTATATTTAAGAGACTGTTTAAGAAATATAGGCTTAGTTCTATCAGAAATAAAGATGAACCTTAGCATAAAATGCTTATTTGTCCCAGATAATATGAACCTTATCATCTAATTCTTATTATTATCAAACAAAATGAACCTTATCATCAATTGCTTCTTAGTCTGAAATTATAGGAAGGTAGGAAAACATTTACAGTTTACTCACGGCTACTTCTAATGTTGACTCTAGTCTAATAACGTTATATTGTCAGACTATTGATGCAACATGTGACAAAATATCTTGTGAGAAGTCTAAGATATTGGTCAATCAATATAGGATTAAGTAGTCTCTATTAGATATCAGCGTAATATTACCACGAGATTTTTCCTACCCTCAAATTCTAGGAAGGTAGCTAATTGATGGGAACACACACAAATTGATATACTATTTAGTCGCATATCCCTACATTCTTGGCTTTATTATAATAACCTAATACTGTGACACTTAGGATAGGAAATTCCATTAAAGATCGTGTTCTCAAACCACATTTGGGAAATCAATCAACTGTCGTAGGCGTTGGAAAATTTTATCATAAATCAACACAAATATTATTGCTTATTTCTTTTTAAAGCATTGAAAAAAAGTTTCTAGATAAGAGGAGGTTTATAGTCATACATTTTCAAAGAACATAAAATGAAAGGCATGAAAAATGAAAAAAAATCATCAAATTTTCATTTGACAGGAAGAGGAGAATTGAAATTCAAGGCCTACTTGTGCCACAATGATAAATTTATAATGTATTTTTATTTATTTTATTTTTAATTTGACAATATTTAATATGGTTATATGTGTAACAACAAGATTTAAAACTTGGAACTTCAATGCACACGTTATTATTCCTTGATCCTCTTTTGAATAGCCTCAACAGAGGTGTTAGTCTACCATTTTACTCCTTCATTAGATTCCTCATAATGACGCTCCTCACTCCCTCAAGGAGATTGGTAATCCTCATCAAAATATTTCTTTACACCTTTAAATTCACATCATTGTTTTTATTCTTATTTGAATATTTTGAGGTCTAAAATGGGCCTCCTAAGGAAATAATAAAATAATAGTTAAACCAATAAAATAATATTTATGAATTTTTGTTTTACTTTTTTCACCACAATCCATGTAACCATGGTTAAATTCAATTGAAAAGGTGTACCAAACTAAAATTAATAAAAAAATTGTATAGATGTGACTATAAATAAGAATGAGCTTTTCAAGAAAATGTCATTATCATTGAACAACTAATGCATTTGTCCTTTGTATTTAAATAACTTAAAATAAAATATAAATATAAATATAAATTCTTAATTGTATAATATACTATTAATTAAAATTTATATTATTTAAATTATATAATAACATGTAATTAATATACTAAAAATAAAATAATACAATGTATTATTTGATGTAATTTTTAATGTTACATATTGAATTGATTTGATTAATAACATAAGAAAGAATAATATATATTCTATAACATTTAGATTGTACAAAGATATCTTTCGGTAATAATCAAATAGCAAAGAATTTAGTCAATGTGTTTCGAACCAACTAGTGTAGTCCATCTTCAGGACCGATAAGAAATCAGATCATGGCATTCCACCATAAATAGCTGAGGAGAAGGGTTAATTAGACATTCGAAGGAAACAACTAGTTTGACCCAAAGAAGATTAAGTTAAAGGCCAAGAATTATATATATATATATATATATATATAATTCTTATATTATCAGTTGACTAAAGTTATTTATTAATTTTTTATTTTTATTTTTATTTATTATTATGTTGTTTCTTGAAAAGAAATATATATTTTCTTAAGTTTTTTTTTCCCGAGAAAAAATCGAACTTTTCGTTAGAGTTAACAAAAGATTACATCGCATATCTCCCAACATTCCATAAGTTCTTAACCCCACGAAGTGGAGCAAGAGAAACCACCATCCAACACCAGAGTGTAGGATTGTTGGCATAAAGCAAGAACACTCAAGGACCAGAAAGACAAAATATTTTGCTTAAATGGTAATGAGTATTGGCCATGTGCTAAAAAAAGAAAATGGGCCTCCCAACTGGGAGAAACACCCGATAGTGATAACGATGGTAACAACCATCCAAACCCCGGTCTTATAAAAGACCGAGAAAAAAATGTATTTATACATAGTTTCATGAGTAAAACATATAATTACGCAACATCAAAAATATGTTTATAGGTCTAATAATAGGAATATAAAAAATATACGACCCCTCCAGAAGATATAGCAAATCTGGAGAAAATAAAATACAAAAAGAGAAAGAACAATTGAAACAGATGGGGAATCCCCCGTCAATATGGTCTGGTGTCTGACACACGGACCTCCAAAAAATCCATCTCTTCAATCAACCACAAGCCCTGAGTCTGTCTAAGACCAACTTTAGACAGGTCATCTGCCTGCTGGTTCCACTCACTATAAATATGGTAAACAAAATTCCATGTAAAATGTTCTTTTAGTGTAAAAATATCATCGAGAATGGGATGTAGTAAAAATTTTAACATATTTGAGATTTGTTAAACCAATTTATGACATTCAAAGAATCCCCAAATATTTGAATTGATGTGATATATTTGTGAAGAAGCCAGCATAGAAGAAGTTTTAGTGTTTGAAGCTCCGAAAAATTGTTTGTTCTCGGACCCAGACCCACCGAGGCCACAAATGAAATATTTGAAATTTTATGTATGTGCATGCCAACCCCATAGATCCCCTGAGCAATTGCTCCATCCAATAGGCCCACGGGATGCCTGGGGTAATAATCTCACACAACACCTGTCTGGGGCGACCCACCACCGAAGGTGAGGAAGAAATCGAGAAAATGACAGTGCATTCAATAGCCACCAGAGTAGGGGATGAGACCGAGCCTTTAAATATAAATTTATTCCTCGAAATCCATATTCTCTAAGAGATAACTAGAGGTAAGAATCTGTGATCTGGGTCTTTGCATTGTTCCCACCAATTATTCCATATGATATTGCATATCTTACCCATCCACATAGAATCCACCTTGCATAAGGACAGGTTGTAGATCCACACCTTCTTAGAGAAAGGGAAATTAATGAAGATGTCATAAATGGATTCCTCATATTTTTTGCAGAGACAACACCACCCAGGACCATTAATAAATATTTTTTGAAGAGTATCCCATCTTGGCACTTTTCGACGAAGGATGTTCCAGAAAAAGAGGATAGTCTTGGCTGGAAATTCAATCTCCCACAGAGTCTTGTACCACCATTCCTTATTCCCCACCTCTGTGGATGCCAAAATATGTGATATCTAGCCTTGGGGGAGTAAGAATCAGATTTCACGTGAATCCAAACAAGACTATCACAAGAGTCTTTTAGTCGAACTAGGGTATTTTCCAGCTTCTGTATATAGCCCTGCCATTCCCTAACCCACTAAGGATTCAAACCAACCTCCTCCGTCGATTTCCAGGCTTGGACCCATAAATTTTTTCTACCAGGGTTATCAATTTGATCGAGAGTGCTGAGGCCTTTTTGGAGAAGAATTTCCATTAGTCCATTAGATAGGGATTAATTACCATTGCAACCCATCGAGGGGTCTAGTCGAATTTTGCATCATTTCCCATTTCTAATATTCCATGCAAGATCATTCTCGACCAAGCTGAAAACCTTAATAGATGCTGTCTTGATGTTTGAGATCCTCTTTATTTCTTTGACCGTTGTTTGAATCCAATCATCCAACAGAATTGGGTCAATATATTTTATTTTAATCACCGAGGTCGACAAATTATTCTCTAAAGTAATTCTCGAGATGGACTTCACAACCAGTGCAAAAGCAAAGGATTTTAATTGTTTGATGCTCTATCCCCCCCACTCCTTGGGTTTAGCTATCGAGTCCCAGGCCACCCATGGGAGAAATTTTTTATCCTCCTTTCCCGAAAAGAGGAATTTACTATAGATACTTCTGATTTTGTTGAGAATTCCAATAGGAACCCAGGCTAGGATAATCCAGTAGACCGAGATGGAAAGAAGCACCGACTTAATCAGAAATAGTCTCCCCACTCTGTAGAGCCACTTGTGGCTCCAAGAATTAATTCTTTTTTCAATTTTAGAGACAAGACAATACCAGTCATGTTTTCGATACCCATCAGGTTTTAACAGGAACCCCAAATATTTGATACTGGCATCCAAAGGCACCTATAGGAAGGGAAGAATATCAAAGGCCCATAATAGATTCGCCTCCAAAATACCTTCATAGGAAAGATAAGACTTTTGGTTGTTCATTGCGAGTCCAGTAGCCTTCATAAATAGATCCAAAATAATTTTTAAGGTTTTGATCTCGCATTTGTTTCCTCTACTAAATAATAAAATGTCATCCACAAAAAGTAGATGTGTAACACAAAGATTAGGAGCCACTTCGAAACCCCCCAGAGTCCCCTTGTGTGTGGCCTAGTGGATGAGTTGACTGAGACCTTCTGCCACCAAAAGAAAAAGAAGGGGGGATAAATGACATCCCTTTCTTAATCCACTTTGATTTGAAAAGAATTGAGAGGAGGCTCCATTAATAGGAATAAGAAAAGAAATATTAGTGATACAACTCATAATCCAATTAATAAAATGAATGTGGAACCCCAAATTGGTTAATAATAGTCTCATATAGAGCTAATTAATCCTGTCATATGCTTTGGATAGGTCAATCTTGATAACCGTACAATTTTTTTGGGATAATTCAAACTGTGAAGGGTCTCCTATGCCACCACAATGGATTCATGAATTTGTTTACCATCAAGGAAGCCAAATTTTTCCCTTGATATGGAGTCTGAAAGAATAGGCTGAAGTCAGTTGGAAATTGTTTTAGAAATAATTTTATAGATGCAATTACAAAGGGAAATAGGACGGAAATAATCGAATGATGCGGGGGCATCACATTTAGGAATGAGAGCCAGGAAAGTGGAATTAATGGAATCATGGATAAGGCCTTATGATCTGTATTCCTGCACTACATTAGTAATAACATCCCCCACTAACTCAAAAAAATGTTGGAATAATTCCACCATCCAGCCATCCAGGCCAGGGCTTTTTTCAGCTTGCATAGATTTAATAATGAGTTCAATCTATTTTTTTTTCCAGCGGAGCCAAAAGAAAGTTATTTCTTTCCTCATCTTCATAGCGGGGGAAAATCTAAGCCATCTGAATGATTTCCCTTATGTTAACCTCATTCTGAGCTGCATAAAGGTTTTTGAAATGATTTCTTTCCAAAGAGGGAATATCTTTGAAAGTATTCACCTTGTGCCCCTCAGAGTTCTCCATTTCCCAGATGGTATTGGAGTTATTCCTTCATTTCGAATAATTATGAAAGGACTTTGTATTTTCATCCCCCACCTTCAACCAAATGGCCCGACTACGGAGACGCCACAGTTCTTCTCTATCCCTTAGAATTTTCCTTCTTCTCACTTCTAGCTCTTTTATCCTGTTCCGGGCCTCTTCATCCACAAAACCCCTCTCCCCATCATTGCACAAGGCACCCAAGGATTCATTGATGTTATTAATAGTATCAGAGTCTCTTTGGGCCTTATCTTTAGCCCACTAAATGGTGGCGTTTTTGATGATTTTCAAGTTATCAATAAAATCATGTGCATGAGATTGTCCTTCATTAGCTGGAGTATGTCTCCACAAGTCAGCCACCAATTGGTTGCAATCCTCCTCCTTGAGCTAGTCGGAATTAAACTTGAAAGGGGCAGGATGTTTTCTGAAATGTCCTTTAAGCTCTAATAAAATGGGGGAGTGATCTGAGATCCCCCCTGATCCAACCCATTGACATAACCCAACAGGACTACTTGCAAAATCATCACTTAGAAGAAAGCGATCTAGCCTTTTGGAAATATGAGCCTCACTCACCCTATTATTCATCCATGTGGGCATCATTTTTCTAAGTGAGGGATCAAACAATGACCCATCCCATAGAAAGTTCAGGAAGAAATCGGCAAGAGGGTCAATACGCACTATAGGGCCCCAAGTTTCCGCTCTACCCATTGAGAAATTTAAATCCCCTCCCACAATCAGCTGTGGACAATTCATAAAAGTTTTCCTTTTCAAAGAGTTCCAAAAAGAGGCCCTCTCCACACAAGGGCCATATATGTTAATCATCGATAAAGTAGATCCCATTTCCATAGAGAAGGCCTCCACCCCGATCAGTGACTCCAGATTCTAGCGTTCGACCACATTGATCGAGTTGTTCTTTAGACCGTTCATCATCCCCCCAAAGCATCCCGTCACATCAGAGGGAATAAAGGTCCAATTGGGAAGGAAATATGAAAGAAAAAGAGAAATCTGCATCCTAGAATCCAAGGTCTCTTGGAGCAAGATGATATCCGGGTGATGCACATTTACAAGGCTTTTGAATGCTAGTTTTATGGGTTCACTGGCTAACCCCCTGTAATTGAAAGAGAGCATAGTCATTTCTAAATAGGTTCCAGGGATTTCGCTGCTCTAAGCCCCCCTTTAAGGGATAATTGTCTACCATCCACTATGTCAATAATGGCCTTGAGTTGAGCTTTGGATAGGCCAGACTTCCTACCCGTGATTTTTTTCCCTTTCTGAACAATAAGAGATTTCCTCAACCCCCGAAACAGTTCCTTCTCTAACAGCTTCTTTTCTCTCGGTCTTAAATTGTAGGGAACAATGTCAATGGAGAGGTTAGGTATGGTGGTAATAATGTTATCCATAACCATAGATAAATTTTCAACACACATATATTGCGAAGAATAAATCATGGAGGGACCAGGCTTATCAGAAAAATTGTACAATAGATCAAAAGAGTTTAAAATAGGAGAGGAGGGGCAAGGGTGAGTACCTGCTAAATCCGATGTTGGGTCAAGAGGGATTGTCCGCGGCACCACCGCTACCATGTCCTCATCGAGTTCAATCTATGCTGCTGTCTCCAGGACTACCTTGTTACCCCCCAAAAGTGTTTCTATTGATGTGAGATACACAGCCACCGCAGCTTCCAGAGTCAGTTCCTCCACCGAAGGATATCCCTGCTCAGACACGGGTATCCCCTACCCCCCAAACTCTACTTCAGAGGATTCTCCCAGACTATGAAGCTCCTGTCTGGACCTGTCAAGATGTTGTGGACCCTTCTTTTGTTTATAGAATTTTTTGAAACCCAGTGGACAGTCCCGAGCCAGGTGACCCAAAGTGTGACATCTATGGAAATAGAAAGGGAGATGCTCGTAGTTAATATTCTACTCAATAGCTTAAACATCCTTGTTTAGGATTATATTCCCAATAAATCCTTCCCTAGGAGTGAGTTTAACTATAATTCTTGCAGTATTCCTTGCGCTGGATTCCAAAAAATAGATGTCATCGTCCAGAAAATTCCCCAGACTATTGCCAATTTCTCGGAAAACCTCCAACAACCAGAAGTGTGGGGGTAAAGCTAACAAGCACACCCATACTGGAATCTCATCCATTCTTTCCGTTTGCATCAAAGAGGGGTGTTCACCGTTTGAAGATAATGGGTACAATACCAAACCCCCATTTTCGAGCCAATACCCTCTCTAATGTTTCAATTTCTTTTAAATGTCACCATAAGCCATCCTTTAGATAATGTAATGACCTCTGCCGCAGCTTCAGTTTCTTCCACCCAAATTTTATATATCCAATTCGAGATGTAATCTGCTGAGAAAACCTTGCCTCTAGCCCTTCCCACCAGAATTAGTTCGAAGGAAGCCATATCACTATCAAACTGTAGATCCACACCAAAAATCAAGTTTGAACACTCTGAACTCTCCTTGATCATCTTCCCCTTTTTCCTTTTAATTCCCTTGTGTTCATCAATTTTCATGGAAAACATCGAAGACCGCAAACCTCCTCCTGAAGAAACTCTTTTAGATCTCCCTTCATCGTTCCTATATTAATCCAGACCGACCCCCAGAAATACCTTTTCCTTAGTGCCTTTAGATCCCTCCCAAGCACGACCCGAACTGAGGCCTTCCCAAGTACTTGGGTTCTCATGTCTTTGTTTCCCAGATTCACTAAAACAAAAACCTCCCTTAAAAACCAAAAAACCCCCGCTCAACCCTCCAAACGAGAAGCTGCAAAATCCCCCTCCAGAACCCCACTCTGGCCTGTTTAAGTCCGTCAACCCCAAAGGTACTGACACCCCAAGACCTAGCAGGGGTTCTGACCCCAAATTCAAATCAGCCATAGAAGGAGCGACCGAGGAGTTAGGGCCGCAAGTAATTCTACCAGCCCCGATGAGAATATCCTCCAAACCCGGTGAAAAATAGTGTTCACGGGGCACATCAGATCCCAAACACCCATGTATGTCAGGCATAGGAATGACAGAGGTAGAGGATAACTCCTGAACCAAGGGTTTCTAAAGGGGACCAATATCGGTTTGTTCCACCGACCGACGGTGAGGGATGGAGAAGTCAAACTTCTTAAGGGATGCAAATCCAACTGTCGGGTTTCATTTTTCTTTCACCTCCCCATCGTTGGCTTCATATGACCGAGTGGGAAGGGATACCTTAGCTAGGTTAGGGCTCGTGGGTTGTAGACCCTAGACAGACAAAATATCTTCATCTTTGGGTTCCACATCAATGAAATCCTTATTATTACCCATGGAGCTAAACCCAGTAGAGACCCCAACGAAAACACTAGCAACCACCCAAATATCCAACCAATAGAACGACCCAAAGAGAGATACCCAAGAGTCATACAGAAAATGACAGCTGACCATAAATGGTTGCAACCCCCGACAAAGATAGGCTCAGAGAATAAAAATCCCCTCCGAGCGCCCCACAGAAAATGAGCCCGAAATACCCAGAAAGTCTGACACAGTTCACAGAACTACTAGAGTAATTAGAAAAGAACCTGAGACATGACTTACCTCCACCAAGAGAGAGAGATTTAAAGCCTAGAAACTAGAGGAGACTATCGCTACGACATGAAAAAAGAAGCTGGCCATAATGTGCAACTCCAAACTGCCATCACTCCAACTTCCTAGACCATTAGAAGAGGAAAACTAGCAATAAGAGAATGATAACCTCTAGAAAAATACTAAGATAAAAAATAAGCAATAGGTTGAAACCCATTCAACATGCCAAAGGTAAACCCCCGAAGTGAAAACAACTCACAAAAAACAAGGGAAAAGAACACCCGGCATGAGAAAAAGGGTTTAAAAAGGAGAAATAAGTCCAGCAAACTCACCATGTGTTAATAGTCACGTAGAGAAGAGTTCCCCGAAAAGTGTTGGCCCGCCTAACCATCCACATGTGTCCCACATGACGAAGGCCATGGGTCTTGTGACCATAGCGCCTTCGAGGTTCCAACCAGCAGGGGAAACGCGTTAAGTGCTATGGTTTCGCCATTTTTCCATTTATGAGTTCAGAGCCTAGTTGGGGAAAAAAACCCAGAGACGACCAATTTCATATGTAAAGGACAGTTGGAATCATTAGCCATTTAAATATTTAGCCATTTTTTTCTGAAGTTATCTAAACTAAAATTATATTATTAAAATAATACTATTCTATTTAATTCATTCTATTATTATTAGAATGGACCAATAACATTTATTATTAAAAATATTAAAAAGGAGGGAGGATTATTTGAATAAATAATAAAAATAGGGTTAATAAAAAATAAAAATAAAAAGTAAAAAATGGGGAAGAGGAACCAACGCTTAGGAGTATAAGATAGAGATCCAACACATGCTAATACTCTAGCTATCATCTATGTTAAGGTTAAGAGATCATTTTTCAATTTGCAAAGCCTCCCTTAGCTTACGATGATGAAAATGGTCAACATTGGCAAAGATCTTAGCCTCTTCAATGCAGATGTGATGGTTAGTCTATTCTGCATAATATTGTGTATAATAATATAATCATAATGAAATTAATCTAGTTGTATTTAAAATTAAAGGAAAAAAAAGTATTGAAATAAATTTAATTTATGTTTATAAGTATAATATAATATTTATATACATTGAAATTTTAGAATTTTTTTCCCCAAACTATGTTGAAACTAATATAATTTTTTTAACATACAAAACTAATGTACATTTTTTCATCACACAAAACCAATATACCTTTTCTCTTTAATTTTAATGTGTGTATTGTTATTAATATTATGATAATATTATTCATAGATTTTATTTATCATAAAATTACGAGGTTACATTTTTATTTATCTTCATTTCATATGTATAATATATATGTATAGATATTAACTTATAAATAATTTTAAATTATAATATTAAATAAAATGAGATGAATATATAATTGAAAATAGATATATGAAAAAATACAAATATAATATTTATAGAAAAATGTTTAAAGACTTCAAGATTATGTAAGGATATGCATTGCTTCTTTCAAAAAATATGAAATGAAAATAATAATATTTTATTCAAAAAGTGTGAAATAACATTTATTATTAGTACTTTACTTTATGACTTTAAAATTACTGAGAGGACTACTATGAGTTACCATGAATTTTTATCCACCATTGAGAATGTAACAAGTAAGTACTTTAACTCAAGCAATGCCACCTCAACCATTGGGGATGATGGCATCCCCTAAAATGTGATTGGTTCTCATAAAGTGAATTTTGATTGTACGTTTTCCTTAGGAAGGCCATTTTAGAATTCAAAATTCCCCTAATTCTATTTCAATATTTGTAACCATTTTTTATATATGTGAGCATATTATGTTGGGTTACATATATGTGTATTGATGACAATTTCATGATACATGAGGGTTAATCTCTTGTAATTGCCTCTTTCGTGCATTTGCCCAAATTTTTTTGGGTGTCTACTTGTTGATTACTCTTATCATCAATATCTTTGAAACCTCCATGATCTTGTTCCATGGAAAAAGATTTTTCCTTTCATTCCTTCATGATGACTCATTCTCTGCAACATTTTCTTTCTTCTACTCTACATTTTCCTTTGCTACTACCTTATGAAGTTTCTTTCGCAATATGTTGTGCAGTTTCTAGTTAATTATATATGATATCTAAAAGTTTCAAACTCTTTCCATTTAATGCATATTTATGAGAAAGTTTTTCGATTTTAGCAAGAAAAACCTCTATAAGATCTTGATTTTTTTATTTCTTTGATGAAGCACTATTCCATGTATTTTTTTTTTCTTTTTTATCTATCTTGCAAACTGGTGATCAAAATGTAACATTAGATGTGATAGTGCATGTGAGAGCATAAAAACCATGGCATTCGAGCAAGATAGCTAAGAAAATAGATTTCCAAAAGGCTAGCTTTTATTAGGGCATGGAAATATAGATCGGATCATTATATGTTTTTTCATTCATCTCAATGCAATTAGAGCGGAAAAAGTGGAGAAATTATCTCACGACACCATTTTTATCGGCGGGACCCAATTTGGAAAAATGAGGTCTGAAACCTTCTAGGATCATTTTGAGGCATCAAACAACATATTTTGGGGGTAAAAATTTATCGCTTCAACGCTCACCATTTCTTGATGTTCCAAAGACATAGATCTTTCCAACGGCACAAGAAGCACGACAATTGGACTTCGAATACAAAAGCTATGCCACTTAGAAGTTGACCTTCCTATTTTCACACTATAGTTTGACAGGATGCCGCGTTAGCCCTCCTTATTCATGGAAAAGGGGCTAACCACGTGTTTGTGATGTATAAGAATCTAGAAGATTCTATATGGTAACTCTAGTTAATAGTTGATGTAGTCCAAATTAACCACTAGTAGGCTATTGGGCTGTGTTATAATTGGTCCACTAGGAGGAAGACGCATTCCATTCTTTCGAGAGAATTTTGTTCCATAGCTGACAAAATATAGCCAAGGGGGATAGTAGGTAGAGCACACATAGAGGATTTGTGCACCATAACATCCCACAGGCCACATGCCTTACTTATTCATATCTATAGCCATAATTATAGACAGATAAAGAGAGCGACGTGACCTCATCTTCCTACCAGGTTTTCTCCTAAAAGAGTTTCCCAAAGCATATCTTATGTCTTATGTATGTGTGAGCGCTTATTTTTTCATTCTCTATTTTTCTGCATAATTTCCATTAGTATGCATGCACTAAATACATTTAAATTTACATATCTTAAAGTTTAATAAAACTGTAATAGTGTATAAATTCATAATTTTAATACATTATTATCAGATATGTTGTGATGAATTGTCCAGTGGAATATCCATGGAATATTATGAATCATTTAGTATCACAGCTAGGTTCCTTTGGATGTTTTTTGGATATTTAATGGGTCTAAATTGGTAGAGCTAAAAATCAGAAAACCCTAATTATGGTTGATGAATCTGTAAACGAATCTCATGATCCTGCAGAGGTGAGGCTTACGCAGTTGGAACAAAAAGTAGAAGATATCAAGCACAATGTAATCCTGATAAGGGTGGCCTTGAATAGAAAGGTGGGGATATCTGGAGGATATGGGTGTTTGAATATAGAGTACAAATTAGAACTGGGATCAGAATATTGGGGAAAAAAAAGAACCAATCGAAGAAAGGACCCGAAAACGATCAACCCAGTTCGAGTGTTTTGAAATAATCATTGTCCATATTTAAAATCAAAGAAAATTTTGATATCAATTCATACCAATTCTATATCAACACTCTTAAACTGAACCACAAGTTGCAAGAAATTGAAGTTTATTTTAATGTCCATCATATTGTGGAAGAGAAAAATATCTCATTCACACAGCTGAAATTAGAGGGCAATGCACTGATTTGGTGGGAGAGCCACATGGAATCCTTAAGGTTGGAGGGATAACTTATAGTAACCAAGTGAGATCATTTCAAAACCCTCATTAAGTCACAATTTTATCCCAATGGGTACGTGGAGCCTCAGTGGGTTCAATGCCATTACTTCAGGAAAAGTTCATGCCAAAACATGCAGGAGTACACCACAGAATTCAGAAATATGGCTATAGTGTTGGGTATCTCTCCAAAGAATCTAGATGATAGAAACACTGCAGCAATGTTTCCTTGATGTGGAGATATGGGGCTCTCCTTTTGATAGCCCTTAAAACCATTCTCCAATGGTAACTTAGAATTTTTGGTAGCTTTCTACAAATTTGAGGTCAAGATCTATCTCTTTGGATATTGAGGTTGATATGATTTTTAGTGAGATATTGTTTTTGAGTGGTAGCTCTATTAAAAACTGTGACAAAATTGCAAGACATTTTTGATCTGTGTGCAACCATATTTAACAACCATAGTGGAAGAACATCAGGTTATTTTTTAGTCAGTTTTCCCTTCCTTATTCGAGCCAATGCTCTATTTTTTTGTGAGTATGACAGGTTGCATCCTTCAATCATGGATTCTAGGCTTTAACAATGTTGTGGTGATCCATATTAGACTGCATCTAATCAAAATCAACACCCAACCTAGATGTTTGAGATATGAGAGTTGAAGGAATTGTAGTGGTTGTTTGCAAGCACATATCATTGTTCCTTTATGTTGTCTAACCCAAGTTGTTGAGTTCTTTTTGTTTCTCATCTCTTATGTGTTGTATTGCCTTCTAAGGCCTTGTCCTTTCTCACACCTCATAATGATTTCTGATATTTTGTTTTGTTAGCGACATTTTTTCACCTCCTTAATCAACACTTCCACTCTTTCTGTAGTCGTAACGATTTTATAAATCGATGCAATTGGGAGTGAAAATTTATTGCATGTTTTATTTGGTGACTTTTACTATAAGTAGAGCTCATACCTCCTCATTGAGACTATTACCTCTATTGTGGTGCTTTATTGATCAATTAATCTCTTGGGTTGTGCTCCTCTTCCTTTGCATAGGCATCATATCTGCACCATAGGTGTCCATTTTTCATAATAAATGATATCATTGGAGAGAACATGCCCATAGCTCAGCAACAACAATGTCTTCTATTTTTGTGAATGAAAAACTCATAATCCCTATTGCTTTAGGCTTCGATGAAGAAAGGAAAATACTTATAATGTACATGGTTGGGATCATCTTTTGGGATGATCCTATGACTTAATCAATACATGAATACTTTGGGTAGATGTAAATGACATTGTTTAGTGAGGCCACAAGTTCTCATAGACAACGAAATTCTTGCTGCAATTTCATAAAAAAATTCAAAAAATCCAATCATGGGAGTGTTTGAATAGTTTTTTATGGTGAAAATGATTCAGCACCATCTAAAACCCCTATGCATTCAAAATAGTTAACCTTGATAGTTGTAAAATGAATTTCCAAAAAATTCTACTAGATATTTTTCAAAATACTGCTAAAATTTCCATTATTTTCAGGGAAAATTGTAGCCTCTTTCCACTACGACCATGTAAATTGCAAAATATTATGAATATCTCATGTGAAGGGTAAGAATAAATTTAATTATTAGCTTTGTACTTATAGTATATGAAATATTTTAAAATTTGCGATTAACATTTTTGTAACTTAGGTGTGGGGTGGGAACAAAGTTAATGGTTTACTTTGTTAGTATCCTATATGGAATATTTTAAATATTGCTATTAACATTTATGTAACTTAAGTGTTTTATTTTTATTTTTAACTGTCATGTTTGTTATGATATGATTATTGGTTGTTTATATGAGTTTGGTTGATTTCTTTTGGAAATTTAGTAAATAATTTTCGGAATTGTAAATCTTATTACTTTAATTTAGAGAATTTTGAATGTTTATAGGTTTTTGAGGATTTTGATAAACCTATTTAGACATTCAAAAGTGAATTTCAAAAAATTAAAATTCATAATCTTACAAAAAAATTGTATGACTAAATTCATAAGGAGAAAAACAACAAAATCTTGGTTTCCAAAAAAAATTGTAATTATTTGTTTCATTTATGAGGTTGGTGAATTTTATTTGAAATTCGGTAAAGTTTATTTGGAATTGTAAATTTCATTTGTGCAATTAACAAAATTGGAATGTTTAGAAATTTTAGATAATATTACTAAATTTATTTACGAATTTCAAAACACATATAAAAAAAATAAAATTCACAATCTTACCTAAAAATGTATAACTAAATTTGAAAGAAAAACAAAAAAACAAAACAAAAGTACTTATTTAGATATGAAATAATTTGATTTTACTACTTTATTGCACTTTACAAATAATATTTTCACTATCACTCTTGATTGAAGTTCTTATATTTAATCATATGTATATGTAAATATGTATATATATATTATTCAAATGAATGATTGCACACCATATTTGCAAGTTTATAAAAATTTCATTTGAAAATGTTTATCCATAATTTTTGTTTTTAATTTATGTGTTTTCATAGGAATATACTAATACAATTTCTTTTAAATTCACATTTTCATGAAAATACAATATTTTTAAATTCGTGTTTCTATAGTAATATAACAATAGGACATTTGAATTTTTTTTGTTTTTATCATAAATACTAATAGATTTTTGAAATAAATTATTGAAAATTATTATACTTATTATTTTTGTTTATAAACATTTGGATTATTATATAATATTGGCATTATTGGTTTCTTAAAATATGATTATTTTATGTTATTTATTATTATTATTATTATTTATTAGTTAATGTAGGCTCATTTTATTATAGTTTCAATATAGTTATTGGTGTCCTCTATTAATATGTAACACTTTTTTCTAGTGAAATTACATTTTTTTTTTTCATCTTTTGGATCTTATCTATTAATAGTATTATGGAATTTTTTCATTTTTTATATCTATTTATTTATGTATTTTATTATAAGTTAAATATGTGTCGATAGTTTTATTTGTATATGGGTATTTATCATAACCTTGTTTATTGAGAATTGTTGTCAATGATAAATTTCATTTTTTTTAACTCTTGTTTGCATTTTTGTTTAAATTTCTGGAAAATTAGTGTTTATAATCTTATAGTGTGTCATACGGCATAGTTTAATTCCATATGTACTATTTTGTTTTCAAATATCTTGGAGTAACCACTTTAGAGTGTTTATTATTAGGTTTCTTGACATTATAGTAATATTTTTACCAACATTTATGACATCTATGACTATCATATATGTCTAACCTTTTTCAACATTATGGGGGATGATGTGAAATGCTTCCTGAAGTCATTTTTATGCTCTAGTGTTTTGGTCAAGATAAAATATTTTTTTAAAGCGAACTTTGTATCTCAGTGAAAATGTGAATTAGGGTTACACTTTTGTGAGAATTTCACATGAAAAATTCATAATCATAATTTTTTGGCTGAACAACAAAAACTTTTAGTTGAATTATTTACATTTTTTTGGTAGAACTGTTATACTAATGTTTGGCTGAAAAATTGGTCGTTTATATTAACACCAACCATTTAACGAATTTTTTTGCTGAGGGGAAAAAATCGGCAATAAATGTGTTCAGCCGAAAAAAAAATTGTTCGACCAAAAAAACATTTATATATATGATGGTCTTTAGGCCATTGCAAAATTTTATGTATTTGTTGGTTAGTTATTTTGCAGTTGTTCATTCATTTTGGGTTCGTTGTTCAGGTGGCCCATCGGTGCACTGAACGAACCGTGTAAGTCACTGTAACTATCTATTTAAGTGTTTTTTTGTTGAAAAAAACTTCTACTTCTGAGAATTTCGTGTTTTGAGAATTTCATGAATCATTGATGAATTTTTTCCAATCTTTGATATAGTATGTAGTTTCGTTCTATGCCAAATTGGTTCATTCTATGAATGAATGTAATTCCTCTTCAAAGTGTTCCATTGGAAAATATTAGTGATTCCTAAGTCTGATATTTTTCCTCTGTATCTGTCCGAGATGTTGCCTCTGTCTTTGTTTGAGAGCAAGTAATCCCATCTCATGGCTATCGTTAATCCTATATATTCTGATATGGCATATTAGCTTTTATTTGTTTGCAACTGTTTAACTATTAGATATTTTTTCTTGAACTAGATGTAAAATTTTTGACAATATCATGAATTTTAATTGTAAAAATTGATTTTTCAATATTAATTTTAAAAAAATGTCTTAAAATAAGAACATTTGATCAGTTTATTCTTGAGCAGTATGCGTGTGCATTATTTTATCTCGAGAAGTGATTTTTGGTCAATGCATGTTTTCAAGAGAGAAGCACATGTGTAGGTATCCAAAGGATCTTCTGATAAATAGAGAAGGTGAAACACCTCTTTAAATCAATTCTGCTCACTTGTTTTTCTCACATCTTCCCTGAAACCTACTTCTACATTATACGCATTTGCAGTACTGTTAATCCCACATTGGAAGTAAAGTATAATGATCATACTCTTCTGATTGTTCAAAGGCCATATAATTCCTGCTCTTGATATGGATTACACATTTTTTTTTCCAATCCATTGTCATTTCATGTGATATAGGAGAGGAGGCAAAGTAATAAAGGCTTGTTGCTTCCAAGAGGTTCTACAATCTACACTTCCACAACAGAAAGCTAGAGACTCCCTTAAACAATTTCCCTTTGCATGTTGGGAATGACCAATATTGTAACTTGATTGAACAAGATTCAATCTTAGTCCATCAAATTGAATTTAGAAACATAGTTGAAATAAACTATAATGAGAAATTGGAACTTTTTACAATTGCAATCATTGTAAACTAAACCTAACTCGAGGTGGTGCATGGATGAATTTAGTGAGCATGTCGTCTCTATTGAATAATAATCTATAAATTTCTCTACTATTCCCTAATTATTCATTATTATTGTAAGGATACACTGAATGTGCCTTCTCTACACTTTTACCTGTAACTATACTTATGTTTTATTTAAATTTTATGAATGGACAACTGTCAAGTAGAAAAAGTAGTTCGAGATGTTTCCTTTGTGTTTATCTGAGATGTTTCCTCTGTCTCTGTCCGAGAGCAAGTAGTTTAAGATGTTTCCTTTGTCTCTTTCTGATATGTTTCCTCTATCTCTTTCTGAGAGAAAGTAGTCCCACCTCATAGTTGTATATAACTAAAAGCCCTATAAATACTTATTTATGTCTTTTTAAAGTATGTAGTCAACATGTATTCATGAAATATATTTAGTGTTACATCATCTCCTACATGGATTCAAGCAGGATATATTTTATCTTTACACGATCAATCTATCAGAACATCTTTATATCAGAACATGTTTACTTTTAAGGGAAGATTTATATTTCAGAGCAGAGGCGTGGTTGTCTTAGTTATTCATTGACAAATAAGTATTGGTACAATTTTTCGGTTACACCTTGTTTTGGCCTTGGATTCATATATATTAAATATGTCCTAATCTATGTCAATGTGTAGTACAAGAAGCCATTTATAACTACACTAACTTCACATAGGTATTATTATAGTTTTGATTGAGAGATGTGTTGTTGGGCTGGGAAAATTGTACGTTGATCAGAAACTTATCTACTTCCAAGTTACTTTAGCTAGAAACTGTTGGAAATATTTTCACTAATGGCAAAGGAACATAATGGATCAGAACTAGAATTATTATTAATGCAAAGGAGCAGAGCGCTAGCAACAATAAGGCAAAGGAGCATTCAGGCAATGATGCAATGAGAATGCAAAAAGGAGGCAATGTGAAGCAATGTGCAATATAGAGGCAAAGGAGGAGAATTAGAAGTATAACCTAAAGCACAAAGAAGCAGAAAAGAGGCATGGAGAATATTTATCATTATTACTTAAGGTAATGGTGCAACAAAGGAGCAAAGACATCAAGCAGGGTCAGGTCGTGAATGCATTGGGTCAACTCGTGAATGCATTGGGTCAAGTCGTGAACGTTGGCAGAGTCATGCACGAGAGAATCTAGCCATGTTATTTTAAGTTCAGAAAAACACAAAGATTCGGGCTATAAAATACGTTCAGATCAGTGCAGCGAGTCATGAATGAGTTGGGAAGAGTCGGGCCTGAACCCTTTATCGCAAAACGCACATCACTATTGATGAGTTTTATATTTATATGTAAATACTTCGCAAGTTAATTAAGATGTGATGTGAAGTATATCGCACATCGTGCATGATAATTTTTAGTAATGATCTCAACAATTTAAATTAGTAAATTTGCGAAGTTGCGGGTACGTAAGTTAATAAAGCTGTGAAGTGATAAAACACAGAAAATGCGAAATGTGAAGTGCAGGTGATGACGTGGAAAGATGATGTGGCAGTGACATGGACATGACGTGGCAGTTATGTGGCAAGATGATGTGGAAGATGACATGGCCCTGACCCTAGAGATCGCAATTAATCTACAATGACATGGTAGTGACATGGCGAGATGACGTGGAGATGACATGGACCTGGCCCCCATATCGCACATCACAATCGGAAATTTTTATGTTTAGTTCTAAGTCATCGCAAGTTATATGCTCTAATTTGGGATGTGAAATATATCACATATCGCACATCGCAGATCACATAGGATAAGGGACACAGTCTTTTTTAACCTCTAAAATTTGTGGAGTGCGAAATGGAGTTCGCTGCGATTTGCGAAATTGCAGAATCGCAAGTATTGTGAAATTTGTAAATTGTTAAAGTTGTGAAGTGCGATAAAGAGGCCCAGATGTCATGTAGTTTCAAAGGCGAAATCAAAAGGATTTTAAATCTGTATTTAAAGCTTTTCCTATTTTAAATCACATCAGAGGAGGAAAATGAGATTATAACATAAAATCTATGGAACATCAAAGTGTGAAGTGCGATTTGTGAAGCGAATGTGATATGGTTCAGAGGTAAATATTAATATATTTTAGGTCCAAGGTTAAATGTGTTTGTGATGGTTTTCTGAATAAAACCATGGAAGTGGAGGTCGACTCGGGTAACAAAGGAAAATTTTGAACACCGAATAAAAAAATCGGGTAACAAAGGAAAACACTCAACACAACATGAAAAGGATCGGGTAACTATAAGGACCTGACCCCTTTCAGAACAGTGTTATACGCGGTTGCGGCAGTGAGTTAAAAAATAAAGGTTAAACACAAGAGGAAAGGCTCTAGGAAAGTGACTCGACACTCGTGCAGAGGTATTAAGCGGGTGCGGCCGTTTGATAAAAAAGTCTGAACGTGGGGAGAAGGAGACTCGGGTAAGTAACCCAACACAGAGAAAAGGAGAAGAGAAGAGCATAAAACGCTGTAGGTAAGATATGAAATAAGCAGAGGTGGTGTAAAATGTAAAAGCATGGGTCAAGTTAGGCAAAGACGATTGTGCAGAACAATTTTGAAATATAACAACAGAAACTAAAAAGATCAATGACAATAGGTAGAGGAGACAAAATGAATAAAAAAGAAAGAAGCTGAAAGGGATGAATTGAAATAATTATTGTAACTGTAAATGTAAATTCATTGGTTATTTTATATTGTTTGTGATGCAAAGGCTAGTCTTTGGAAGGCATAGGAAAAACTCCAATGAGTGATGTAATGATTATGTCTAATGTAATAACTTGAACTGATTCATTGTAAGAAATAAAATGGGTGGAAGGCAGAGAGGCAATCCTATTCACTTCGTATTACCTATAGAATGAAAAAACTCAGGGCAGAAAAAAAAAGGGAGATAACTATAGAATGGACGTGAGTGGAAGAATGTAAGAGAGTTGCAAAAGGTTGGAGAGTAGAAGAATAAGAGAGAGCTGATAGAGATGTTGTGCATATCAGGAGTTGATATGACGTAGATATGAAGGCTGAAGAGGCAACAATGGAG
The DNA here is from genome assembly GCA_034641835.2 of Pinus albicaulis. Classification (NCBI taxonomy): domain Eukaryota; kingdom Viridiplantae; phylum Streptophyta; class Pinopsida; order Pinales; family Pinaceae; genus Pinus; species Pinus albicaulis. The sequence continues at coordinate 1,499,459,251 of CM076578.1, read as the reverse complement.
AAGGAATATAAATAAGTTGATATCCAGGTAAATCAACATTTTAGTTTCATGTTGGGTGAGGGGATTGTAGTCTCCTTTCAATTTGTAGCTTGATAAATTTCTAGTTGGAGCTAAGTGAGGTAGAAGCCTCATGTGGGGTATAGCCTATAGAAAATACATGGGATTTGGTGCTTCCATTTCAATCATGTAGCTTGATAGATGTCCAGTTGGAGTTGGTTGAGGTAGCAGCCTCTTGTGGGTTGTAGCTTGCAAAAAATAGATGGGAGTTGGAGCTTCCTTGTAATTTTTAGCTTGCAAAAATTGAGGTATGAGCCTCTTGTAGGTTGTAGCCTACATAAAATCAATGTGAGAGGGAGTTGGCGCTTGCCTTTGCATCAAAACAATAATAAGATGTGGTTTTCTCCCTTATGGGTTTCCACTTATATCTCTTGTTTATGTGCTTGATGATTATGTGTTGATGGGATGTTTTAATCTGCTTAATTACTTGTTGTCCACACATAAATTTTATCAATTCATTATGTATTAAGCTGCTTATGAAATGAAGGTGTAAATAAGTTGAATGAAAAGAGTTTTATATATCCATAATGTACGAAATTTTTTCACCCCCACCCTCTCAATTTAACGAAGGGTTCATCAATTGGTATCATAGCGAGTTCCTTCTGTATCATTTTAACAAGTGGAAGGAGATTGTAGGTACCTAAAATGGCTAGTCTAGAAGGATGCTCAAAAAATAAAGCCCCATTGTTTACTGGCACAAACTATACCTTCTGGAAAATAATAATGAAAGCTTATTTGATGTCTCTTGGAGTAGAAGTCTGGATTGTTGTGGAAGAAAAATATGCACCAAAGGATACTGACATAGAGAAAAAATATGAACAAAATTTCATAGCTAATGCAAAAGCAATGAATGCACACTTGAGCAGTCTGTGTGAGTCAGAATTTATCAAAGTAATGCACAGTAAGACTACCAAGGAAATCTGGGATACATTAGAAAATATCCATGAGGGAGATAAAAAGGTGAATATGGCCAAGATTCAAGCCTATAGAACTCAATTTGAAAATCTAAAAATGAATGAAGATGAAGATGTAGCCAATTTCTTATTAAAGGTTGCAGTAGTTATGAATAACAGATAGCTCTAGGAGAAACCATTAAGAATGTGTAACAGTAAAAAATATATTGTCTTTACCATCCAGGTTCAACCCTAAGGTATCTTCCATATAGGAAACATCAGACTGGGAAACCTTGACCATGAACTAATTGCTTGGAAACTTGACGGTTTATGAGATGAGACTTCCAAAAGGGAAGTAAAATGTGAGGGCGGAAGCATTCAAGGAATACAAGTGCATAGAAGAGAAGGAAACTCCATGCTCATCCTCTGATGAAGAAGAAACCAAATTCGTCAGAAGATTGGATAGAGGCACAGGTAAGTACAAAGGCAAAATTCCATTTAAGTGCTTTAATTGTGGAAGAGTGGGGCACTATGCTTCAAAATGTTCCCATAAGAGAGCAGAGAATCAGTCACAAGAGACAGAGAAAAAAAAAAAAACAACTGGCAGAAAGGGAAGAGATTTATTAGGAAATCATATTATGCTCAGTAGATAGCAATGCATCTGAAAGCTCAGATGAATCCTCCAATGAAGAAGGAACCTCTAAATTTATTTTGATGGCCAAGGAAGAGCTTGAAGGATACCTTCTGGAAGATTAAGAAGAAGGTGAGGTTGATCTTGAGGGGGAGCTGATTAGTGCCTTGGAGGAAATAGACAGACTTAAACTCGAGATCAAAAAACAAAAAGACATTCTCCTGAAATATGTAAAGGAAGAGCCAAGTTTGGAAAACCTCATTCAGTTGAAAGTAGAACTTCAAGAAGCTAACAAGGTAGAAGACATTATGATAAATCAAATAAAAGATAAAATTCAGTAGCAAGAGAAGTTAGAAGAAGTTGTATGTCTGAGAAAGAAATTAGAAAAGGCCCAAAGGGAATTAACTATCAATATTCCACGAATGAAAAGCTCTGAATAGTTGGAAGAAATAGTAAATGCTCAAATATCTCCTCTTATAAAGGCTAGGATAGGCTATGAATGATAAAACAATAATTCCAAGGTTAAATATAACAAGAATATCACTTTTGTGAAAGCTCTACTAAAAGAAAATGATAACTCTCAGCAATCTGAGATTATTGCAGCTAGAAGACTGATAGAAGAAAGGAGCAGGTTGTGTAAGCAGCTCGGAGATGAGATTACCTCCATGGAGAACTTAGAGAAGGCAAACATTGAGAGAGATGATGAAGCAACCCAAAATAGATCCAAATAATTATAAGCCAGTAATACCATGATGGGTAATGAAGCAAACAGAAACAAGAAACAACCTCAAGTGACAAGGAGTGAAATGAATAAATAGTTAGCTGAAAAAGGCTCATACACTCCTGAATATGAATTGAAAAAAATTGAAACATGTCAAAGGAGGTTCCTTCCTCCTGTGATAAGGATCACTTGTTTTTCCTACCATAAACCGGGACATATTGCAGCATACTGTAAGCAAAGAAAATCTAGTCCAACCAACAAACGATGCAACCAATAAGAGGAATTCACAAGCAAACGGATGTAAAGGAAAAGATTTCACTAGGTACAAAAATCATTTCCAAGGCTCTTTTTATTCATGCAATGAATTTGGACATAAATTTGTTGAATGTAAACTATGTTCAAAAAGGAGCACAAAATACCTTGGTAAAATAAGATGTTATGAATGCCACAAGCTTGGACACAAAAAAAAATACTGGAGACTATTGTATACATTAAAGAACTCCAGACAGATGATGAAGCTAAATCATATTAGACCAAACTGTGAATCAAAAGGAGATGCAGACGTTATGAGGAACCCTAAAAAATTATGGAAGAAGAAGAAAAAGGGGGAGTCTGTTACTTTAATGACATTTGTAATCCATCATAGTCTCAGGGGGAGCTTCTCTAGGAAGCAACGCAAATATCCATCCAGTAATAGATAAGAAGCAACATCCCAGGGGGATAGTAGTTCATAAAAGGTCCCCATAAAATTAATCTAAGAAGAGATCCTTGGAATAAGAAGAACTAAAAGTTCACGAAGGGAAAGGAAAATTCCTCTAACAGAGAACTATAGAGGAGGAAGGACACCTGAAGCTTTCAATAGCTAACAGGTTGATGGAAGGAGAGAAGGCAGTACGCAACCATGGTGGTAGAGGGAACATCAGCCATAATCTAAGAAGACAACAACACACTAAGTGATGAATGGTTAAAATCATAAAATTTATGTTTCAAGCTATAGAAATAGAAAGATCCATAGAGGATGATCACATTGTGCATCACATTGCAAGCATTAACAATGAAAATAAATTAAGTAGGATGAGAAATAAAAATGGTCATTATCATTATATCTGTACTAATATTCATCGATTGGGATTTTCAGCAGTCCTCCTATCAGTAGAATACTAACAGTTATTATTAGAAGAAGTGTTATGGTATGTTGAGCTTGCATTGAATTTGGGAATATTTTGAGAGGAGAACAGATAGTTGAATGAAACCATTATAGCACTAACAATTTGTTGGTGCACTGGTGTAATGATATTGTTGTTGAACCAAGTCTTTGGGTGCAACAACTTTTCTTTCTCAGATTATTAGAAGGTGTCTTCTAGTTCCAAATGTGGGAGAATGTTGAGATGTAATATCAAGCATAGAAACTTTAATATGCCAAAGGATAATTATCTTGTTTGCATTAATGTGTTATATTTAGCACTGAATTAGTACTTATTCTTGGATATAATTGCACTGCTCTTCAAGTCAGTGTTGATATACTTTCAAGGCTTCATTATTAAGCTCATCCATAAAGATGTGGGCAGTCTGCCTTTTGAGATTCAAATTAAATAAAATAAATACGTCTTCCCGAAGCTCATTATGTTAGAACAAGTTGCAGTATATATGGAGCAGCAGTCATTATGGAGTAGCCCTAGAGATTCATATACAGTGGAATACAATCAATAAAAAAAAAAAGAATGAAGAGGGCCTATATACAACTCAGATAAAAGTAATGCAAAGATGGAAACTACACTATAAAACTTGTAACCCTTCTCCATTGATGTCAAAGGGGGAGAAAAAACAAGCAGAAGAAGAAAGGAACTTCTGAAAAGCAAGCAGAGGAAGAAAGACACTTCTTAGAATGAAAGGGGACGAAGTGTTGGAGGAAGTGTTTCCTTAAATTCCAAAGGGGGAGACTCTTGGAAATATTTTCATTGATGGAAAAGGAGTAGAATGGATCGACACTAGAATTATCATTAAGGCAAAGGAGCAAATAAGAAACAATAATAAGGCAAAGGAATAGATCAGGCAATGATGCACCGAGAATGAAGAAAGGAGGGAAGGAGTAGAAATGTGCAGTGAAGAGGAAAAGGAGCAAGGCAAAGGAGAAGCATTAGAAGTATAACCTAAAGTAGAGAGAAGAAAAAAAGAGGCATGGAGAAGCTTTATAGTTATTACATAAGGCAAAGGAGCATCAAAGGAGTAAAGGGAGTAAGTAGGGTCAAGTCGTGAATGCATTGGGTGAATTCATGAATGCATTTGGTCAAGTCATGAACGTGGGCAAAGTCATTCATGATCAAGTCAAGCCACGTTATTTTAAGTCCAGAAAAGATCAAAGATTCGGGCTATGGAATACGTTCAGATTAGTGCATCAGGTCGTGAACGAGTCGGGAAGAGTCGAGCTCGAACCCTTTATTGCATAGTGCACATCACTATCGACGAGTTTTATATTTATATTTAAAGACTTCGCAAGTTAATTAAGATGTGATGCAAAGTATATCGCACATCGCATGCGATAAGGTTTAGCAGCAATACAAGAATTGAAATTAGTGAAGTTTCGAAGTTGCGGGGACGTAAGTTAATAAAGTTGTGAAGCGATAAAACACAGAAAATGCGAAGTGCGGGTGATGATGTGGCAATGACATGGATATGACACGGCAGTGATGTGGCAACCTGACGTGGTAGATGACGTGGCCCCGACTCCACAGATCGTAGTTAATTTATGATGATGTGGTAGCGACATGGAAAGATGATGTGGCATGATGACATGGAGATGATGTGGACCTGGCCCCCATATCGCATATCGCAATCAGAAATTTTTATGTTTAGTTCTAATTCATCGCAAGTTGTATGTTTTAAGTTGAGATGTGAAATATATCACATATCGTACATCGCATATTGCATAGGATAAGGGACAAGGTCTTTGCTAACCTCTAAAAGTTGTAGCATGCAAAATGGAGTTCGCTGCGATTTGTGAAATCACACAATCGCAAGTATTGCAAAATATGTAAATTGGTAAAGTTGCGAAGTACGATAAAGAGGCCTAGATGTGATGTAGTTTCAAAGTAGAAATCTAAAGGATTTCAAATCCGTATGTAAATCGTTTCCTATGTTAAATCGCATCAGAGGAGTAAAAGGAGATTATAACGTAAAATCTATGGAACGTCGAAGTGTGAAGTGTGATTTGTGAAGCGGACATGATGAGGTTAAGAGGTAAATATTAATATATTTCAGGTCCAAGGTTTAATGTGTATGCGTCGGTTTTATGAATAAAACCATGGAAGTGGAGGTCGACTCAGGTAACAAAGGAAAAGGATGAATGCAAAAGAAAAGACTCTGGTAACAAAGGAAAAGACTAAACACAACAAGAAAAGGCTCGGGTATGTAAAAGGACATGACCTTGTGTAGAACAGTGTTGTACGCGGTTGCGACAGTGAGTTACAAGGAAAGGTTAAACAGAAGAGGAAATGCTTTGGGAAAGTGACCCAACACTCGTGCAGAGGTGTTATGTGGTTGCAGTCGTTTGATAACAAAGTTTGAACAAGGGTAGAAGGAGACTCGGATAAGTAACCTGACACTAAAAAAAAGAGTAGAGAAGAGCATAAAACGTTGCAGGTAATATATGAAACAGGCAGAGGTGGTATAAAATGTAAAAGCATGGGTAAAGTTAGGCAAAGACAGTTGTGCAAAAGAATTTTGAAATATAACAGCAGGAACTAAAAACATCAATGACAGCAGGCAGAAAAGACAAAATGAATAGAAAAGAAAGTATCTAAAAGGGCTGAATTGAAATAATTTTTGTAACTGTAAATCTAAATTCATTGGTTATTTTATATTGTTTGTGATGCAAAGGCAAGTCTCTTGAGGGCATAGGCAAAAATCCAATGAGTGTTGTAATGATTATGCCTAATGTGATAACCTAAACTGAAGTGTAAGGAATCGAATGGATGGAAGGTAGAGAGATAGGCCTGTTCACTTTGTATTCCCTGTAGAATGTGAATAGTCAGGAGTTATTTGTATAAGAGATGTCGTATTCATGGAAACTTTTAGGGTCTAATATTCGCAAGTGGGCTAATTTTGCATGGTTTTTCCAAAAATAAAATTCGTCAATTTCCATTTTTTCTAAAACTGATTCACCCAAATTTTATAGTATTCAATTATTTTACCTTAAAAATCGCTAAAATTATATAAAGACTAAATATAAAGCAATTATAAATTTGAAGGTTTTTACAAATATATCAACAAACATTTTATAATTTCCATATTAGGTTCTAGTGAGATTCGCCAATGTTTCTAAACTTTAATAAAAAATGTCATCGTTAAAATTTTCCCTGGTTGCGCCGAGAGGCGCATCTACAGCGCAATTTGACCTCGATGTCAGGTGGGTCACATCCTCATACAAAATGTGGGCTTAAGTTTTAAATCAAAATAAAAAATAAAAAATAAAAATCGCATTGTGCTAGAACATATATCAATTTCTAATACAATTATGTAGTATTTATATAATTTGAATGGATAGTAAATTATATACGTGAATCTGAATGGATCATAAATTTACCTTTAACAAAAAAAATTACCACATTGAATTTCCAAATTAAGTAAAATTTTAAACATCTTTACTCTTTACTAAAGTCAACACCATTTCGTAAATCAAAGGAAAAGAGTTAATTCAACACAAACAATCAAAATCCAAAATCTTTTAATATTTCTTTTAATCCAATATTTGTAAAATGAATTTATACTTACTCCAGAGCTATGGTAAATAAATAAAAAAATATATAAACTAGATGTATGGTAAATAAATATAAATTCTTTTTATATTTATTCCATAAACCTTTTTATATTTAAAAAAACTTTAAACAGAGGTTTTATTTAGATGAAGCCTATGGGACGAATACCATGGGACAAATTAATATTGATACCATGGGCCAAATACCATGGGTAAATAAATAAATATAAAAGAGGTACAAAAAAATTTGATAAATAAATAAATAAATATAAAATAGGTATAAAGAGGTATGGTAAATAAATAAAAATATAAATAAACTAGAGGTATGATAAGTAAATAAAACCTCTTTTCATATTTACTCCATAATCTACTTTATATTTACGAATATTTATGTTCATTAGTTTACATAACTAAGAAGAAATAGAGAGAGAGAGTGATAAGGGAGAGATGGAGAGAGAGTGTGTATGTTTAGGGGTGAGATAAAGAGACAAAGTAAGATGTATGGAAAGAAGGGGGGAGAGAAGAAGTGAGAAGGAGAGGGGGGGATATAGTAATGTAGTTGGAGAGAGAGAGGGGTGGAAAGAGAGAGAAAGAAAGGGATGGGGGAAGAGAGAGGATGAGAGAGAGAGAGGGACAGAGAGAGAGAGAGAGAGAGAGATCAGGGAAGAGAGAGGGATTTAGGGGAGAGAGAGATAGAGGAAGGACGAGAGAGGACTTGAGAGAGAGGAGGAGAGAGGGATCGATAAGAGAGATGGACTTGGAGGGGGAGAGATGTAGGAAATAAGAAATATAGAGAGTGAGAAGTGGAGAGAGAGGAGTGACAAGGGAGAGATAGAGAGAGAGCGTGTATGTTTGGGGCTGAGATAAAGAGACAAATAAGGAGAGATGGAGATAAGGGGGGAGAAGGAGATATAAGGAGAGAGGGAGGGATATAGTAACATAGTTGGTGGGTGAAGAGAGAGAGAGAGGAAGAGAGATATGGGAGAGAAAGGGAAAGAGAGGAAGGAAGAGAGAGGATGTGAGAGAGTGGAGAGAGGGAGGGAAAGAGAGATGGACTTGGAGGGGGAGAGAGGTAAGAAGAAATAAATAGAGAGAGAAAGGTGGAGAGAGAGAGAGTGAGTGAGTGATAAGGAAGATGGAGAGAGAGGGAGAGAGGAAAAAATGAGGAAAGAGAGATATTAGCAGGGGAGAGGGAGAGAGGGGGAAGATAGAGATATAGATGGAAGGTGAAGAGAGGGAAGAAGAGAGAGATGGGGAGAGGAGGGGATTGACAAAGAGATTGATATATATGGATTGCGAGAGTGTGTGTGTTTAGGGGGTGAGATAGAGAGACAGAAAAGAAGAGATGGAGGGGGATATAGATATGGATGGAGGGTGGAGAGAGGGAAGAATATTTCTCACACTAAATGGATTGATATAAGTGGAGATGGTGATTTATAATCCTATTTGATTATTTGCACTATATGCATCGATTTTAGTGTAGATATTTATTTCTAATTATATTTGATTACTTTCACTAGATGCATTGATTTCAGTGTAGGTGGTGATTTCTAATACAATTTGATTGCTTGCACTGAATTTGTTGATTTCAATTTAGATGTCGATTTATAATTATATTTGATTACTTGCACTAGATGAATTGGTTTCAATGTAGATGATTTCTAATCCTATTTTATTGTTTGCACTAAATGCATTGATTTTAGTGTAGATGGTGATTTCTAATCCTATTTGATTTATTTGAGTAAATGCATTGATTTCAGTGTAGATGTTGGTTTCTAGAGAGAGAGAGAGAGAGTGATAAGGAAGAGGGAGAGAGAGGGAGAGAGGACAAAAGGAGGAAAGAGAGATATTAATGGGAGAGAGGGAGAGAAGGGGAAGATAGAGATATAGATGGAAGGTGAAGAGAGGGAAGAAGAGAGAGAGGGGGAGAGGGGGTGATTGAAAAAGAGATTGATATATAAGGAGTACAAGAGCAGGTGTGTTTAGGGGGGTGAGATAGAGAGACAAAAAAGAATAGATGGAGGGGGATATAGATATGGATGGAGGGTCGAGAGAGGGAGGAATATTTCTCGCACTAGATGGATTGATATAAGTGGAGATGGTGATTTCTAATCCTATTTTATTATTTGCACTAGATGCATCGATTTTAGTGTAGATATTTATTTCTAATGATATTTTATTACTTGCACTAGATGCATTGATTTCAGTGTACGTGGTGATTTCTAATACAATTTGATTGCCTCCACTGAATGTGTTGATTTCAATTTAGATGTCGATTTATAATTATATTTTATTACTTGCACTATATGAATTAATTTCAATGTAGATGATTTCTAATCCTATTTGATTGTTTGCACTAAATGCATTGATTTAAGTGTATATGGTGATTTATAATTCTATTTGATTTATTTAAGTAAAAGCATTGATTTCAGTGTAGATGTTGGTTCCTAGAGAGAGAGAGAGTGAGTGATAAGGAAGATGGAGAGAGAGAGAGAGGACAAAAGGAGGAAAGAGAGATATTAGCGGGGGAGAGGGAGAGAAGGGGGAGAGAGGGAAGAAGAGAGAGATGGGGAGAGAGGGTGACTGACAAAGAGAATGATATATATGGAGTGCGAGAGCATGTGTGTTTAGGGGGGTGAGATAGAGACAAAAAAAAAGAGATGGATGGGGATATAGATATGGATGGAAGGTGGAGAGAGGGAAGAATATTTCTTGCACTAGATGGATTGATTTAAGTGGAGATGGTGATTTATAATCCTATTTGATTATTTGCACTAGATGCATCGATTTTAGTGTAGATATTTATTTCTAATGATATATGATTACTTGCACTAGATGCATTGATTTTAGTGTAGGTGATGATTCCTTATACTATTTGATTGCTTGCACTAGATGCATTGATTTCAATGTAGATTATTCCTAATACTACTTGATTGTTTGCGCGAAATGCATTGATTTCAATGTAGATGGTGATTTCTAATCCTATTTGATTGCTTTGAGTAAATGATTTGATTTCAATGTAGATGTTGATTTCTAATATTATTTGATTTATTGCATTAGGTGCATTGATTTCAATGTAAAAGTTATTTTCTAATCTTATTTGATTGCTTGCATTAAATGCATTGATTTCAATGTATATGTTGATTTATGATTTGATGTAATTGGATATATGACGGTACATTAATTTTAAAGTGATTGGACTAACAATATGCATTGATTTTAGTGTAAGCACAAAAAGTTATTAACAATGTAGATTGATTTTTGTGTTATAGTAATTTAAGCTATTAATATTGGAGAGCAAGAGAGACAAGGTATCATGTTTACTACAACAGATCGAGCTAAAGATTTAAATGGTTTATGATTTAAATTTTCTTTTTCATATAATCGATATGAAAAGATAACAAAACTAACAAGGGAGGAAATAAGAATAGTAGAATAAAATAGTTTGAGATTGATTGTAACATGAGCACATTCTTATTTTTCACATTTTCTATCTTTCAACACTATTATTGTCACTTTGCATTTAAAAAAAATATTTCATCATTTTTCATCATTATATTTATTAACAATAATTATCATTTCAACGAACTGAGGTAACTAAGAAAATTTAAAATTAAAATGACCAAGTTAATCTCAGAAATATTTAGCATATTTAAAATGATTATATTAATATTTGATATATTTACATTTTATTGATAAACTTAATCATATCTTTGATATATTTTCCTTGGCAGCACATGAATGAAACCAGCCTAGATCCATCTTACATCTCAAAAATATACAAAAATTTTAATAATCTGAAAAATGTGACGTTGATGCCTCTGACTAGAACCAGCCTAGATCCATCTAACTCTTGATCTATCATGCACCGAGAGGGATCAAATCTCACGAGGTGCAAACCTTTCCTCAAGTTTTGCACTCAAAAAATAGGTTTGCACCTCGAGAGATTTGATCTCTCTCGGCGCATGATAGATCCAAAGTTAGATGGATCTAGGCTGGTAATATTAGTGTGCAGCAAAAAAGGGAGATAGTTACAGAATGGGCATGAGTGGAAGAATGCAAGAGATTTGCAAAAGGTTGGAGAGTGGAAGAATAAGTGAGAGCTGATAGAGATGATGTGCATATCTGGAGTTGATATGAAGTTGATATGAATGTTGAAGAGGCAGCAATGGAGAAGGAATATAATAGAGATGATATCTAGGTAAATCAACATTTTAGTTTCATGTTGAGTGAGGGGATTGGAGTCTCCTTTCAAGTTGTAGCTTGATAGATTTCCAGTTGGAGTTGGGTGAGGTAGAAGCCTCTCGTGGGTTGTAGCCTACAAAAAATACATGGGAGTTGGTGCTTCCGTTTCAAGCTAGCTTTATAGATGTCCAGTTGGAGATGGTTGAGGTAGGAGCCTCATGTGGGTTGTAGTATGCAAAAAATATATGGGAGTTGGATCTTCCTTGCAAGTTGCATCTTGTAGAAATCGAGGTAGGAGCCTCTTGTAGGTTGGAGCCTACAAAAAATCACTAGTGAGAGGGAGTTGGAGCTTTCCTTTGCATCACAACAATAATAAAATGTGGTTTTCTCCCTTATGGGATTCCTTTTATATCTATTGTCTATGTGCTTCATGATTATATGATGATGTGATGTTTTAATCCCCTTAATTACTTGTTGTCCACACATTAGTTTTGTTGATTCATTATGTATTAAGTTGCTTATGAGATGAAAGTGTAAATGAGTTGAATGAAAATAGTTTTAAATGTCCATAAATGTACTAAACTCATTCACCCCACTCAATTTAACTAAGGGTTCAGCAAAAAATAATATCTTTAGCTTGATTTATCCATACTCCCAGATATTACACAAGATTAAGTTCATTATTTTTAATATTTGGGATTAATTTACAATCCATACAATTTCAACTTAAAGAATAAAGATTGGTAATATACATTTAATATCTAGTATTATAATGTCAAAGTTAAAGTTAAAGATAATAAATATAATATTACCTATGAATGAATGATCATGAAGATTGATTGATGGAGAAAATGAAACGTTTCATGGTATTTTATAAATTATACAAATTGATTATCAAATTGAAATACATCATTTTATTTCCGATTTTTATTGGGCTTTCATTAAATAATATTTTTATTTCATTTTATTAAAATTTGTAAATTAAATTTTAAATTAAAAAAATATTTTGATACATTTTTATGCAATTTAAGTTATTATTTTTTTATATAAGCTTTCTTTTATTATTAATATTTAACATAATAAATACAACATAATATATATGATTTTAGTACAAGAAGGAGAGTTGTTTATTGTATTACCATGTAATCACTATAAAGTACAAATAAAAAAATTAAACACATAAGTTGTGGTTTAAAAAAATGCCAAAGCTAACAAAATAAGGAGAGTATTATGTTATTTATTCTAGTTTTATTTTAGGTTTAAATTTATTTTTTTTGTCTAATGTTTAGTATTTTAACTAGTTGATGTATTTAACGTAAAAGAAGGAAATAAGGACTAGAATTACTTGGTATGCTTTAAAATTTTATTTAAGAGTCAAAGGGATTCAAGAGAAGCATGCCTTAAAAATTAGATTCTTGATGGGTAAAAAGGTTGGAAAAATTAATATTATAACAAGAATTTATGACAAGTATTTTAAAATTTAGTCTTAAGGTGGGTGTACAAATGACAAGTTATCTTAAAAAATACCTGAAAGTTTAGTTTAGGTAGGTGTAAAATCTTTTATTACCTTTAATTTATATAGTATGATTTTCATTAATTATCACTTTAAAGATATATTGCTTGTTATATTTTTAGAAATTATTTATAAGAATTGAACTTAAATTCTCCCAATTATCTTCCACCGAATTCTTGTATTTTTCATCTAATAACCATAAGTGATTAAATTTTAGCGGTGCTTCTAGCTTAGCTTATTCATGGGCCATCTAAAAGAGAATAGGAAGGTGACCAGAGATACTCTTGAACAACACTTAATATTTAAGAAAGAAGAGATCCTCTACCAGTACCTCTAAGACCAAAAAATGATCAAGAAATTTAGATACAACGGATCTTCATTCCATCAGTAATAATTTTATACTTGTCATTTGAGCTAGATTTTGCGTCATAAATTTTTTTTTTTTTTGTAGGAAAATAATCGTTTAAGTCCCTATACCTTAATATAAATTAGTTTTTCTTTGTTGATCGTTTTTAATGAAGACAATGTTTGCAGACTTCTGTTGAGTTTAATAAATTTTTTTAGAATTATGTGTGTAATAATTTAGTGTCTTTGTTTTACATTTAATCATCCCATAAGGACTCAACTGATACTCTGCATCATTTTGTTGTCCGGATCCATGTGAAAAATGTAGTTTTTTTATAGCAAAGTAATAGAATTATGTTTTTTCTGATTGAAAAAAAAAAAGAGTCAAGCCATTAAACATAGTTGTTGAAATCTATGATGATATATAAACCATAAAATTATTCACATCCAAAACAACCACGTGTGCAAAAAAATTCGTTTGACATACAAATCCATCCGTCCTTGCACTCAAACCATATATCATATATTTATTCATTGAATTGATAGATTAATTTCCAGAATGGTACATTTCCTTTCCAATTGAATTTTAAGAGGGAGAATAGATCATTGAGCTTCCATTCCCCAATATCATTAAATTACCTCCTATTTGGATTTATTCAAGTGGATATTCATCATATGTAAGTATGTAAGTAAGCCAATTCCAATTATTTCAATATCATACCCATTTGGGGTGGCTCTTCAAGTAGTTACCCCTTATGAGGTAATATATCATACTTTATATCATTTCCTATAATGAGTAAGATTCTATATATAGAAATATAAACGCTAGAAAATCAAATATGACTCAACATGCACACATTAGGATATGATATACATCTAAGTAAACCTTGGGAAATAAGTCCTATGATGCACCCACATAATTCCATATAATGATTTCTTTCTCATGATACTTTGAGCTCATCATATTCCTTTTACGTCATCATATTCCTTTGTTGGTGTTAATCATCATATCCAAGTGTCGGATATAAAATTCTAGGCTAAATACTTCTTGTAACATTTCATCATTCAATCAAAATAGATATTTATTTTTCATATTTCTCTCGTAAACTAAGGAATTTTCAATAAATAAATACATTATTCATTTTATTGAATTTTATTTGTACAAGGATTAGAAAACCCATTAAACATGGTTGAAAAATGGACATTGTGCATAGAAGTTTCTTATTATCCCAATCCATGGAAAGAAGTGATTACTTATGTAATACACAATATTATGATGAACAAAATCCTCCAAAGAAAAATGTATGTACTTGGAAGGAGAAAAAACAATGAAGCATATTATATTTCATTGATATAATGCTTAGGAACAACTAGGGATTATGGATCCAATGTAATTGTAGTCTTCAACAATTCTAAACTTATGTGCAACTAGATGCAAGGTGTGTACCAAGTCAAAAAGGAGAGGTTAAAACAATTGCATGGAGAAGAAAAAAATATTGTTAGTAAATTTCAATCATTTAGAACAAGATATTGTGAGAATTTTAATAGGATTTCTAGTGGTCTATTGTATGGGGCAATGCCAATTCAAGATTTGTGTATGAAAGATGAATTGGTGGCAAGGAGCTCTCCTTCAAAATTTATTGATGGAAATTGTAATATATATTTGATACATGTTTGTGTTTAGTTATAAATGTGGTGTTTTTAATATGACATGCATTTTTTTCAATATTGTACTAACTGTGCCCCCACTATACAAGCACAACTTAGTGAACCTCACATGTTTTAGAAAATTTTGTATGAGGCTTCAGATTGCGCTATGCAATATTTAGCATAGGAAGTGTCAGGGAGAGACTGTGTGTTACGCAATATCAGAGGCCAATCGTGAGATTGAGCCTCAGACTTGCGCAATGCCCAAATGGGCAAGGAAGTGCATGGCCAAGTGAAGTGCAGATCTCTCCGATGAGGGTGTGGGAAATAAGTAGATCTAAGTGATGATGCAATTTAAAGTGAAAATATAATTAAGTATGGATAGACTAGTGTGAATCAAGTGTAGATAATAAAAAAAAATGTGAGGAAAAACAAACATGCAAGGAGAGTCATTGAAACGATGATCACTAGTGTGCAAAAAAAGGAAAATTGATGCAAGAATTATGAAAGGCGAACCATGAACTGAACCAACACTTATAAAATCTAATATAATTTAAAATACTAGAAACCATGAAGAGAATCAAGAGAAAACAACACTCACAGAAACTAAACAACAAAAAACGACACAAAAACGACCAAAGAGAAACTCGGCTGGAAAAGAGAAAAAAACCCAATTGAATGTTCCTTGATATCCTTTGGAATGTTAGAGCTCCAAGATAAAATGTAAAAATGATCTCTAGAGGAGTCTATTAAATATATCTTTTGCGTATTAGAGTTTATGACGTGATTGCCTAAAATCAAGGAAAAAGCAACATTTGGGAGAAATTTCCAAAAATAGTAACGGTGCCAGCTTCAGGAAACTAATAATGACTCCTTATTTCTTAGGGACACTTTTTCACTTTTTTGTTGTTTTTTTTTAATTTTTTTGGAAAATTTCCATGCACACTTCCAGGAACGATTGTGCAATTTCTATGGATTCACATACTCCTCGGCTTAGTGCATGGCACACTTTTTGAGTTGATGGAAATATTTGCACAATTTCTGATCTTAGTGTTGGGCTGCCATCAAGTCCCGCATAATTATCAAGCCCAAGGTTGAGCTTCTGTTATGGATTGCACAATTTCTATTCGTAAGGCCATCTTTCCCTCTTGGATTGCGCATTTTCTAGAGGCAAGCCCAAAACTTTTGCAAGGTCAAGTCAAAAGGTTATCTTGTTACGAAAATTATCAGATCAGTATCAAAACAAGAAAACACAAGCATAAAAAGATAAGAATAAGTCTTGATCAAATCATAAATACTTGACGAAAGTAAAATATAAGTTATTGTGGATAGAAGGGAAGGCTCCAAAATCAAAAGCATGGGAAACATTTTGGAGGGTGGTTGTAGCAGCTATAACACTTGGTGACACACTGGTAGAACTCCAGTTATTTGTATGGTTCTTGTCTCATTCAAAATAGTATAACTCTTCAAGAAGTATTTTTTAGTTCATTGATTACCTGTTATGGAACACCTCACAATATAGAAGAAAAGATAGATCAACGACTTAGAAATCATCCTATATGAGGGGGAAACCTCCTTTACAATACATAAATGAACAATTCTTGGATGATGCAAATGACAAAAACCACCTTCTATATATAGGATTCTAAGTGGTCACAATATAACAATATGGGTACCACATGGGCACAACAATAGAAATAATGGGGCTACACCTATGAGGCACAATAATAACAACATGGGGACTACATGGGTACAACAATAAATGAAGAATTCTTGGATGATTCAAATGACAAAACCCACATTCTATATATAGGAGTTTAAGCGGTCAATATAACATTATGGATACCACATGGGCACAACATTAACAATAATGGGGCTACACCTATGACACACAATAATAACAATAATGGGACTTCATGGGTACAAAAATAGCAATAATGGGGCTACACTAACAATAAAAATAAGTTCTAAACTAGTATTATAGGGACCTAACATGCTTCTCTCCTTCAAGAAAGTGTTGTACTCAACTCTTGATTACTTCTGGATGCTTCTGTATAAAATTATCATCCTCCCATGTGGAATCCTCAGTGGGTAAGTTCTTCCACTTGATGAGATACTATGAAATTGATCAACTTTGTAGATGTCAAGTTCTTTTTTCCCTGACTGCTTCAAGTTCCAATATGATTTTTCCTTCCTCGTCAAGTTATAGAAATATTGTTTGACCTCATATTTTTTCAACTATAACCTTCTTTAAGCATGAAACATGGAAAGCTGGGAGCACTCAAGAAGATGCATGAAGCTTTAGTTTGTATTCCATAGGACAAATCTTTTGTAGTACCTTGTAAGGACCATAGTACTTTGGCGATAAATTATTATCCTTCTTAGCTTTCTTGAGGGACATTTTTTTGTATGGTTATAGCTGTAAAATTACCTAGTCTCTTACATCAAAACTTATTTCACTGCGACATTCATATGCTCGTTTTTTCATTCGATTATTTTTCTTGATTTTGAGGAGCTCGATATTAAACTTGATGTATTTCTATGATTTAAAATCTTGAAGATTTTAACTTTGGTCTTGTAGTAGCCCTCTTAGTCTTCTTTCCAATGCCACATGTAAGACCTAATTTGGATTCTTCAAGACAAAGTTATCTTTGATCTCCCACAATGGCCTAATTATGGACTCGTTCAATAGAGTGAACTTGTATGGTGTACCACATGTCACTGTTTAGACGTTCTACTTTGAAATCGATATCCAAAAAACTACAGTATGTTTGATTTTGACCACTTTTGACATAATTCCAGTACGATGGCAGAAACTAAAGTTATGACGATTTTCCCTTTGTCACCTGTTTGAGATGAAATTTTAGAGCCTGCAAAAATCCTAACTTCCATAGATCATATATCCAAAAATATTGTGAACCAAGGTTTGAAATTTTTAAATGACGTTCATAATGATTTCGGCTCCACGTGCTAACATTTCAGCTTCTGAAGCCTCGTAGAAAAAAATTTATAGAAAAAAATCCAATATGGCCTGTTTGAAGAAGCAAAACCCTAGAATCCGAAGCTCTGATACCAAATGTTATGGAACCATCTCACAAAATAGAAGAA
Source organism: Pinus albicaulis (assembly GCA_034641835.2). NCBI lineage: Eukaryota > Viridiplantae > Streptophyta > Pinopsida > Pinales > Pinaceae > Pinus > Pinus albicaulis. Next base: position 1,499,441,398 of record CM076578.1, on the reverse strand, counting down.
AATATAGATCAAGACTTATAAATCATCCTCTTCATGTGGGAAATATCCTTTACATTACATAAACGAAAAATTCTCGCATGATGCAAATGAAAAAACCTACCTTCTATATATAAGAGTCTAAGGGGTCACAATATAGCAATATGGGGACCACATGGGTACAAAAATAAAAATAGCGGGGTTACACCTATGGGGCATAATAATAACAATATGGGGACTACATGGGTACAAAAATTTCAATAATGGGGCTACACTAGTATTATAGTGACCTAACATTACCGTAGCTTGAGTTGAGGATATAGTTCCTACCATTCTCTTCATCGACAACATACTTATCCAAGCCAAGTCAAAATGAGTTTTTTTGATTGGGGGTGAGGAGTATATAAGTATAAAAGTAAAAGAAACGTGGGAGTCTTAATTTTCATATATGGTGTTTCTTTGCTGCCAACAGGCCTAGAAAGTACCTAAGTGGAGTCACTTCAGGGACATAAACATTGATTCACTTCCAGGGAGCCTGGACAGTACTCTGATGCTTCACCTTGCTATGCAGGAAGCCTTTCTCTTCTTTTTCCCTTTATTTTTTTTCATAAGATTGTGCAAAGGCACTTATTTATTTCATGGGGTAGAAGAGGGATCTCGACTTATTGAGAGCAGAAGAGGTTTTCCCTTCATTTAAGGATATTTATATATACCTATGACACAATTGTTAAAGTTTCCTCACCTCTATACTCTACTCAACTTAGTTGACAAGGGATAACCGAAAAATGATTAAAGACTAATTAGAGCATGCGGTACTAGTTATAGATCCAAACATCATGATTCCAGTGCAATTTTCTTCAAAAATGATATATTTTGCGTTAGAGTATCAATGACTAAAATTTGAAATATTCACACAAAGATAGGGATAAAATAAAACTAAGTGTTGGTAGTAACAAAAATTCCTCTTGAACTTCACCATGCTTGCTTTAGAAACCAAACACAATCTCATGCATAAGTTATCCTATGACTGAAAAATAATAATAATAAATAAATAAATAAAAATAAAAGAGCGGAGAAGAAATTAAATATATAAAAAAAAAGTAACAAAAAACAACAAACACACACTCTTAATCCTAACCTAATGGCTAATAGGCCATACTTACGTAATATAAAACTTTTAGTATAACCACCGACACATCAGTTGGCTTATATGGGCGAGTGAATGCATATCAAGAAAGATACAACAATGAATATCATAATATTCAAAGTTTGAAAATGCATGCAAATAAATATGAAAGAAAAGTGCATACGAATCATTTTTCGGATGCATTATCATGTTCAAACACACCATGACTCAAAAGTGTGCAAGTGCAAACTTTTGAACTTCAAAACTGGAGGACCATAAAGTAAGAACAAACTTTTTGTTTTGCAAAATAGCTCACTAGGTATGACTCCTCCAATGACTGAGTTATAGGATTGTTCAAAACAAATGGAGGATGTCAAAGTTGTGAAATTGATTTATTTCCAATTCATGTGGCGGAGTGATGAGGAGCCTTGAAGGATACAACACTATTTTAATCATAGTTGGAATTTTCTTCAAGACTATGAGAACCTAACTTGGGCTGAAGTGCCTCGATAGGTTGTGGAAACTCAAACTCATCATAAGATATATCATCACATACTGGTGGCTTAGAAAGAGCAAGAGCGTAAAAGTAGGAGTCATGACTAGATGAATGCGTGAAAATATCATGACAGCCATGATCATTAAGTTAAAAATAAAAATAGAGTAATCCTCTTGATCTGAAGAATCATAAAGAGGGGAAGATTGAAAACAAGAAATTTCACCCTATATCTCTTCAAAATGATCAGATGATGGATTGGAGAGACCGAGAAGAGAATAATTTTCCTCTCTGCATTCGGGTGTAAAATTAATATTCCAAAAATTTTGAGTATGATAAGATATAATATCATCATAAACTAATTTTTTATCAAGATTCAAGAGGAATGAAAAAACCATAAAAAATTTAATGATAAAGAGGAAGAGGAGTGAAAGGAAAATAATCAACCTTCATCGCAGATTCTTGTTCAGATGTGGACTCCCACACATAGTCATCATAAATGATATTGCAAGTTTTTTTCTCAACAACAACTCCATCGTGATCTTTATCCTAGTGAAAATCAAAATAAATAGTTGAAACAGGAGAACACAACAACTCACAATCAAGAGGACCAAAGGAAGCAACATATGGAGGACAAAGAGATAAAAATGCATCGCAATCGTTAGATTTGGAGTCCAAACCTATGCTTAAATTATGCATATGTGGGGTGGGAGAAGATGGTGTTAAATTAGAAAATTAATTCTCAAGTTATCCCACCTCAACCTTCATAAGTGGAGTTGCTTGATGATGGGAAGACAAAGAGCCACTTGGGAGAAAAACTTCATATGTTGCAGATTTAGAAGCTCTATAACCAAGTTATGTTGGGAGACTTTCAAAATATTCATATTTGTGTGGATTCATTGAAATTTGAACTTATCTTTCATTAAATTCCAATCAACATCATCTTTGGAAAATTCAAAACAAAAATGAATGAAATGATCATGAAAATCATCAAGATATTTGTCAGGTGCTTTTTGCAATCGCATACTTTTCTTGAACATAGATTTATAGTCATACCTATGAAAGGTGTGATAAAGTTATGTGGAAAGATGTTGGAAAGAGTGTGTGGAAGTGACATGCAATGTGTAATGCCATTTCTTTATGTTCCCTTCGAACGTGAGGACAAACAACCTTCACGCAGTATGCTCATAGTGGATATTTTGTTTTGTGCAAAATTCAAAAAATGAGAAGTGTGCTCAAAAATAGTTTTTCCACCCTCACCATCGAATTTTTGATTTGACAAGTCATTGATAATTACCATGAACACTTTCAATTTTGTGGTTCTTGAAAAACATGTCCGAGCTAAGATATGGGAATAAGGCCTTGAATATGTGGAAATTTTAAAGATATTTCATGGGCTTATCTTGTCATCAGGCCCTCCTTCTAGTGCTAGAAATGTTGACAGTACTTGTAATACCCTCCTCCCACATCTACCCAAGTAACCGTCCAACCAGGGTAAACATGTGACGAAGAGGTACTATGATCTTATTCAACCTCCTAGGTCACCTTAAGGAAGTGGAACTGACACCACACAACAACACATACTTTATGCACATCCTACATGACATCTAAGATCCATCGCATCCTTTCAGGAGGCTAGCCCCTGATCCAAACTGACATTTTCATGAATCAATCCCCCAGATGCTCCCTTGACATGGGAAAGAGTGCGACTCGAAACCTCAAATTTCTCACATAACATGGGTATGAATGCAACTAGGGAATTTTCCCAGTAGTTATGAGCCTGTGACCTTGATTTATGTGCCATTTTTTCAGTCCCAAAGCTCAGTTCACTTCCCAGAAATCCATGAGACTTTCATAACTAAAAGATAGTAGAAAAATAACAATGTAAATGCAAACACTTAAAGAAGGAATTGACTGGACCCCTACTAGCCATGACAGGAATTTCATTAAACATGTCATAAATATGTAATCTACAGGTTTAAATAGCATATCTGAGCATAGGGTTCTCATAATTATCTGAGAATCGCTAAGAAATATTGTTGCCTCATAGCATTAATTGCATTACCATCTATTTGGTTATAGATGCATTATTCATTCATTTACAAATAAAAACATGATGAGAATAATACATCAGTACTGATATAAACAGATTCATAGTTAACATATAAACAATAGAAATGAAAAGCATAAAACAACCATATAAGCCACATAATAACAACCACATTTACCCATCAATACAAGAGGAGAATGGCTCTTATTTCCATAAGAAAAATGAAACCATGTTTGGGACTTCCACGTTCCACCCAACCATAGACATGGTTGAGCGAAATATTTCTTCAGCCAGTCACCCCCATGCCATATTCCAAGCATGAATGTGGGATCTCATAAAACAAAACCATCTAACCAAACCATGGATTCCAGAGGCCAAACTACCTCAACCCTCAACTACAGATTCCACCTCACGGTTGAACATCACAACCATCACCAGATTGGTCTCCACCCAAGCTATCCAGGGCTCGAGAGTGCTTTTTCCAACCAAGGCTCTAGGTCTAGTAACTCAACCCACAGTTGTTGTTGGGCTCCATAGCATTTGTCTATACAAGGCTCTAGGACTAGTAACTTAACCCACCAAGGGCTCCAAACAATTTTTCTAGCTAATGCTCCAGGACTAGTAACTCAACCCAAGTTGTTAGAGGGCTCCAGAGAATTTTTCAAACCAAGGATCGAGGAACTAATAACTCAACCCACAACCAAAGGAACATGAGAACCAACGAGAAAAAAAATAACGATATGAATCCACAACACCATGGTTATCCATGAAATGGAAAGACTAGCAAAAAACATTTTCAATCCAATAAATCTTCCATGTCAATGACACATCATAACCAAGAAACAATGTGCATGTACCATACATGCTAAAACTACCAAGGAAACTGTTCATGCAACTCAATGCTTGCAAATAAATTTGATTGTAGTCATTGATCCTGATGTCCTCTTGTGCTTTCCTTCCTTTCCTTTGCCTTATTGATCTAAATCCCAAGTATGCCACACTTCTCCAAGAGTACTCCAAGAAACTCTTAGTATCCAAGAGTATGAGAGAGAGAATAGAAGAGAGCTCCACCATAGAATTGAAAAATGGTTGAGCAAAAAACCTTGTCAATTTATCCTCAAAAGCATTTTTATTAATAAGGCCTCTATTTTCTTAATTTTCCATTATTTTCCTTCATTTTCCTCCTCACATGCAACCTGTGACCTTTCACATTCCTTTTCTCCTAATTTCCATTATTTTCATAAATAAATTCGAATTAATGCCACTTTTCCTTTCAAATCCTTTTCCAATTTCCTTAGCCATTAATAAACCGAAATGAACACCCACTAGGATATTTTTCCCACCATTTAGCTTGGAATATGTGTTGCATGACAACGGTCTTACATTTTTTACATGGATTTTTAACTAGGGTTGTTACAATGATTGTGTTGGACCCACCAACATTTTGGAGATATCCCCGATATGAAGTCTCAATTAGACGTCACACTGTTTGGTGTAGAAATCCCATCCAGAATATGACCCAGTTGTTGATGTTGTTGGTGTCAATGTTATGGCTTAGCTGAAATAATGCATAGAGTGATGTATGGCGACTTTGGTGAGATAAAGTATGCGACACTACGAAAAATCAAGTGTGATGCATGAAGATTCCAACACATGAAAGGGAAATGAGTGAGCCCCTTGAAAGCCTGTAATAGTATGCAAATTGAAAGGGACACATGAGAATAAAATACATCACAGGCTAATATGTGAAATAGTTTAAAAGTTAACAATGATGGAATTATACAACAACAAACATTTAATAAGATTCATACGAATGCAAATGAAATATTTCATAAGCATGAGTGTGATTGAAATGACATACAGTGAAAATACAACAAGAATGTTCCTACTATATTGACAACATATGCATGAAAACTTGTCGGATCTGATCTTTTATTAAAGTGAAAGTTTAAACCATACATACACCATTGACATGCCAATAGCCCCAATAGTGGAAGGTGAAGTCAACACCTTACCCTCCAAAGAAAGATACCTAGTCTATGCAATGGAGAAGCCAAGTGTCTCACAAAACTCCCAATTTCTTGATTCTGAGCCTATGATTAGACAAAATATTTGCTCCAAAAATTCCTTTACATGAGTTATGAGGATGTATTTATAACAAATGGGGTGAATCTTCACATTTACCTTTGTGACTCTTGGAGTTCCCTCATGTCTCTTTAACTTCTTTAGAAATTGATATTCAATTACATTAAATCATGACTCTTCACATTCCACAATTAACACTTGGAATTTCACTTAGAAATTATTTACAAAAGAATATTACAACTTCCTCGTACCCATATATGAAAAAATTAGGTAGAGCCAAATAGACATCCTAATAAGATAAAACATTATCATGCTTAAGATTGGGGAGCTATAGCTCAAAAAATTCTACTTGATGTTTCTTGGTCACTTAACAGTGCCAAGCTCTGTATTGCACAATGAGTCCCTCAAACTCTGTGATGATGTCAGGCTGGAAGCAAACTCTAGCCTCCATGGAATCCTAGTACTTCTCTTCCTGTCGGTTATGTTCTTGTAACATTGTGTTGAATTGGATAGGGTCATTGATGTACTTATGCATTTTCTATCTGTTCACTTCAAGATCTTCTCTAGCGACGATCTGTCTAGACTGTTCCAAGTTTTCATCTATCTCCTGCCTGGCCTACTTCTTGTGTTTGGCTTCGGTGAGAGAGGAAGCTAATGGGATCATGCAGGAGTTCACCAAGACATCTATGTTATTATATAATTGTGCATACAAGACATGAATTATATAAATAAACACGGAAATTTGTTTGTTATTCTAGAGGAGTATTTGAACCTTTGTTTTCTAAAGAATATTACAACTTACTCATACCCATATATGAAAAAATTGGGTAGAGACAAATAGACATCCTAATATGATAAAACATTATCATGCTTTTGTTTGGGGAAACTATAGCTCAACAACTTCTACTTGATGTTTCTTCGTCATTGAACAGTGCCAAGCTCTGTATTGCGCAATGAGTCCCTCAAACTCTGTGATTATGTCAGGCTGGAATAAAACTCTAGCCTCCATGGAATCCTAGTACTTCTCTTCCTGTCATTTATGTTCTTGCAACATTGTGTTGACTTATATAGGGTCATAGATGTACTTATTAATCTTCTATCTGTTCACTTCAATTTCTTCTCTAACGATGATCTGTCTACACTGCTCCAAGTTTTCGTGTATCTCCTACCAGGCTTGCTTCTTGTGTTTGGCTTCGATGAGAGAGGAAGTTGATGGGATCATGTGGGAGTTCACCAAGACATCTATGTTATTATATAATCATGCATACGAGACATGAATTATAGAAATAGACACATAAATTTGTTTATTGTTCTAAAGGAGTATTTGAACCTTTGTTTTCTCTAACTCCACCTCTTGATTTTTTTCTTTCTCAATTCACACAGTGCCCATTTGTATCACATTGACCATTCATGCACAACAAAAATGGTTGCTTGTAAAACCTTAAAATTTTTGAAAAAGCCTCTACACTTCTGGTGCAAGCCATGCAAGTGGAAAATTTCCTTATGCACGGTAACAAGCTCCTCATAAATATTTTGCATGGTTTCTCTAGTTTCTATACTTCATCAAGTATTTATGCCTTCATTTCCTCCAAATGAACCTATGTGAAAGTCATGTTCTAAGCTGTTGCTCAGAGATGTTCTACCTTTTGCCTACCATCTTGCAATTTTAGTGCCAATTTCTTATTCTTTTCCATCAAATACTCAGTGTTTTACTTAGTTGCACCTGCGAAGGCCAAGCTCATTATGAAAATGGCATTGATATTCTTCCTAGTGTTTGCCACAATCACATTTTCTCTAATAAATGCTAGATATGTGAGGTCATCATGAAAACATTTCTTATGTGCTTGCACAATCTTCCTCTGAATTTCATCGTACGAAAAATTCTACATGCTCATAACCAGATCATCATCAAGAGGAACAACTTCCTCTTCCTCTATTGGAGTTAACTCTACTGCCGGAGGGGGAAGAGACTCAACGATGGCTTGTTTACTGCTTCGCATCAGTTTGACATCTTGATTCTTCGGCTGCACTTCCTCATCCATCTCTCATATATCAATGAATACTTCAATCTATTGGGCAAGCTCTTGGTCCTGCATATGTTTGTTGTCCTCCTCTTCCTGTTGGTTATGTGCTGGCTCCTCATCTTGTATCTACGTTATTTCTTCTGTTATTGTTCTTCGCCTTTCTTCTTCTTCATGCTTTTGCTTTTATTCCACCAATATCCTCTGCTCTTCCCTCTTCCTCCATTTTTCTCCTTGATCCTTTGTTTCCTCCTCACCTATGCTGCTAAATTTTCTTTTATAATAGTTGGATCTAATTTCATCTTGCGGTTTCACTCTCCCCCTTAACTATATGAAACTTCCACTTTCCCTTTTCATTTGTGTGGTTTCTCCCTTCTGTTGGTACTACTTCCAAAGTAGCTTCCTTCTATGGAGTCACCTATGAAGCTCACACAAAACTGACTGTCTCACTAGACTTGGAGGCATTATAACAATTCTTCCATGGATCTTCCTCGAGCCAGTGAAAAATTATGCTAAGCCACTGAAAAAGAATACTCACACAATGATCTCTATAAACATTGCAGGAATTATACAGATTAAAGTCTAGAGTATCCAATGCATACTTCTTTATCACCTTTCCTTCAACATCCGTGACTTTTAGGTTCTTGATCTCATACAATCCAATTTGGATAGGAAGAATTGGCCAAGATGCTTTCTTCTTCATATGAAAATATGTTGACTACTCTGTGGAGAGATGATATGCAACTTCTTGCATGAAAAGATTATCAGTGGCATACCTTGGAAAAATATGTGGCAACTTCTATCTGTCGAACACTCTAAGGAAGGTGTCATCTAGTGAGGCAAACCAATATTGTATCTTTGATATTTCTTATGTTTCCCCACATGACATGGAAGGTGGTTCTTCCTCAAATATCAACTTGTATAAAGGAATTAGGAAGTGGTTATTTAGCCTCTCCACAAATCCACTATAGCTACAATTCAAGATAAATATTTAGTGGATGTGCACGACAGGGTCTCTAGGTGTCCAATTCCAATTCATGCCAGGGAATGAATTTTGCATACATATTGCATCCATTAAATATGCATACATGTAAAATATCACTTTCCCATTCTTGGGAGGATTCAGGGTGTTAGATACATAGCTCCTTAACTATCAATCCAATAAGTCTGAGCAGTTGAATGAATTCACCTCATTCACGACCTGGTTCAATAATATTTCTCGCCATTTAGGAAACGCTTTAGTGTTTTGTCGACCATAGACTCTATAGTATAGGATAATCAAGAGTTAATAGGCCCTCTTGAGAGACGTTTTCTTGTATGTGCTGGTGGGTGACTTACAAAACTTTGATGGCTCTTTCATGTAGCCTTTAACAATTTTCTTCATGTTCACATAGCTATTGGTGGCATATAAGTTTGAATCCATGAGTTATTATGGCTTAGGAAAATGGTACATAGGAAAGTAATCTGCTTCCGGAAAAGTGACCATATTTTGTCCATTTATATTGCTCAAATTCATAATATTCACATCAATATGTGAAACAATCTAGCTGATAACATTTGCACATGGGAAGGTTGGGCATATGCATGTAACCTTGTGTAATCTTGACTATTTAACATTGACATATACCTATCTATCCACTAGATATGCTTTGATTATCTTCGCTTAAAAATATTCATTGAATTTTTGCTATATAACATTTGATTCCTTTTCCACCAACATTTGAATGTTTGAATACACTGGAAAAGTTTACTAGAATACTCTCAACTGCTTCGCCATTTCTGAGTACTTCTCTCTATCGTATCTTTTGAAGCATCTCTCCTAGGTTCCATGGTAACAGTGACTACTAGAGAGAATTTATCTAAAATTGTAATACCTATAGGAGGAAAATGCTCTAATGGAAAGAATACATTGGCTTCAACAAATCAACTTTTAAACCATGATTAAGAAACAAACGCATTGAATGATGAGAGATATTGTGCAGCTTATAGGTTCAAGGGAGGGATACTTGTTGGAGAAATTGAGTATTGCACAGTCTCAGCAACCAGTGATGCATCTTGATGCTTGAGACTATAAAATGTGTAGTTCAGTTTGGGCAGAGTAAAGGGAAAGACTGTGCATTGCGCAGTATTAGTGGCCAAGGTGGTAGTACTAAGCATTGGAATTGTGCAATGAGTAGTTGATCCAGCCTGTAATGTGCATTGCGCAGTCTCATAGGCCAAGCGTGATCTTGAACCTCAGACTTGATCAATTCCTAGCTTGGAAAGACAATGTGTGGCTAAATGAAGTCCAGATCTGGCCAGTAATAGAGTGGGAAACAAGAATATCTATGTGATGATGTAATTTAAATTGAATATCTAACTAAGCATGCATATATCAATGTGAATTAAGTGCATAGAATCAACACATGGAAGGAAAAACAAATATGCAAGGATAGTTGCCGAAACGACGATCACTAGTGTGAAAAAAACAAGATAACTTATGTGACACTTATGAAAGGAAAATGACGGTTTGAACAAAAAATTAAACAAGCTAATATATGTTAAAACATCAGAAACGATGAAGAGAAACAATAAAAATAACACTTACATAAGCGAAACGACAAAAAATGTCAAAAAAAACAACAAAAGGTGACAAAAGAAAACTCACACGGAAATGTGACGCAAGCTCCACCGAAGGCTCCTTGATATCATTGGGAATGTTAGAGCTCTAATATTGAATGCATAAATGAGACTTATAGATTTATATTAAATAAATCTTCGTCGGATTAGTGTTTATGATGTGAATGCCTAAAATCAAAGAAAAAGTGACACATGGCAGAAATTTCCAAAAATAGTAATTGCGCCACCTTTAGGAAACTAGTAATGAATCCCTATTTTGTACGAATGCTTTTTTCAGTTTTAATTTTTTATTTTTTGGGAAAATTTCCATGAACACTACCAAGCAGTATTGTGCAATTTCTAGGGATTGGGGAACTTCTGGGCTTAGTGCATTGCACACTTTTTGAGTTTATAGAAATATTTTCACATTCTGAGCTTAATGTTGGGATAACATCCAGGATTGTGCAATTCCCAAGCTCAAGTTTGTCCTACCATTATGGATTGCGCAATTTCCATCATCAAGGATGAATTGCCCTCTTTGATTGTGCATTTTATGGAGGCAAGCCCAAAACTTCTGCAAATTCAAGTCAACAGGTTAGCTTGTGATAAAAAATATGAGATCAGTATCAAAACAAGAAAACACAAGAAGAGCAAGAAAATAATAAGTCTTAATCAAATCATGAATACTTGACAACAATATAAAAAGATAATAACCTATGAACAAAAGGGAAGGATTTAAAATCAAAGAATGGGAAATTTTTTGGAAGACGGTTGTAGCAGCTACAACACATTCACACTCACAATTCGCGTTATCAAGAATATGGCTTTGGTACCAAAATTGATCTGGATCTCTCAGCTATTGGAATTAACCAAAGTATTTTACTTATGTGATGTTAGCAGAATTTCATGTGGAAAAATATGAATAAAGCACATTTGCATACTTGAAAGAAGAGGAAAAAAAAAGATAACCAGAAAATCAAAAAACAAAAAAAACTTGGTAACGAAGTTCGTTTAGTGTGGACTATGTCTCCATGCATGGTGTCGAGATTGGGGATACCACTTCATTAAATGTCCCAGTATGATGACGAGTACATGATGTATTCTTTATCAATACAAAGAAGAAATCCCTTAACTAAGGTGACATGTCTCTCCACGATATGCTCTTCTATAAGACCTCTCACTCATAAAATTTTTCCTTCAGCATGACAAAATAACAAACACTCACATGAAGTGGCATACAAGGTTCTTGCAACAAAATGGAAAACAAGTATCTCAACATCAAATCATCATATTAGTGAAAATTAAAAGAATACACGGCATTAGTGCATCTTATGCCTCCACTTCTATGGATGGATGGAAAATGTACATATATGTTGAAGAAAAAAACTGCACAGTTAAATTCCTAGTGAAAATTCGTGAAATATGACTGTAAACTTGACCCCTTTATGACTTGGTAAAATTTGGGCTGCTCGAGAATCTCAATGTTTCCCAAAGATTCTCTTCTGCACGCTAACTGAAATTCAATTGTTCAGATTAAGAAACTAATCACAACTTCAGGTTCTTTACGAAAAATTTAGAAAAATGAGTATAAAATTGGTATGTTTATGAAATTGTCATTTTCGAGCCTCTAGGTAATATTTCATATTCCATGTAGATTCTTGCGTCAAGGTCCCAACTTCGTGGTTCCGCCCTGCATGATGGTTCCAACTTCATTATAACAACTTTAAAAGAAATTGTTAAATTCATATACAATAACACAAAACATTTATCAATATCTATACAATGAAAACACCTTTAGAAAAATGCCAAATTTGAATCTTTGTTTATCTATTAAAATTTGTTAACTAATTAACCATATTTACCAAGAGTAAAAAAGGTATAATAAATAATCACCCTAAATTATCAATATATACAAGAATGGTATAATAAAAAAGATGCTTAATACCTTCCTCTTTTGCAAAAATTAATTGATAGAAAAAGGCATTGGAATTATGATAAAAAAAAATATTACTACTATGTAAACAAACAAATTCATTAAGATCGTGCTTCTATTAGCCGCTATCCTTATGAATAGGGAAATGCAATCATTTCTAAGATTTTATTTAAAATTTGAAATATTATTTAAAATTTGAAATAATAATATTTCAATTTTTAATTGATAGTATATTACATAATCGCAAAGCTTGAATTTAAATTATTAATATTTAATATGATATTGTAATTTTATATAAATGATTTTTCAATAAAAAAACATTTATAATTTTAAGTTATAATTTTAAAATTAAAGTTGTAAAATCTAAAGATATAACTTGGTCATTTTTAAATTATAAAAAATCTAGTAACAAAAGTATTTGTATAAACTTTAAAATTCAAGAAATTATGTTTGATTAAAATTGAAGAGAACTAATATCAAAAATCTTCATACAAATTTTAAAATCCAATAACACTATATTGTGATATAAAAATATGTAGGAAATTTATAATTTAAAAAATATTATTATTATTATTATTATTATTATTATTATTATTATAATTAAATATAAATTATTTTATAATTAAATTTTAATGTTTTATTTACATATTAAAAAATTAAAATTGAGAAGAAGAGAGTATATAACTATATCTCTTTCCCATTAGTGAATCATAAAAGAAAAGTTAGTCCAAGCACGTCACTTACGATGATGTATTTTACCTTTACATATGCAAACAATGTGCATGTACCATGCATGCTAAAACTACTAAGGAAACTGTGCATGCAACTCGATGACTACAAATAAATCTGATTGTAGTCATTGATCTTGATGTCCTCTTGTGGTTTCCTGCCTTTCCTTTTCCTTATTGATCTAAATCCCAAGTACGCCACACTTCTCCAAGAGTACTCCAAGAAACTCTTAGTATCCAAGAGTATGAGAGAGAGAATAGAAGAGAGCTCCACCATAGAATTGAAAAATGGTTGAGCAAAAAACCTTTCCAACTGATCCCCGAAAGCATTTTTATTAATAAGGCCTCTATGTTCTTAATTTTCCATTATTTTCCTTCATTTTCCTCCTCACATGCAACCTGTGACCTTTCACCTTCCTTTTCTCCTAATTTCCATTATTTTCATAAATAAATTTGAATTAATGCCACTTTTCCTTTCAAATCCTTTTCCAATTTCCTTAGCCATTAATAAACTAAAATGAGCACCCACTAGGATATTTTTCCCACTATTTAGCTCGGAATACGTGTCTCATGACAATGGTCTTACATTTCTTACGTGGAATTTTAACTAGGGTTGCTACAATGACTATGTTGGACCCGCCAACATTTAGGAGATCTCCCCGATATGAAGTCTGAATTAGATGTCACACTGTTTGGTGTAGAAATCCCATCTAGAATATGACTCAGTTGTTGATGTTGTGGGTGTCAATGTTATGGCTTAGCTGCAATAATGCATAGAGTGATGTATGGTGACTTTGGTGAGATAAAGTATGTGACACTATGAAAAATCAAGTGTGATGTATGAAGATTCCAACACATGAAAGGGAAATGAGTGAGCCCCTTGAAAGCCTGTAATAGTACGCAAATTGAAAGGGACACATGAGAATAAAAGACATCACATGCTAATATGTGAAATAGTTTACAAGTTAACAATGATGGAATTATACAACAAGAAACATTTAAGAAGATTCATATGAATGCAAACGAAATATTTGATAAGCATGAGTGTGAGTGAAATGACATACAATGAAAATACAACAAGAACGTTCCTACTATATTGACAACATATGGATGAAAACATGTCGGCTCTCATCTTTTATTAAAGTGAAAGTTTCAGCCATATATACACCATTGACATGCCACTAGCCCCAATAGTGGAACGTGAAGTCAACACCTTATTCTCCAAAGAAATATACCCAGTCTATTGAATGGAGAAGCCAAGGGTCTCACAAAACTCCCAAGTTCTTGATTCTAAGCCTATGATTAGAAAAAATATTTTCTCCAAAAATCCCTTTACATGAGTTATGAGGATATTTATAACAAATGGGGTGACTCTTCACATTTACCTTTCTGACTCTTGGAGTTCCCTCGTGACTCTTTAACTTCTTTAGAAATGGATATTCAATTACATTACATCATGACTCTTCATATTAAACAATTGACACATGGAATTTCACTTAGAAATTATTTACAAAAGAATATTGCAACTTATTCGTACCCATATATTAAAAAATTAGGTAGAGAAAAAGCGACATCCTAATAAGATAAAACATTATCGTGCTTGATATTGAGGAAACTATAGCTAAACAACTCCTACTTGATGTTTCTTGGTCACTTAACAGTGCCAAGCTCTGTATTGCGCAATGAGTCCCTCAAACTCTGCGATGATGTCAGGCTAGAAACAAACTCTAGCCTTTATGGAATCCTAGTACTTCTCTTCCTGTCGGTTATGTTCTTGCAACATTTTGTTGACTTGGATAGGGTCGTCGATGTACTTATGCATTTTATATTTGTTCTCTTCAAGATCTTCTCTAACGACGATCTGTCTGCACTGCTCCAAGTTTTCATCTATCTCATGCCTGGCCTTCTTCTTATGTTTGGCTTCCGTGAGAGAGGAAGATGATGGGATCATGTGGGAGATCACCAAGAAATCTATATTATTATATAATCATTCATACAAGAAATGAATTATAGAAATAAACACGGAAATTTGTTTGTTATTCTAGAGGAGTATTTGAACTTTTGTTTTCTAAAGAATATTACAACTTACTCATACCCATATATGAAAAAATTGGGTAGAGACAAATAGACATCCTAATAGGATTAAACATTATCATGCTTGAGTTTGGGGAAAATATAGCTCAACAACTTCTACTTGATGTTTCTTGGTCACTTAACAGTGCCAAGCTCTATATTGTGCAATGAGTCCCTCAAACTCTACAATGATGTTAGGATGGAAGAAAAATGTAGCCTCCATGGAATCCTAGTACTTATCTTCCTGTTGGTTATGTTCTTGCAACATGCTGTTGTCTTGGATAGGTTCGTCGATGTACTTATTCATTTTCTATTTGTTCACTTCAAGTTCTTCTCTAGCGACGATCTGTCTGCACTGCTCCAAGTTTTCATCTATCTCCTGCCTAGCTTTCTTCTTGTGTTTAGCTTCGATGAGAGAGGAAGCTGATGGGATCATGTGGGAGTTCACCAAGACATCTATGATATTATATAATCGTGCATATGAGACATGAATTATAGAAATAGACATGAAAATTTGTTTGTTATTCTAGAGGAGTATTTGAACCTTTGTTTTCTCCAAATCCGCCTCTTGATTTTTTTATTTCCCAATTCACATGGTGCCCTTTTGTATCACATTAACCATTCATGCACAACAAAAATGGTTTCTTGTAAAACCTTAAAAATTTTGACAAAGTATCTACACTTCTGGTGCAAGCCATGTAAGTGGAAAATTTCCTTATGCACGACAACAAGCTCCTCATTAATATTTTGCATGGTTTCTCTAGTTTCGATACTTGATCGAGTATTGCTGCCTTCAGTTTCTCCAAATGAACCTATGTGAAAGTCATGTTCTGAGCTCCTGCTCAGAGATGTTCTACCTTTCGCCTAACATCCTGCAATTTTTGTGCCAATTGCTTATTCTTGTCCATCAAATACTCATTATTTGACTTAGTTGCACCTGCAAAGGCCAAGCTGCTTACGAAAATGGCATTGGGATTCTTCCTAGTGTTTACCACAATCACATTTTCTCTAATAAATGTCAGATATGTGAGGTCATCGAGAAAACGTTTCTTATGTGCTTGCACAATCTTCCTCTGAATTTTATCGTACGAAAAATTGTACGTGCTCATAACCAGATCATCATCAAGAGGAACACCTTCCTCTTCCTCTCTTGGAGTTAAATCTACTGCCGGAGGGGCAAGAGTCTCAACAATGACCTGTTGACTACTTCACATCAGGTTGAAATCTTGATTCTTCAACTCCACTTCCTCCTCCATCTCTCATATATCAATCAATACTTCAATCTGTTGAGCAAACTCCTGGTCCTGCATATGTCTGTTGTCCTCCTCTTCTGGTTGGTTATGTTCTGCCTTCTCATCTTGTTTCTATGTTATTTCTTTTGTTATTTTTCTTCACCTTTCTTCTTCTTCATGCTTTTTCTTTTATTCCACCAATATCCTCTCCTCTTCCCTCTTCCTCCATTTTTCTCCTTGCATCCTTTGTTTCCTCCTCACCTATGTTGATAAGTTCGCTTTCATAATAGTTGGATCTAATTTCATCTTACGGCTTCGCTCTCCCCCTTGACTATATGAAAAATCCTCTTTCCCTTTTCGTGTGTGTGGTTTCTCCCTTCTGTTGGTACTACTTCCAAAGTAGCTTCCTTCTACGGAGTCACCTATGAAGTTCACACAAAACTGACTATCTCGCTGGACTTGGAGGAATTATAACAATTCTTCCATGGATCTTCCTCGAGCCAGTGAAAATTTATGCTAAGCCAGTGAAAATGAATACTCGCACAATGTTCTTTATAAACATTGCAGGAATTATATAGATTAAATTCTAGATTATACAACACATACTTCTTTATCACCTTTCCTTCAACATCCATGACTTTTAGGTTCTTGATCTCATACAATCCAATTTCGATAGGAAGAATTGGGCAAGGTGCTTTCTTCTTCATATTAAAAGATGTTGACAACTCTGTGGAGAGATGATATGCAACTTTTTTCATGACAAGATTATCAGTGGCATACCTTAGAAAAATATGTGGCAACTTCTATCCGTCGAACACTCTAAGGAAGATGTCATTTGCTGAGGCAAATCAATATTATGTCCCTGATATTGCTTATGTTTCCCCACGTGACATGGAAGGTGGTTCTTCCTCAAATATCAAATTGTATATCGGAATCAGGAAGTGGTTAGTTAGCCTCTCCACAACTCCTCTATAGCTACAATTCAAGATAAATATTTAGTGGATGTGCACGATAGGGTCTCTAGGTGTCCAATTCTAATTCATGCCAGGGAATGAATTTTTCACACATATTGCATCCAGTAAATATGCATAAATGTAAAATATCGCTTTCCCGCCCTTGGGAGGATTCAGAGTGTTAGATACATGGATCCTTAACTATCGATCCAACAAGTCTGATCGGTTGAATGACTTCACCTCATTCACAACCTGGTTCAATAATATTTCCCACCATTTAGGAAAGGCTTTAGTGTTTTTTTTTACCATATATTCTGCAGTCTAGGATAATCAAGAGTTAATAGGCCCTCTTGAGAGACTTTTTCTTGTATGTGTTGGTGGGTGACTTACGAAACTTTGATGGCTTTTTCATTGAGCCTTTAATAATGTTCTTCATGCTCACATAGCTATTGGTGGCATATAAGTTTGAATCCATGAGTTATTATGGATCAAGAAAATGGTACATAAGACAGTAATCTACTTCCGGAAAAGTAACCATATGTTGTCCGTTTATATTGCTCAAAGTCATAATATTCACATCAATATGTGAAACAATCTAGCTGATAACATCTGCACATGGGAAGGTTGGACATATGCATGCAACCCTATGTAATCCTAACCAATGAACATTGACATATACCTGTCTATCTACTACATATGCTTTGAATATCTTTGCTTAAAAATATTCATTGACTTTATGCTATATAAAATTTGATTCCTTTTCCACCAACATTTGAATGTCTAAATGCACTAGAAATTTTACTAGCATACTCTCAACTGCTTCCCCATTTCCTAGTACTTGCCTTTGTGGTATCTTTTGAAGCATCTCTCCTAGGTTCCATGGTAACAGTGAGTATTATAGAGACTTTCTCTAAAATTGTAATACCTGTAGGAGGAAAAGGCACTCATGGTAAGAATATATTAGCTTCAGAAAATCAACTTTTAAACCATGATCAAGCAACAAACGCATTGACTGATGAGAGAGATTGTGCAACTTATAGGTTCAAGGGAAGGAAACTTGTTGGAGAAACTGAGTATTGCATAGTCTCAAAAACCAGTGATGCATCTTGATGCTTGAGACTACAAAATGAGTAGTTCATCTTGGGCAGTGTAAAGGGTAAGACTACGCATTGCATAGTCTTAGTGGCCAAGGTGGTAGTACTAAGCATCGGAGTTGTGCAATGCATATTTGATCCAACCTGTAATGTGCATTATGAAGTCTCATAGGCCAAGCGTGATCTTGAACCTCAGACTTGATCAATTCCTAGCTCGGAAAGGTAGTGCATGGCCAAATGAAGTCCAGATCTGCCCAATAACAGAGTGGGAAACAAGAAGATCTATGTGATGATGTAATTTTAAGTGAAGATCTAACTAATTATGGATATATGAATGTGAATTGAGTGCATAGAATCAAAAAATGGAAGGAAAAAAAAATATGCAAGGATAGTTGCCGAAACGATGATCACCGGTGTGAAAAAACAAGAAAACTTATGTGACAGTTATGAAAGGCGAATGGTAGACTGAACAAAAAATTCAACAAGCTAATATATGTTAAAACATCAGTAACCATGAAGAGAAAGAAGAAAAATAAAACTTACATAAGCGAAACGACAAAAAATGTCACAAAAAACAGCAAAAGGTGACAAAAGAAAACTCACACAGAAAAGTGACGCAAGCTCCGCTGAAGGCTCCTTGATATCCTTGGGAATGTTAGAGCTCTAAGATTGAATGCATAAATGAGATTTATAGGTGTATATTAAATATATCTTGGGCGGATTAGTGTTTATGATGTGAATGCCTAAAATCAAAGAAAAGGTGACACATGGCAGAAATTTCCAAAAATAGTAATTGTGCCACCTTCAGGAAACTAGTAATGAATCCCTATTTTCTATGAATGCTTTTTTTATTTTTACTTTTTTACTTTTTGGGAAACTTGCCATGGACACTACCAAGAAGGATTGCGAAATTTCTAGGGATTGGGGAACTTCCAGGCTTAGTGCATTGCACATTTTTTGAGTTTGTAGAAATATTTACATAGATTCTAATCTTAGTGTTGGGATAACATCTAGGATTATGCAATTCCCAAGCTCAAGGTTGTGCTGCCATTATGGATTACGCAATTTCCATTATCAAGGTTGAATTTCCCTCTTCGATTGTGCATTTTATGGAGGCAAGCCCAAAACTGCTGCAAGGCCAAGTAAAGAGGTTAGCTTGCAATGAAAAATATGAGATCAATATCAAAACAAGCAAACACAAGAAGAGCAAGAAAATAATAAGTCTTAATCAAATCATGAATACTTGACAATAATATAAAAAGACAATCTCCTGTGAACAAAAGGGAAGGATTCAAATTCAAAGCATGGGAAAATTTTTGGAAGGCGGTTGTAGCAGCTACAACACATTCAGACTCACAATTCACATTATCAAGAATATGGCTTTGGTACCAAACTTGATCTAGATCTCTCAGCTATCGAAATTAACCAAAGTATTTTACTTCTGTGATGTTAGCAAAATTTCATGTGAAAAAGTATGATTAGAGAACATTTGCATACATGAAAGAAGAGGAAACAAGAAAGATAACCAGAATTCAAAAATCAAACAAAACTTGGTAACAAAGTTCATTCAGTGTGGACTACGTCTCCATGCATAGTGTCAATATTGTGGAGACCACTTCATTAAATGTCCCAGTATGATGATGAGTACATGATGTATTCTTTGTCAATACAAAGAAGAGCTCCATTAACTAGAGTGACATGTCTCTCCACGATATGATCTTCTATAAGAATTTTCACTCATAAAATTTGTCCTTCAGCATGACAAAATAACAAACTCTCACATGAAGTGGCATACAAAGATCTAGCAACAAAATGGAAAACAAGGATCTCAACATCAAATCATCATATCAGTGAAAATTTAGAGAATACATGGCATTAGTGCATCGTATACCTCTACTTCTATGGATGGTTGGAAAATGTACATCTATGTTGAACAAAAAAACTCCATGGTTGAATTCCTAGTGAAAATTCGTGAAATCTGACTGTAAACTTGACCCATTTATGACTTGGTAAGATTTGGGCTTCGAGAATCTCAAATATTTCCCAAACATTCTCTTTTGCAGGCTAACTGAAATTCAATTGTTCAGATTAAGAAACTAATCATAACATCACGTTCTTTGCGAAAAATTGAGAAAAATGAGTATAAAGTTGGTATGTTTATGAAATTGTCATTTTCGAGCCTCTAGGTAATATTTCATATTCCATGTAGATTTTTGCATCATGGTTCCGCCCTACGTGATGGCTCCAACTTCATTATAACAACTTTAAAAGAAATTTTTAAATTCATATACAATAACACAACATTTATCAATATCAATACAATGAAAACACCTTTAGAAAAATGTCAAATTTGAATCTTTGTTTATCTATTAAAATTTGTTAACTAATTAACCATATTTACCAAGAGTAAAAAAGGTATAATAGATAATCACCCTAAATTATCAATATATACAATAATGGTATAATAAACAAGATGCTTAATACCTTTCTCTTATGCAAAACTTAATTGATAGAAAAAGGCATTACAATTATGATAAGAAAAATATTACTACTATGTAAACAAACAAATTCATTAAGATCGTACTTCTATTAGCCGCTATCCTTATGAATAGGGGAAATACAATCATTTCTAAGATTTTATTTAAAATTTGAAATAATAATAATTCAATTTTTAATTGATAGTATATTACATAATCGCAAAGCTTCAATTTAAATTATTGATATTTGATATCATTTTGTAATTTTATATAAATATTTTTTCAACAACAAATAATTTATAATTTTAAGTTATAATTTTTAAATTAAAATTTTAAAATCCAAAGATGTAATTTGTGATTTTAAAATTATAAAAAATTCAGTAACAAAAGAATTTGCATAAACTTTAAAATTCAAGAAATTATGCTTGATTAAAATTGAAGAGATCTAATAACAAAAATTCTTCATACAAATTGTAAAATCCAATAACACTATATTGTGATATAAAAATAGGTAGAAAATTTATAATTAAAAAAAATATTATTATTATTATTATTATAATAATTAAATATAAATTATTTTACAATTAAATTTTAATGTTTTATTTACATTTTAAAAAATTAAAATTGAGAAAAAGAGAGTATATAACTATATTTTTTTCCATTAGTGAATCATAAAAGAAAAGTTAGTCCAAGCACATCGCTTACAATGATGTATATTACCTTTACAGATGCAAACACATGCATCTCTTCAATTTCCGTGAAAAGCTATAGTTGTACTGGCACCTAATAAATCAAGAATAAGATTTTACTTTATTTTCTATTTTTCCTGTAAACATCTTTTAATGTAATGACATTATTATTTTTCTCAAAAGGTGTTGGCCATTATTAGATGCTGAATTGAGATATACATTTTTCCATGCTCAATGCCATCATATCTACCAACCCAAAGTTAAAGGTAAATACAGAAATAAAGGTAAAGTTATTCGAATCAAAGATAAAGTTATTCATGTTCTTTCGGCATGATCACAATGATTAAAGCCTCCTGTGTGCTCAGTACATGAGAGTAAATCGCAGCAGAGGCAGAGACTTCAAGAGACCGAAAGGAAAGGTGAGCATGAGCAGACAGGAAAGGAAACATGGCATTGTTAAATATCAATTGCTTTCTATGCTTTCTCCCTGAATCCACAAGATATATGGAGGATTAAACGATCGAGGATAGGCCAGCACAATCAAATATCAATTCTCTGGTATTTTACGACCCTCATACTCCTCCTCGATGTTAAGCCGGACTCGTATTTATGGAATCAATTCAATGATTGCCGTTGCATGGTGCTCAGAGTGTGTGGAGGTACGATGGCATTATTGCGTTTGCGTGGACATTGCAGTGCAGCGCGGCGTTGGAGTGGTAGCCGCTTCAACTGGAATGAGAGGAGTGGGGAAGAATGTTGTGAGAGTTCTGACACTATCAATATGTCGTACTCTAGAGAGGAGGGACTGAAGCAAGTTGTTCGTGAATGACAAAATGTCCTACTACATTACTCATGCAATCTGGCAGACTCTGCTGGTCATGGGAGAATACCCAAGAGAATGTGTGTTTTTGAAAGGTTATAACGAGTTTTGGTAATTAGTTGTGACAGGCGGTGTCATGAAGTTTTCAGAAGCTTCTTGAAAACCACACTATCATGGCTTCACACGCTTATTGGCTTCTCCCGGTGGAGAAAGTAGTAAAGCTCTTAAATTTGGTAGGCTTCTTCCTCCAAACCAAGAAAGTATTTTGGTTGATTCCCACACTGTTGAGCTTTGCGTCGGCAGTATTGGAGTTCGTCACAAAATGAGCGCATGGCTTTATAGCAACATCAATCGGCTCTTCTGCAGCTCATTGCATATTGTGTGTGACAAACTGCGTTATTCAATGAGGAGGCATGTGTATTCATTGGGTAAGTGGCTCGAAAAGGAAATCAGAGATATGATGATCCAGGCTATGATAATGGAAGAATGTGATTGGAAAGTTAATTTAATAAATCGAGTAGTGCTGCTTTTATTTAATGAAAATGTATTTCTTATTTCATTAGTATCTTTTATAAATTTAGGAGCTATAACATGATTTCATTTCTTAGATCATTGAATTAAAACATGAATAATCCTTTTAATACAATTCAACTATTATTTTATGGCCATCCATGTAGCTATTTTAGTGCCATCTATGTAGTTATTTCACCGCTCAAATATATATTTTTATGAATACCTCGAACTCTCCTAACAACATAATGCATAATGGAGCCCACCCTAAAAGGGTTGCATACATTTTCATATTAAAAATCAGAAAAATTAATATTAGAACAATAATCATGACCTTGTGATACAACTTTATACCAATATTTTGAAGAGCCTTTCATGCCATCAATTTTTACAATTATTTTGATATTTCTTAAGCAAAAACAGATTAGAAATGTAGAGAATTAAGCCTAAATTAAATAAAAATTTATATGACAAATTGAAGGGCATGGAATGATTTTTGCTCCTAGTTCTCTAGTAAAATTGTTAAATCATATCATAATCATATATCAATTTCCTTATGATTAAGTGAAAATGGGATCATACATTTTTTAAACTCGTAACTGAAAGAATTTATATGAAGTAAGAACTTTAACAATTCTCACAATTAGAGTACATAAATGTCTATATCAAAACATTGAAAATGAAAGCTAAAACAGAGCTAGCTTCCAACATATAACTATACATCATAATTGTGTCTAGAGACACAAAATTATAGAAAATCCTAAAGGTGTATATTTTTCAAAACAAACTTGAAAACTAAGTCCTTTGTAATACATATAAACTTTGCTAAAAGCATGATGAACGAAAACTTCATACATTACTTTAGTTGACGTGGTCTAAATCCAACTTGATTGATTCCACTTTATTAGGAATACAAACTATAATACCTTCTTCCCTTGGTCTCATATAGTTTTAGTTGATAGAATACATTGATTAGAATCTCTAGAATGCTCACCCTTTGTCAAGGTGAGTACCATGTTCTGGAGCATGTTACATTCTACTTTGAAAACATTGATTTAATGCTAAGACTACACCAAGGCCCCATAATGGTTTCTACTTTAGAACAAAATAGTGATCATGTTCATGAATTTTCATTATAGCTATGACAATTGAGCTTCAATGTATATAGATAGCGTCCTTGTGATTTTACACCACATGTATTATGTCCTAAAGTTCCTTGTAATCCATTTTTATATGTCTTGCTAACTGGTGACCGAAATGTAACATTAGATGTGAGAGTGTATGTGAGAGCAGAAAAACCTTGGCATTCAGGAAAGCTAGATAAGAAAAGACATTTCCCAAAGGCTGCCTCTTAATAGGGCATGGTGCGACAAAGTCGGTCAACATATTCAAATATATGTGAAGCATGCCAATATGTTGGTTGTTGTGGAAATAGGTGCATTGAAAATGTTTAATATACAGTTCACTTATATTTAATTGTACAACAAGGGCTCAATAAATAATATTACAAACAACACATTTTTTTATCCTTCATTTTTAGTAGTTTGAAGTAATAACTAGGACCTGAATTACCAAATCAGCAATCTGTGCTTATAAAGAAGCATTTTTCCTACAAATCACTTGGGTGGTATATAGAGTAAATTTTTTATTCCAACTTAGCGAAAAAATTGATTTTAAAATCCCTAATGAGTAACAAAGAATTTTGTGACATTAATTATAGTAAGTCTGACGAAGCTATATCTTGAAGATCACATAGGAAAATGAATTTCATGAATGTATCAAATTACGTGATATCAAATTTATGTGTTTAAAATGGAAACTAATAAACTAGACTTCACGTTAATCTAAAGTGGGTGTAAAAGTTTCTAATTGTTACACAACTTGTATCACAAGATAATAATTTCAATTCTCATAATCAAAATAATTTCCCTTCGTTAAACACACACACACACACACACACACACACACACACACACACATGATAATTTAGGTAAATGAAGTAATGAAGTCAGAGCGGGTAGCCTAAGTAGAGGACAATACCATACCATCCCCTTTCCTCATGAAATGTAGAGAGACGAGAGACTTAAATCTCCTAGTGGTTGTGGAGAATTGGTGGTTGAGGTATGCAAAGAGCAAGTAATTTTTGAGTAAATAGGCTGAAGGGGAATTGTTTGAAGATATTAACATGGAAGCCAAAAGCAACTAATATGGCATAAAAAAAACAAGTTCTATGGATTGGGAATGTGTTCCACGTAATGGTGTTGAGGCCACAAGATGGTGTATGTAATAGTAATTTGTTAATGAGGAGCTTAGGGGAGAACTAGATCATTTGTGGTGCTTTCCTTAGGGTTGTGAAACCATTTTTTGTTGGTTTCCTCTCTATCAAACCATTGGGATAGGGAAATTTTGGTCATTATGGTGCTTTCCTTGGGGCTATGAAACCACACATATAGTGGATTGTGGAACCCTATAGTGCTTTCCATGAGAGGTGGTTTTTAAACCCCAAAAGAAGTGATTCCATCTCGTAGAACTGCGGTAGATTTCATTTCAACCTTGGGTGAATACCTATGCTTCTAACCACATAGAGTCAATGTGGTTCTTCCCTTGGGGCTATGAAACCACCCAAATAGTGGAATCCTCCTGGTTGCGTCACTTAAGCCTTGGATCTGAATCTCCCTGGATATGCATCCCCTTAGACTTTGGATATAGCTATAGGGTGGGGAATTGGAAAAAATAGAAATTCAACTTTCGTATGGTTGGGTGGAGATTTTAAGTCCCTCCTTCAGTTTCCATTTGTCTTTAAACACTCATATGAGTGTATATTTCCCATGTGAATGTCTTATGAACTATGTTAAATTTTATTAAATTGATAATAATGTAATATCTTGTGTATTGTGTATATAAATGGTTGTCGGAGCTATGATTCTTGTCGATATGACCATAATGGAATGTTGTCCAATAATTAATGGTTTGTTGTATTCCTGGAATATGCTTTTCTACTTTCATGATCATGATCATGTTTTTTTTATAGTGAGTAAATGAATGCATAATTTAAAATTTTTATTTTGGTTACTTTGTTTCAATTTGGAGCGTGAGACCTCAGGACTTTGGGCGCAACCCCATAATGGGATTAAATTAATAATGTACACTTTTAGGCTCAATATGGGAGGTCATCCTCTTGTTTACAGAAATTACCCAAGAATGCTATTTTCTATAGCCAATGGTGTGTCATCAACATTGAGTGGGCACTGGTTAAACCAAGCACAAGCAAAACCAAGCTCCACTATCAATCACTTACTTCCCCTCACCTACGATAGTATCAATAATCATGGTATGTAATATAACTAGCGGGAATGACAAGGACATGACCTAAAAATACCCTTGTGTTAACCTACTAGCATGATGTGTGTTTTTGGATTCACTTGAACCATATTTTGGTCCAAAATATAAATAAAGGGGAACACCGAATAAATGCCAAAGGGAGGGACTGAGTGGACCACATACTGAGTTTATGTGGTGATGGCCATATGGTACCTACCTTACCACGCATTTCTCATCACTGTCTACTGAATTCATGGCATGGTGCATCCTATATGAGCGCGCTGGTTGGTATAAAAAAACTTGATTTCAATAAACTTTTCCAAGTTAACTGTGATGCAACTGGAATGTCCATTAGTGTTTTTCTAACTCACAATGATAAACATGTTACTTATTTCAACAAGAATCTGAATGAATTCAAAAATAAATATTCAACATTTGACAAAAATGTATGCAGTGATACAATATTTAAAAGAATGGAGGCCTTATCTCATGCCTAAGAAAATTACATTATATACAAATAACCATGTTTTGCAATTTATTACCAGGAAGGAGAACTTAAACCAAAAGCACATTAAATGGGTTGATTTCATGAGAAGTTTTACTTTTTTTTTAAACATATCAATGAGAGTGCTAAAAAAATTGCAGATGCTTTGAGCGCAAGATTTGGATGGTTTTGCAAGAATTCCTAGTGGGGACTTTGAGATTTTAATACCTCAAAGAAATGTATAAATAAGACCTAAAATTTAAATAATATTATGAATTATATGAGTGATATGAATCTCTTAGCTACCACAATTGACCAGTTATCAAGATATTTTACTTCTATGAAATTAGCATAATTGCATGTGAAAGAGTATGAAGAAACCACGTGCGCATATTTTAAGGAAGAGGAAACATAAATAAAACCATCAAATCAAAGAACACACACAGCTTGATAATGGATTTCTTCTACTATGGAATACGTCTTCGAGCCTTGTGTCAAGAGTGGGGAGGTTGCTTCATTGAATGCTACAATATGATGATGAGTACATGATGTATTCTTTGTCAATACAAGGAATAACTCCCTTAAATAGAGTTTCATGTCTCTCCATGAGATGATCTTCTATAGGAACTCTCACTCATAAAATATCTCATATAGCATGACAAAATAACAAGCTCTGATATGAAGTGGCATACAAGGATACTCCAACAAAATGGAAAACAAGGATATCAACATTAAATTATCATCTCGGCGAAAATCAAAGGAAGGCACGGCATCAGTGCATTTTATACCTCCACTTCCTAGATGGCCTACCTGAAAATGCACAACTATGAGGATGAAATAGATTGAACAATTGCATTCTTGGCAAAAAAATCGTGTAATTTGACTGTAAACATGTCCCCTTTATGACTCGGTCAAATTTGGGTTCCCCAAGAATCTCAAAGATTCTTGAAGTATTCTCTTCTATGGGTTAACTAAAATTCAGCTGCTCAGATGAATAAATTGATCACAAAATCATCTTCGTTGTGAAAAACTAAAAAAAATGAGTATAAAATTGGTTTGTTTCTGAAACTGTCAATTTCGAACCTCGAGGGAATCTTTCAGATTCTATGTAGATTCTCACATCAAGGGTCCAACTTCATGGTTCTTCCCTCAACATTATGCTTCTAAAAAATTCATTTCTCAGAACATAAAATTGTCTGCACCATCGTACTCCTCACAAAATTTGAATAATCTGAGTATAAATTTGGCGTATTTTTTACACTGTCAAAATTCATCCCCCAAGGAATCTAAAAGATTCCTCACATAATACTTGTGCCAGTGTCCCACTCCCTTGTTTTTTGTACCCTCTCAGGGTTCCTATCCTTGGTTTGTGTGTTGGGTTTTGCGGCCCTTCGTTCTCTGTTGGTATGGCGAATGAAAAACTTCAAGTTTAAATAAAAAATGTCCTCGGATTTATCAAAGTTTTCGCAGCTTCAGCCTAAAAGTGCCCATGAAATATTCATGTAATTTCCATTTCATAAATGTAAATCAATAAAAATGTTTTAAATTTAAAAAGAGGTACATGTAAGTATTTTGGAGGGAAAACAAGAAAAACTATTTTTTTAATTATTTTTTCGGCTTATCTCCTTATAGGTTTACTCAAATTTGAAGTTTAGACATTCATTACATGCAGAATTAAATTCCACATCCAAAAATTACCCATTATGCATACTTTTGAGAATACCCACCTTGTTAAAAATTGCAGATACATTAAAAAAACGTGTTTTAACATGCTTTTTAATGTATCTGTAATTTTTATCCATGTAGGTCATCTCAAAAGTATGCATAATGGGTACTTCTTGGATGTGGAATTTCATTCCGCATCTAATGAGTGTCTAAACATGAAATTTTAGTAAACCTATAAGGAGATAACTCGAAAATACAATTAAAAAAAAAAGTAGTTTTCTTGTTTTCCCTCCAAAATTAACAACTCCTATTTTATTATTTTAACTATTATTTTATTATTTTTCCCTAGGAGGCAACTTTTAGGCTAATTTTCCTCTAATGGGGCTGGTGTGTTTGTTAAAATAGTGTAATTGGTTACAGGTGGCCCGGGTTCCAACCCGTGGCATATCCGTTTCATTTTTTTATTGGCATATTTATTAGATATGTATATGGGGTTGTAAATCAGTGCGGGAATGACTCTCACTAGCCCCGGTTTGTTAAAATGGTCGTTGGCCATTATATTATATGGTGGGGTTTGGGTCCGCCATTTTGTGTTCACCATTTTGGTGGCCCACCCATTTTTAATACATATGTTGTTATATGTTGGGGAGGGGTGGCAGGGTTGGTGGCCCGCCACCCATATATATATATCATGGTTAAGAACCATCGACAAGATTTTAAGGGGCACCGAAAAAATAAAGTGCGCAACAATCTCACCATTTCTGACTGCCAGAAACCATCATCGTTAAGTGCCAATTTTTCGCCTCATTAATTGCCACCAAATTTGGCAGGTTCCACCAGATTTAGCATGTCCTTCATTCTTATCTGAGCTCCAAATTTAGTTCAAACTGCCAAATCTAGCCAATGGAGTGAAGTTGACCAAAACTTTGTTTGTCCATAACTTTCGCATACGAACTTGGATTGAGGTGTCATTTGTGCCATTGGAAATATTGTGAATAAATCTTCGATCTAATCATATTTTTTCTAGAATCTGAGAAATTTTAGTTTTGTGCTTTTCCAAATTCACCTTTGATCTTGGAGCCACCTAGATCATTCCTCCCCACTAGGGATCTTTTGCTCCTCCAAAAGCATGAACACAATTTGGAATCTATTATACTCCTTTGTTCGGAAAAAAAGTTCCCTAATAGGCCAAACTTCCTTCTCCTTCACCTTTGTACTTCATAGCCATAAGTGGTGAACCAACACCTATACACTATGCAAACTTGTAGTACAATTTTGCAAGATGCATGTTTCTTACAAGAACTATCATGACCAAAGAAATCCCCATACTTGCCAAGATTTTATAACACACTCTTTGGTCCAGTTTAAATCAAAATCATAATAGAAACCAGCACCTCAGCTATCAAATTAAGGGGCCAAAAATATGACTATGTTTTTTCAGTAGTGTTGAAAAAAAATTCATCATTTTTACAAACATTTCACACGATGTGATTTACAAAACATGGCCATGTTGAACTACTTAAAAATGCAACCCAACTCTTACCCAACCAAGTTGATGGGCTCTCCTCTTTTAGTTGAATTTCTTGTTGATTTGCTTCACTTACAAGCTACTTTTCAGTTTCTTTCTGGTGCTTCGATCGTGTCTCTGGATGCAGCTCCCAACATGTAGATCTCTGATGCCCATGTTTGTTAGAATGGATACAAAAATTCTTCCATTAGGGGACTTTTGAGGTATAAAATGGGTATCCTAAGAAAAAGGTACAACCAAAATAAAATTTATAAGAACCAATAAGATTCAATATGATGATTTCAACCATGGGTGATGATTCACCATTTTTGGAGTAAAAATGTAAAAAGACTAAAAAATAATAAAATAATAAAACTACTTTTTTCAACTTGTATTTTCAACTTATCTCCCTAATTTTTTACTCAAATTTTGAGTGGGATTAGTCGTTGGATGTAAAATTTAATTCCTCATCCAAGGAATACCCATCTTGCATACTTTTCATGGAACCTAATACACGAAAAATGAGAAATACATGAGAAAATGTGATTTAAATCACATTTTTCATGTATTTCTCATTTTTCTTGTAGCAGGGTCCATCAAAAGTATGCAACATGGGTGCTCCTTGGATAAGGAATCAAATTATGCATCCAACGAGTGTTCCCGCTCGAAATTTTAATAAACCCATAGGGAGATAAGCTGAAAAAACGAGTTCAAAAAGTAGTTTTTTCTTTTTTCCCTCTAAAATTTGATGATGTAATCTAATATTATTTTATTATTTCCACTATTATTTTATAATTTCTTTAGGAGGCCCATTTTAGACCTCAAAATTCCCCTAATGTTCCCCCAGACCTATTTGATCTTCTTCTTACCCTAATGTGGAGAAGGGTTTACATTTCTTGTCTTTTTCCTTGCTACCATTCTCTTCCAACACTCGTAAACAACATGGTTATACAAGACACAAAAACTACATGGTTTTCTATGCCACATGTTTTGTTCACTATTACTAATTTTCTTGTAATCAAAATAAACTTTAGAATACTAATAATTTTAATATCTTTCTATGGCTCTCTCTTTAGAATGCTCACTTTAATTTGGAAATGACCTGCAATCATGATCACTATAGGCTTTTGAGGTACTCGTAGCATCCTTTATTTTCTCGAACTTGTCGCCTGAAGATTGTCCTGTCTCTTCCTTTCTGACACAGCCCAATCTTGCATTTCGTGGTAATTCCACCACTTGGATGGGATTAAGAATTCCTTTCCCATTATCTTCTAGGCCCTTACCTTCATATTCCATGATCTTCATTAATCTTAAACCAATTCCTGTAGTGTGCTTTTAAAAAGCACCCAAATCATCATCATTATCATGTGAAAATGAAACAAAATAACTATCAGCATTGTTTACCTATGAAACTTGTGATGATGGCTTCTCTAAGAGATCATTTCCCTTCAACCTTTCCAAGGAATATTTTTTAGCGCGTAGTTGAAGCTCTAAAATCTTCTTCTACTCTTCTACTTATTATATAAGTATCCTAAATTCAACATTATTTTCTTGAAGGCTCTAATTGATATCTTAATTTTGATGATGGGAAGAATATTTAGAAGAAGAATATTTACTCGAAGATGGAGATGGAAAATAATCCTCTTCTTTCTCTTGTTCCTATTTTTCCATTTTCTCCTCATAATTTGCATACATTATCTATCATTATTTACATCTTATAGAATAACTTGTAGAGATATCTGTAATCCTCCATTTTCTTTTCTTCTTGAACGTTTAATATTTAGTTATCATTCTGTTGACGGTGTTCGACGTGCCAACATTTAGGGGATCTCCCCAATATGAAGTCCCAAGAAGATCTAAGTTTTGATGTAATAAAAAGTGAATATCTCACTAATTATGGATATATCCATGTGAATTAAGTGCATAGAATCAACGAATGGAAGGAAAAACAAATAAGCAAGGACATTCATTGAAACGACGATCACTGGTGTACAAAAACAAGAAAAATTATGTGACACTTATGAAAGGTGAATTATGGACTGAACCAAAAATTTGACAACCTAATATAAGTTAAAACACCTGTAACCATGAAGAGAAATAAGAAAAACAACACTTACATAAGAAAAATGACAAAAATTATCACAAAAAATAGCAAAAGATGACAAAAGAAAAACTCACCTGGAAAAGTGACGCAAACTCCACGGAAATCTCCTTGATATCATTAGGAATGCTAGAGCTCCAAGATCGAATGCATAAATGAGCTTTAGAGGTGTATATTAAATGTGTCTTGGGCAGATTAGGGTTTATGATGTACATGCATAAAATCAAAGAAAAAACGACACATGGCAGAAATTTCCAAAGATAGTAATTGTGCCAGCTTCACAAATCTAGTAATGACTCCCTGTTTTCTAGGGATGTTTTTTTATTTTTTATTTTTATTTTTTTTGGAAGCTTGCCATGGAAACTGCCAATAAGGATTGTGCAATTTCTAGGCATTGGGGAACTTCCCGACTCAATGCATTGATCAGTTTTTTAGTTTATGGAAATATTTGCACAACTATTGAGTTTAGTGCTACGATAACATCTAGGATTGTGCAATTCCCAAGCTCAAGGTTGAACTTCCATTCTGGATTGCACAATTTCCATCATCAAGGTTTACTTGCCCTCTTGGATTTTCCATTTCCAGTTTATGGAGGCAAGCCCAAAACTGCTGTGAGGTCAAGTCAAGAGGTTAGATTGTGATGAAAAAGATAAGATTAGTATCAAAACAAGAAAACACAAGCAAAGAAAGGAAAAAATAAGTCTTGATCAAATCATGAATACTTAATGATAGTAAAAGATAACTTGTTGCGGATAGAAGGGAAGGCTTCAAAATCAAAGCATGGGAAAAATTTTAGAGGGTGGTTGTAGTAGCTACAACACATTCAGACTCACAATTTAAATTAACAAAAATATTGCTTTGGTACCAAACTTAATCTGGATGTCTCAACTATTAGAATTAACCAAAATATTTTTCTTCTATGATGTTAGTAGAATTTCATGTGAAAAATTATGAATAAACAACATGTGCATACTTGGAAGAAGAGGAAAAATAAAGATAACCATGAAATCAAAGAACAAAAAAAACTTGATAACGAAGTTTGTCCAGTGTGGACTATGTCTTTGGGCATAGTGTCAAGAGTGGGGAGGCAACTTCATTAAATTTTGCAGGATGATGATGAGTACATGATGTATTCTTTGTCAATATAAAGAAGAACTCCTTTAACTAGAGTGACATGTCTCTCCACGATATGCTCTTATATAAGAACTCTCACTCATAAAAGTTGTACTTCAACAAGACATAATAACAAACTATCACATGAAGTGGCATACAAAGATCCTCCAAAAAAATGGATAACAATTATCTCAACATCAAATCATCATCTCAGTGAAAATTAAAAGAATGCATGGCATCGGTGCATATTATACCTCCACTTCTGGGGATGGCTTGAAAATGCACATATATGTTGAAGAAAAAAAAACGCACGGTTGAATTCCTGGTGAAAATTCATGAAATATGACTGTAAGCTTGACCCCTTTATGACTTGGTAAAATTTCAGGTCCACGAGAATCTCAAAGATTTCTCAAAGTGTCTTTTCTGTGGGCTTACTCAAATTCAGTTGCTTAGATTAAGAAACTAATGACAACATCACGTTCCTTGCGAAAAAGTTGAGAAAAATGAGTATAAAGTTGGTATGTTTCTGAAATTTTCATTTTCGAGCCTTTAGGTAATATTTCAGATTCCATGTAGATTCCTATGTTAAGGTTCCAACTTCATGGTTGCGCCCTGCATGATGGTTCGAACTTCAATATAAGAACATTAAAATAGATTTTTAAATGTATATACTATAACACAAAACATTTACGAATATCAATACAATGATAACAACTTAGAAAAATGGCAAATTTGAATCTTTGTTTACAGATCTATTAAAATTTGTTAACTAATTAACCATATTCACAAAGAGTAAAAAAAGTATAATAAATAATCATCCTAAATTATCAATATATACAAGAATAGTATAATAAACAAGTGTAATATGCATCATTGATGTGTAATACCTTCCTCTTATGCAAAAATTAATTGATATCCAAAGGCATTGCAACTATGATAAAAAGAATACTACTACTTTGTAAACAAGAAAATTCCTTAAGTTTGAGTTTCTATTAGTCTAGTTGTTATCCCAAGGCATAGGGAAAATGAAATCATTCTTAATATTTTATTTAAAATTTGAAGAAATAATAATTCAATTTTTAATTGATAATATATTACATGATGGCAAAGCTTGAGTTTAAATTATTAATATTTCATATGATATTGTAATTTTGTATAAATGATTTTTTTAATAACAAATTATTTATACATTTTAATTTGTAATTTTTAAATTAAAGTTGTAAAATCCAAAAAAATAATTTGTAATTTTAAAATTATATAGAAATTAGTAACAAAAATATTTGTATAAACTTTAAAATTTAAAAACACGAGTGATTAAAATTAAGAAAAATTAGTGACAAAATTCTTAGTATAAATTGTAAAATCCAATAACACTAGATTGGAATTAAAAAAATGTGCTGAATTCATAGTATATATATATATATATATATATATATATATATATATATATTATCGCAATAGTTAAATATGTATTATTTTACAATTAACTCTTAATGTTTTAATTACTTTTTAAAAAACTAAAATTGAAAAAAAAAAAATTATATAACTTTATTTTTTTCAATTAGTGAATCATAAAGGAAAAGTGAAAAACATAAAAAAAAATACATTAAAATCTATTATTCCAAACACATCTGTATATTACCTCTACAGATGCAAACACATGCATCTCTTCAATTTCCGTGAAAAGCAATAGTTGTACTCGGACCTAATAAATCAAGAATAACATTTTACTTTACTTTCTATTTCTCCTGCAAAACATTTGTTTTAATTTACTTCCTATGCACAGTGCATTAAACAATGTAATGACATAATTATTTTTCTCAAAAGGTGTTGCCTACATAGATTCTGAATTGAGATATACATTATTATTTCATGCTCAATGCCATCATATCTACCAACGGAAAGTTAAAGTTATTCGATTCAAAATAAAGTTATTAGCGTTCTGTCGCAATGACAGTAAATCGCAGCAGAGGCAGAGAGATCAAGAGACCGAAAGGTGAGCATGAGCAGACAGGGAAGGAAACATGGCATTGCTAAATATCAATTGCCTTCCATGCTTTCTCGCTGAATCCAGAAGATACAACAGAGGATTAAAGGATCGAAGATCGGCCCGCACAATCAAATAGTGGTGCTTCTATTTAATGAAAATGTATTTTTTATTTCATTGGAAATAAAACATCAAGGTATCTTTTACAAATTTATGATCCTCTAACATGATTTCATTCATGTGGACTAGATCATTGAATTAAAAAATGAATAACCATTATACTATACTTCAACTATTATTTTAGTGTCATCCATGTAGCTATTTGACTGCTCAAATATATATTTTTATAAATACCTTAAAGGAACTCCCCTAACAACATAATGCATAATGGAGCCTACACTAAAAGGGTTGCATAGATTATCAAATTAAAAATCAGAAAATTTAATATTAGAACAATAATCATGACCTTGTGATACAACTTTATACCAATATTTTGAAGAGCCTTTCATGCCATTTATTTTAATAACTATTTGGATATTTCTTAAGCTAAAACAAATTAGAAATGTAGAGGATTAAGCCTAAATTAAATAAAGATTTATAAGACACATCAAAGGGCATGAAATTATTTTTGCTCCTAGTTCTCCAGTAAACTTGTTAAATCATATCATAATCATATATCAATTTCCTTATGATTATGTGAAAATGGGATCATACATTTTTTTAACTGATAACCAGAAGAATTTATATGAAGTAAGAACTTTAACAATTCTCACAGTAAGAGTACATAATTGTCTATATCAAAACATTGAAAACAAAACCTAAAATAGAGCTATCTTCCAACATATAACTATATATCATAACTATGTCTAGAGACACAAAATTATAGAAAATCCTAAAGGTGTATATTTTTTGAAACAAACTTGAAAACTAAGTTCTTTGTAATACATATAAATTTCCCTAAAATCATGATGAACGAAAACGTCATATATTACTTTAGTTGGTGTGGTCTAAATCCAACTTGATCGATTCCAATTTATTAGGAATATAATCTATAATACCTTCTTCCCTTGGTCTCATATAGTTTGAGTTGATATATTACATTGATTAGAAGCTCTAGAATTCTCACCCTTTGTGAAGGTGACTACCATGTTCTTGAGCATGTTACATTCTACTTTCGAAACATTGATCTAATACTAAGACTACACCAAGGCCCCATAATGGTTTCTACTTGAGAAAAAAATAGTCATCATGTTAATGTATTTCCATTATAGCAATGTCAATTGTGCTCCAATTTCTATAGATAGCATCCTTGTGAGTTTAGACTACATGTATTATGTCCCAAAGTTCCTTGTAATCCATCTAAGAAGTGTAGAGAACTAATTCATTAGAAAATTTGAGATACTCAAAATTCTCTACACATATATGCATTAGGTGCAACAACATGTCTCTCAAAACACATTGTAATAATAGGCTTAACTTATAATAATCACTAAGGACAATATTCAAACCAACATTAAATAAGAGACTCCAAAATAATGATTGAGGGTTAGAGGTTATACACTTTGAGCACCCATACAAGAAGGGACAAGAAATAGATTACCACCCAAAACATAGAGAGAAAATTCATTCCCTATCCAAAATATAGTTGACTATAAATAATTGGATTTATGAATAAGAAAGGCCTAAATATGCAATATTGAACCAAAATGCAAGCATTTTAGTCTAGTGCCAAAAGTCATAGATCATATGTTGTCTTCAAAACACATGAAAAAAAATAAATTAGTTGGAGGTTTAATGTGAAAAGGAAGAGAAGTTGAATAATATTGAATATTTTATTTAAATAAATATTTCAACATCATTAATGGGAGGATAAGATAAAAATGATGTGAGGTTATAAAGTTAAGTAAAATAGTCGCTAGAGGCCAAGAGTCATCAATAGATTTAATAAATGTGATCATATATTTAAATAAATATTTCAACATCATTAATGGGAGGATAAGACAAAAATGATGTGAGGTTATAAAGTCAAGTAAAAATAGACGCTAGAGGCCAAGAGTCATCAATAGATTGTGAAAATGTGATCATTGCAATGATGAAATGATTTCTCTGTTTGGTAAAATATGTTATTATCATATGTGAATAAGAGAAGTTGTTTGATTATGTTTTATATTCTTACAAGTTTTTATTGGTTATAGTTCACTATTGTTGTTCATAATTTTTTGAAGCTTGTAGGGATGGACATTAAAATATGTTGGCCATTTTCATTCTTGTAATGCCTAGGCTCATTGATATTTTGTAATGCTAATAAATTTATGTAATGCTAACATCTCTCAAAAACTTGTAAACCATCAATTATTCCTCAATGATGGTTCTATTTTGGATGACCATTATCCCTACTCTTTCTATTTCTCCCTTTCTTTCATCTTCATTGGTTCTTAAAATGCTCCTAAGGTTAGATTAGTTAAACTTTCAATTTTCATTTTTAGTTTCATTTAATATAAATTATTGTTAGATAAAAACATAACTATAACTAGAAATTGCACTAAATGTTGCAAAGGGAACATCGTAAGGCAATAGCGTACGAAAGAGTAGCAATGACAATGAAAGTTCCAGCTATAGCATTTGGAGAAAAGCACAAGGATGTGGTTAATAACAAAAACCGATCCTCAAAAATTTTTGTAAATGTAAAACATAATTTCATGTATGGAACCACATTTAACATAATTACATCTATAGAACCTATGTTATCTACTAAGTGTTAAGAACCCACCCAGGTTCTCAACCTAGCTTCGAGGGGGAGGGAAGTGCATACTAGTAAGCTATGAATTATATGTTATTACACTATATCTGTTGAGGTTTTTCCTTACAAAAGGTCGCAGGAAAACAATTGGTGCAATTGATACATGGATTCATAAAAATTTAACAGAATGAATTTGGAAAAAATTGAGGCTAATGCAATAGGAATATAGTTTTTAATCATTCACAACAAAAATCCATCTGGACACTTTGAAATTTAATTTTAGCACAGGTGACTCGTTCGAGTTTGACTTCCTTCAGTGACAGTGTCCGAACATCCACTAACAACATGTCATATCATATCTGCATCCAAAAATTACAGTTTTTTCAACCAATTCTCATCCTCCTTCTCCCATATAATTATTTGAACTTTGGAATTTTGGGATTCATGGTTGCTAGATCTCTCAAACATGGATTCCGTTGAAGTAACAATATTTCCAAATGCGCCACCACTATATGAAGTTATCCAAAATGGGTCACCATTATATTAAGTTACCCTAATTGGATTACTCTTGTATACATTTATCTAGTCTAGGTCGTCGTTGTATCCAATGTCTTTAATCCGTTACTTGGCTGAGAATAAGATACTATGTCGGCTATAGTGCCTAGTGAAGCCCCACTTTTTGATTTCATATTATCACCATGTATTGGGCATTGCTTGAAGAACATTTACTTTTAGATCTTAAACCTTCCTTCGAAACTTTTGAATCCTTCATTGATGTGCCCTATGATATAATCCAAATGAATGAACATTACTATGACAAAGACAGATGAGTAAATGTTTTTGCGAAGTAACAAAAATGGAACAAAAAAATTTGTACTTTAGAAAAGTAAAGAAATAATTGCCTAGATGACTTCTATTATACTGGAGAAAAATATTTCATTTAAAACTATTTGTTACTTACATTTCAATTAAGAAAACCTTATGCTATAGTGAGCATGAATAAATAATAGTCTACCTTGAGTAACCTTATAATATTAAAAATAGCAATTTTTCATCAAAATGATTCGCTAAAGCCTTTATTAGCATCTCCTGATATATCTCAGAGCCTATATTAAGAGACAAAAATAAGATAAGATAGTAGATAAATTGAGTAAACAACTTAACGATAATGATATAATAAAAGAAATTGTTTTTTAAGAAGGAAGGACAACAGATCTATAGGCCCATACAAAAACATTTCAAGACTTAAAGTAGGCAGCTCCATTGCAAATTTTTTGAATTATTTACGCTTCAAATGGATAAATTTTGATGCCCTGATCACCCTCTTTGTGTTCTTACTGTAAAGGATTCCAAACATATTTCCAATCACATACTGAACTAGGTCTTCAATGCTAAAGCTCAAAATAAAAACATTGTGAATAGATGACAAGGAAGCCAACATTTTTCTAATGAAAAGTATATCATAATGTAGAAAATGGAACTTTTCCTTTTCTATAGTAATAACCTACCAGAAATGGCTTTTCCCTTTTCTTCTGCCACATTCTAAAAGCTATGATTGACATAATTTGAAGAAATTCTAAATTTCATATTTATGTAAACTATCCTACAGAATCATTACAAAACATATAAATGGTTTCAAAATCATGTTCATACTTTAATAAAAAATCCACCACAAATCAAGTCTATTAATAGATGAAAATGGGATTTCATCTACTAAAAATGATGCAAAATAAAATTCCCACTTGGAAAATGCTTTAGTTGGAAAATAAAGTCTCACAGGCATGTCTACTATAGTCTTCAAAGATATGTATAGTTTAGAAAAACAAAATAAAAAAATTATTAGACAACAAATATTAGAATCTAGATATATTTTGATCTTGGATCACTTAAATTTTGCTTCCCTTTGTCTGAGTTTCCAATCAACAGTGCATGATCTCAACACACAAAACAAATCATGTTAAAAAATTTTTGAAGCCAATGGAGGAAAATTTGTGAAATCAATCCACTTTACTTAGAGATTGTACAATACACATAAATTGTTGTCATACATATACCTTCAATTTCCTGCAAAGATTTGCATCACTCCAATGGCTCACATCATGGGAATTAACCATGTAGTCTCCATCTTCTCTCCAAATAGATACAACCATAGAAAAGTGAAGAAAATTTTCTCAATGGTCTAAGTCCGAGCGCACACTTCAAGTGCATTGTGAGATACTTGTACTTAAATCTCTACCATCACTTCCTGTATTATATAAGTTCACATCCATCAAATATTCAACCTTGCTATTTCAACTTCTCAAATGGAGTTACAATGTGCTACCATATTATTTTAATATTTGTTTAGCTTGATTTGGACTTTATCTAAGAATAAATAAGCACTCGTTACTAGACATCTCCATTACACCATGGTGAATAAGTAAAGGATTCCTACCAAATCCTAATTCACATTGTGCCTAGATTTACAATGGAATAAATACAAATTATACACACTTGAATCATGAATTTTTTCCATTCTCTTAAATTTCATGGCCCTATTCTATATTTTCTTGTTTAAATTCATGTTCATAGAAAGTGATTTCCTTGTCCCATTCTCCAACTTGGTCATTCTTCTTTCCTCTTTTGATGGAAGCCATTATGCTATTACTTTTCCATGTCTAATGTAATTTTACTTCTTAATATGTAATTTATGCCCTATTTTCTTTTTCAAAAGTAGCCTCCAACTTATCAGAATAATGAACTAAATCTTCAACATAAATTCCTTTAGACTTTATTCAACTAAGATATTATGATTCCCAAGCATGACAGAAACTTCCAACCATAATTAATATTACTTATACTATTTCCATCATTGCTCAGGTTCTAATAGCCTTGACTTATCACAACAAAGATTTTTTAATAAAATTTTCCTATTGAGCAAAATGTTTTGTGTGAACTTTAGCTCAAAGAAAAAATTTCTATGTTATTTTATGGTGCCATTTTAAACTCTGAGTGCTTTCATATTATTTTAGTTGTACCCAAGGGTTGGTATGTGCAAAAAAATATCATTTCCCCTTATCCAGTAGCCTATATTTCAAAGTAGTACATAAACAATATTTAGGAATATGTAAAATAGCTAGATTTCCCAGTGCCACAATGGAACAATACATTGACCTATAATCCCTCTACCTTCTTTGCTTCTTACCTAGGGATGCATTCATACCATTTTTATCCTTTCACTATACAAAAGCAAAGCAATGCACTCACTAGATGTGAACCTTTCTTCAAAATATATGGGTTTTCAACTTTATCTTACAATATTGTTATAGATTGCTATAAGAAAAGATAAAATGGTCTGAAACATTGCAGTGTTGATAATTCCATCTGAATATTTTTTTGCTGCAAATGTTGCCAACTTTCCATAGAGACAAAAAAAATTAGCAAATTTTGTAAGGTGACCAAATTCAAAACTCTACAGTAGCTCAGAGGAGACACCTAAAATCTATCCATGTTAAAGGTTGACATCAACCATATCATGTGAAATCCCTGGTTTATTTGGATAGATTACATGTCGTTGGGTCATGGTTTCTTAAACAGTCTAATACCACAAATTACAGACATGCTAACAAAGTGAAAAAATAAGAATACTTTTTATTTTTGTGCTTTTACTTTTACTCCATGTTCCACAATGTAATTTAGTATTCATGACAAAAAAAAGTGCACACATCAATGTATGTTTAGTTTTCCATTCATGTTTTGAATCTGCAAGGTATTTCCTACAGCATTCACGGACATGCCAAGAAAAGTGATGTTAAAATTCAACTTATAAAGAAACAAATGCGGTTCATTTAGTTGTCTCGTTTGTTGTAGGATGCAAATATTGTGAAGATATCAACTCAATTATAACTAAACCACCACAGGACCCCACTTCAATAGAACTGTAATTTAACATTATGACCCTAGTCGTGACCAAGGTATCTTTGAAAATTTGAACTTGTAAAGACCACACCTCAGGTCAATGGAAATGAACCCTCACATTTTTTTCTTGTCATTGTTAACTAGATTATATTAAAAATTGGAGCTTGGGTCAATGTAAATAAATTATTACTTATTTTTCTTGTCATTGTCAACTAAATTAGATATAAAATTCGAATAATATAACTTTCCACTTTAAAGTACTGCCCTTCCTCATCTGATGATATCACATATTAAAACAACAAAGTGAAACCATATCGCTCAAATGTGATCTATCCATAGAGGGAAAACAAACTATGTGATAATCACACATCGCCAATAAGTCCTTGACAATAGATTAGTAAAAATTTGGATCTTACATAACCTGTTGAGTTAAAAAATGCATCGCCCTAAAATAGCATGATCGAAACACAACCAATCTTTCACACTATGGAAATCAATAACCGACAAATCTGAATTTTTCTATCTAAAATTTAAGTAATTAAAATCCTCCCATTTTGGAAAACAACAAAACAAGCATATCTTAAACATAATATATTTTGACAAAAATGATACTATAAAGCATATCAGCATAAACACATAGGTAAATAACATCATGAGTATCCTTGTGATGGTTTTCAAATTACCAGTGTGGTAAGGTGCAACTATTAGAAGAGAAAATGATGTTCATTAGCTATCAAAAATCATGTTTCAAAGAAATTTTTTATATTGTAAACATCTTATAAATTGGGAAGACACCCACGTAACAATGAATGCATATAAATTTTAAGTAGTAAAATTCATGTCATTTAACTTTCAATACAATTACAAAAGTTATTAAGTGATAACATAACATGAATTCTCAACTAAAGTAGACATATTAATGAATAGATTGAGGCAAGCTATAGAGGTATAAAAACATGAAATAAATCAATTAATGTATAGGAGATACTGCAACATATGAACAATAAATTTCATAAAACTGTTTAGAGGAAAATTTATGAAATCAATCCATGTTACATAGAGATTGAATAATACACCTAACTTTTTCTGATACACAAAACTTCAATATATTGCAAATATTTCCATCCCTCCAATTCCTCTCATAAATTTAATTAACCTTGTAGTCTTCATATTCTCTCCAAATATCTCCAAACACATAAAAGTGAAGACAACTTTCTCAATGGTATCAATTTGAGTGCACACTTCAAGTGCATTGTGAGCTACTTGTACTTCAAATTTTTCCATCACTTCCTATATTACACAAGTTCACATCCCTAAAATATTCAATCCTCCTACAAAATTACCAAAATTCCCACATAATTAACTCAAAGGTGCACTAACTTAAATCATAGCCTACTGCACTCTGAGGTTATTCAAAGGTATAGAAAAAACCAAAATAACCATTGAGAGCATAAATAATGTTGTGATAATACATAAAGTTTGCATAGAAGATATGTGAACCATCCCCATGCAATTTTCTAAGAGACTCAACTTCCCTTGCCACCATTCGAAATCATCAATGAAGAACGCCAACATACTATATGTTCAATCAAAACAGAATGTAAAAATCGTCAGTTTAATTTGAAAGTGATTGGGAATTCAAAAGAGGGATGGAATGGTGCAACTTCCCTATTTTTATTCATAGGGGTTTGAAAAAAAAATTATACATCAAACTTGGGTTAAAAAACATTTGGCATTTGATTCTGTTGAGTTACATAGGAAGGATAAATTTTAAGATTTTAGGAGTATGAATTTTGAAAGAAACTACTATTTCATTAAGGATAATGGAAAAATTTGAGAAAACTCAAAAACAAAAATGTCATGTAGAATACCTTGCTGTAATTGGAATTTAAAATGATTTTGATTGTAGGTTTTAGCAGGTTGAGAACAAAAAAATTTGGGGGTTTAAGGTCTAGGATATCTAAATTATTTAGTTGTAGTCATATTCTTTGTGTTATTAAACATGCAGAGTAATTGGGTGGGGATGTGGGAACCTTTAATTTATGTGTATTCAAGAATTTCAATTAGGTGTATTAAGGAATTGAACTATTTCTAAACAAAATAGATCTCACTTCCACCTCCTATAGTTGCAGTAAGTGATTACAGAGAAAAAAGTTCACATAAAGTGGGATTAAAGAGAGACATTGCTTCAAGCTCCTAGGATTGAAATATGTTATTTTTATCTATTGTGATGATTCAAAAGCTTAATATTTGTTGCTACTCTTATGTTATCTTTAAATATAGCTAATGCATTACTGTCATTCAGCCATACTAGGTCACACTCACCTGCAAACCTCAATATTAGTGAATTCACATTTCCATCACATGCTAAATCAAATACACAAATGAAAATCCTCAGATCCATATCTACATATGATTTAAAAGGTAGAGGACGCGCCTTCCTTGGAATTGAACCCTTTGAATTTATGCTACGACACAGAGAGGCTTCTGATTTTGTATAGCTAGTAAT
The DNA here is from genome assembly GCA_034641835.2 of Pinus albicaulis. Lineage (NCBI taxonomy): Eukaryota > Viridiplantae > Streptophyta > Pinopsida > Pinales > Pinaceae > Pinus > Pinus albicaulis. Next base: position 1,499,397,216 of record CM076578.1, on the reverse strand, counting down.
ATAAAAAACATCTTGGATCTCTTCATTTAGAATATACATAGAAGTTGCATATTTATCTAAGAAGATATAATGCATCCATTTTATCCTTAGGAATTGCACACAAATTATGCACCTCCATCCCCTTCCATGGCAGGGTGAGAACATGGGTGGGTTCTTTGCACATAGTAGACAGCATGGGTGTCATACATGGAATTATGTTAAATGTGGTTCCATGCACAAAATTATTTTTAGCTTTACCAATTTTTTTTCAGGAATGGTAACTGATCCAACAACATTTTCATATTTTAGCAGTTTTATGGAACCTTGCAAATTATGTTTCTTATGTATATAAAACTTTTGTTTCTTTGATAATTATTGATGGTGATACTATGAAAGATGTTAATGTTCAAATAAAATCAAGTCACCCTTGATATGATGTAACTACAAGATTTTGGATTAAAAAAAAATAACATATAATTATCATGAAATGTGACTGTCACAAAAATCCCATTTACTATGTGATTATCATAACATAAATAGGATTTTCGGGTTTTTTTTTTAAATAACATATAACTATCACGAAATGTGACAGGCTCAAAAATCCCATTTACCTTATGTAATACGGGAAGCTATCAAACGAGACATTAGTGTCTTTTCCACCAATAATCCCTCTTCGTAAATATTCCTTCAAATCTTGGAATTTAGCAGACATCCCAAACGTGTCAACATATCTTCCAGCTTCTCTCCACTCTTCACAAAATTGTTTAAAAATATGCCACTTAAATCCAAGTTTGGCAGTGATTTCAAATTGTCGTAAATTTCAAAAGAGGTCTCAATGATTCATTTTCGTAAATTTCAAAAGAGGTCTCAATGACTCATTTAACCCAGAATACTTTTCAATATCTGTCTCAAGAGCAGCATCTCAGCTGTAAATATTTATATGTTCATGTGTTTTTCATATATAGAGAGAAAAAAATCAAGTGCTTTGTTAACTTATCGGAATATCAGCTACACCATTAGGATAAAATGTTGATTTTCTTACTTTTCCAACTACTTCAATATATGAGACAGCCCCATCTGACATTTCACATGAAAGTGGCAACTGAGGCCTATCAAATCCTTGTTGGGACTCTTCAATATTTACAACAGGTGGTGGAAACAAGTTTATGTTTCACCTTAAACATGACAAAGAAGCCAAAATTGATGCTCCTAATACAGCGTAAGGATCCTATGATCTTGATTCAAATGGTGTTTCCTTACCTATGGCTCTTTGATTTTTTTTTTCAGTCCAACTGAAGGTGATGCATTTTCATTTATTAGAGGTTGAAAAATTTGCATTTACTAATTTGCGATGAGGTCATGGAAGAGGTGGATGAAGAGCATGGGGTGCCCTTCACTGAACTAGAGGTCGAGTTTCTCTAGGATAGTTACATTTACTAGGTTACTAAAAAGGAATAGAAAGCATCTAGGTTCTAATCTCCCTTTGATTCACCTAAGGTATAAGTAGTAGTTAAAACAAATTTATTTAAAGTAGCACAAATCCATCAATTGACCGAGCTCCATTTGATCAAATGTCACACCAACTTCATTAACGATATTTTGAACATAGGTGTTCGATAGATACATGGGAAATATATGGTAGTTACTCGATTTTACCCGATGCATCGCGGTCCTATCCCACTAATTTGAGCGAGAAAAAAACTCATAAATACTACCTTTTTCCATTTGGCCCTTCGATTCAGAGTCCACCACCCCCTGAATAGATGAAAAGGAAAATCTTGGTATCCTGCTACACTATTCCTTCTAACCTACGCATCTTTGGAGGTAGGTGTGGTTTGTACCTGAGTGTCTTGAAGTGGGGGGTGTGAAGTATTAAGGAAATAGTGTTGGACTGGAACTTATAAATGTGAATATGTATTTGTCCAAATAAAATATTGGTCGTGTAGAAAAGAGAAGGAACCCTCGCAATGTTTCCCTACCTTGCCTTGCTAAATAGGCCCACTGAAATCAAGCATAATAGGTAAATTTTACTATAATTCCCTCACCCAAAATAGAGGATTGTAATAAAAAATTACGTGGGAAGAAATCCCATACCTTGGAGCATTTGGTTCCTTTCGTTGATCTAGAGGCAAAGTTTCTCTAGAGTATTTTCCAAGGCGCTGATGTTAGGTCTTTCAATTGGTCTTTCCTTTCCCTGTGGTCAAGGGAATAGGAGTGGGATTCAAAATTGAGATGTATCTATTACTATTGAGCCTGTATGTGGTCATGTTCTCAGATTGTGGGGTTTCTTCATGTTGGATTGTCTAGTTCCCTACTTCCTGAAATCGCATGCATATGGTAGTTGTTGGGCCAAATTCTACCACCACCCTCTCATCTTAGAACCCTCAATAGAATGTGGATGCCGAATAGGAAGGTCCTCTGGTCTTGAATGTGAATATGTATTTGTGCAAACAAAATATTGATGGTGCAGAGAAGAGAAGGGACATTAACACAATGTCACCCAACCCTGCCTTGCTAAAGAGGCCCACTCAAAACAACCATAATAGATAAATTTTATAGTAATTCCCTCATTGAAATAAAAATTCAGGGAGGAGGAAATCCCATACCTTGGAGCATGTGGTCCCAGCTACATCCAGAGATGGAGATGTACGATTTTTTCTCATTGAACCACGCCTTGTGGATACCATAACACCCTGGTACTCTTCATACTACATGATCATGACCTAGGATTTCATAGCGGCGGGTGGTTGAGATGATAGGGCTTGTGCAATGTTCTGCCTAATACTCTTCTTATTACAGGATCCAAACCATGCTTGTGCGAAGGCGAGTGGTTGAGATGTTATTTAGTTAGTTAAACAAAGATAAAGGAGTCGGCTAACGGTTTATATAGGTGGCCGATCTAATGGTGGAAGACATTTGAATCGTCTAATATCATATCTAATGGATCATAATACTAACAATGGTAGCAAAGACTAGAGGGGAGATATTACCAGAGAAAAATCCTGATGGCATAATTATTGAGTTTTCCATTTTAATTAAACAAAGTTTTATTAATTACATAATTAAAAATATTATTATATCTATATATATATATATATGAAATAATTAACCGTATTTGGAGAAAAAAAAACATAATAAAGAGTCACCCAAATTAACCCCCACAGACATATATATTAAAAAATCACCCTTTTCTTATCATGCACTTTCTTATTATCTTTTGAGCACATAGAAGAACAATAATTCCAAGTTGTTTCATGTAAGGCTACAAAAGGAAATGTGGTTCATGGTGTTGCTCAATTGAAATGGATTACATCGCTTACATCACTAAAATTATGTATAGTACCTTTTCATATGCATAAACACTTATGCAACTCGTAATTTTCAGTCAAAATCGATAGTTGTACTGGGAGTCTGGGACATGAAATAAATAAAAAAATAAAGGTTCACTTTAGTTTCAAATTCTCCTTCAAAAAATCTTTTAATTTCCCTCCTACGTACCATGAAATGATGTAATTATATTCCAATGGTATTCCCGATATTAAATTCTCAATTAAAATATAAAATATTTAATGATCAATGCCATCCTATCTTCCAAAATTTGAGGTTCAATGCCATCCTATCGACCAAAAAAAATTCAAAGGCTAAGCGAAAGATAGAGGTAAAGCTACTACATTGAAAGATAAGTCAAATAATTCATGTTTTTTTTAGAGTCACAGTGGCTAAACTATCTCGTATGTGCACAATACATTATAGTAAAGAGTAGCAGAACTACAAAGGTTAGTGGACAGAGAGGTGAGCATGAATAGTTAAGAAATAAAACATGGTAGTAGCATTGTCAAATATAAATTGTCTTCCATGCTCTCTCACTGAATCTGAAGGTATATCGAAGGATTGAATTATTAATCATCAGCCAACACAATTAAATATCAATTCTCTTATTGAGTGGAGAGGTTTATTCTACAAACCAATATGAGTTGACACACGTCTCTTAAAAATATACTTTAAATTAAAAAAACATTGTTAGTTATAATAAAACATAATTGATTATACATATTTGGTTAGTTTTAATTACAAAATTGATAAAATATCAATAATATTATTTTCATTGTGCTCAATAGATTCGTTGTTAATATTACAATCTAGTATTAAAAATACAAGGTAAAAATATTTCACTTTCACTTTAAAGTTATAAATAAAAAACATATATTTCTCTTATAAATATTTCGATATAGAACTTAAATAAATTGTTTAAATATCCACACACACATGCATAAATTGATGGGATGACCGACCCTCAGTTGAGGGGTCTTGGGATACCACCCCCATCCAAGAATATCCCTTATGATTTTTAATGCGGGTAGGTGTTGGGTATAGAGCCCGATGAAGGACAATTTTGGAGAAGGTAATATTAAGCAGTATTCTTTGGTTAGGGAATGTTATTTTTTGGTTATGTTGGGCGATGAGAAGATAATTTTCGAAACGTGGTGACAGTTACCCCTATTGTTTGGGCCTGCTACAAAAAATGAAAGGCTAGGGTAGTGAGGGATTAAATGTCAAAGTCGACCCATGTCTGTGGCATTGTTCTCACGACTTTGTTTGGGATCCGAGAGTGTTTCTGTCAGGAGACTCTACTTTAGTGGGTGGATGGGTCTATTTTGGGTCAGTGCTCCTCCATCCATTGGCTATCATCTTTCAGTGTTGGTGGCGTCACCTGGGTCCGCGAATTTTTGGGTAATGTGCTTCCTCTCATGTTGATATTTGTTTATTGCATTTATTTCTCTTTCTAGTGGACATGTTGTGGCTATTTCTCTTGTGAAAGGGTGGCATTTTTGGTTCATTTTAGTTGTCCTTAGAGGTTACATGGTTGTAATTTGGTGCAGTGTTCCTCTGGGATTCTAGGATGTGAGTTTGCTGTCATTTTTAGCCAGGTGCCTCAGGTCCTGTGAAGAGAAATCCAGGGTTTAATTTTTGGAAGTGTGGTCAATTTCCCCACCCTTTGTGTATGAGGCCCCAATTTTTCTTGGGTTCGAGATTGGGCGGGCACTTGGGTGGAACTAGGAGTGTGTCTTTAAGTATCATGAGGTCTTGACATTGATCGGACTCTGGTGTTTTGGGAGGGTCTCAACACTATTTTGTGGGCACTATTGTGTTAAATCTTGCGGCCCACTTCCATTCTCATGGTTGTTGCATCTTTATAGTGTTAGGGGGCTCGTGGGAGTCTATTCATGGTGCATTGGCTTAACTGAATCAACTCCCTACCGTTGTGTTGTGTTGTGGTGGGAAATTTGGAAATTGGTGTGTAGTGGAGATTGGGAGGGTCAATTGTTCTAAGGTCTTGTTATGTACGAGGAACTCCCTTCTCCTGCAGGAATGTCGCATCAGCGAGGAAGACCTCGTAGAGGGAGTGGACACCATGGTCATGATCTAGTAGTTCGCGTGGACAATGCCTCATCCTCTAGTGACAAATGCTCAACCAGTCTCAATAGAGAAGAGGAGATATCACAGAACCTCGCTCCTTCTCCTAGTTGTGTCGTTCAAGCCCTCTCCAAGGAATTGATTTTTGCTCATTTACGAGGGATCTAGGCCAACCTGGATATCCTCCACGATCATATATAATAAGATAGAAATTAAATGGCGGTGTATTGGAATGACATACAGTTCTCTTAATCAAAAAATTTGGAACAAGTGGAGAATGTTCGCATAAGCCAGTAGAAAACAAATGAATGCTTGGAAGAGTTAGAGGCCCACCTGGAGCACATTGACTACCATATGCATGAGCAACAACGTTAGCTAGCTGGTGAAACAATGCACCATCTGCGTCCTCCACCTTGATATGTCTTTGATAGTTTGTTTTCTTATTTTGTCAGTGTTTTGGCTAGTATGTCTTCGTATCCCTAAGGAAATAAGGTGTCAATTGCTAAATATTCTGCTTTATATTCCAGCTCTCCTTGCCAACAAATCTAGTTGGAATAAGGCAGGACAAGCTCATGAAAATCTGAATGTACTTGTTTTCCTCATGGTAATATAAATGTAGTGTTTTGATCGACAAAAGATATATATGTGTGTATGTTAGTATTTACTCTAGTGAAATATTTAAAAGGAAAAACTAATTAAAGGTAAAATAATTTAGTCAATTTAAGTAATAAAGTTAAATTAAAGTGTGAAATATTATAAATGTAACTGTTAGGAAATAAGAAATATTGTAATAAGTTTGCTATGTGTAATTAAATAAATTTATATAATAATTCAACATCATGTTTGTGAATGTTTTTAAAAGATTTTTTTCATAATTATGTAATAAAAAATTATGGTGTCATTAAAAAAAACTTATAATTTAATTTAATGAAATTTTTCATTAATTTTAAAAATATAATAAATTGGAAATGATACGTTTTTATATTTGAGCATTGAGATTTTAATTTATATAAAATTTAAGTTTTAATTATTTATTTGTAAATCATTTTATATTAGAAAATATTATATTTTTTATTAAGAATAATTTATTATAATTTAATTATTAATTAATAATAAAAATAATTATTATTCATTATTAATAATAAATGAGATCTAATTATTACTATCATTAAATGAAAACGAAAACTACAATAGTTCTTTTTTTATTTAGTTTTAGATTTCTGATATTTTTAAAAATTATTTTATATGCTATTAATGTTTCTTAATATTAGTTTATTATAATATTATTGCTAAAATTAAAACAATAAAATTATATAAATAATTAAATAATATTTTTCTAAATCTATTTGATTTTTAATAGAAAATTATAAATATCAAAACTTGCAGCCATAAAAATAATTAATTATAAATTTAATTTTTAGATCTCAATATCACTAATCAAAATCAAAATCAAAATTAAGTGTAATTTAAAGTTCTAGAAAAAAAAAAAAAAACAAAGAACAAAGAAAAATAAAAGAAAAATAAAAATTCCAAATTGATAAATAATTAATGATAAATTTAATGTTTATATCTCAATATCACCCATCAAAATCAAAATTAAGTGTATTTCATAATTCTAGAAAATTAATAACAAAGAAAAAAAATAGAAACCCCAAGTTGATAAGAAATATATTTTGAAAAATCATATAATATATTTGAATTATTTGAAAAGTTTCATACCAATTTGGCACCCCCTCCGGCATTAACCTTAACCATAAAAAAAAATTATTTTTACGTAACACCTAATATTTAGCAGAGTCATTAGTACATTATACAATCAACTCATTAATCATTTCAATAGAAAACTATTTACGAACTGCCACTTGGTACTATCAAGGTTTATCCTATCTGATCGCTGGAAAAATCCTCCATGCTTGCATACTCTGCCTGATAGGTTTGTATTTAATCTCGACATGATTTGCATGTTATAAATTGTATGTAGTCTTACATTTGATACGATAGGGTGATCACATGTAGGAATAATAAGAGGAAAATGTGTAACTCATTCAATTTTTAATATAAAATATTAATAATAATAAATTATGTAGTAAAACATTTTCGGAAAGTTCACAACTTTCAATAAGGTTACTACATCAAGTTAATGGATGTGTAAATATACATTCTAAAATAATAAATTATTAAAAAATCAAATTTAAACAATGAATAATTACGCACTGTGTATAGAGAGGCAAAAAACCACTATATATTCACCTTAATCATGGATTTATTAAGCACTAAAAGGGATTAAATCTCTTGACGTGTAAATATTTTTTTCGCATTCTAAAAATAAGTTTTCATATAATGAGATTTGATTCCTCTAAGCTCTTGGTATGTTTGTGGTTAAGATGAATCAATAATACTAATATCTTACATCTCTCCTCTTCCTACTACTCGAAGTTCATTGGTGTTCATATCCATGCACTCAATTCAATGATTGTCATCTCCTAATGCTCAAAATTTTTGCAGTTAAAATGACATTCATGTCATTAGTGCATTTGTGTGGACATTGGATTTGATTTCTATCAAGAGAGAAAGGATGTTTGTTCTTATCTTCTTCATATCAAAACCCGTAGTCATGATTTGTAGCTACAATATGTTTTTGATATGTTCATCATACACATACATTGAGAAGTTCAGGCGACAGTCAAATCAAACAAGACCATTAGACAGAGGAGCCACGATTCCACCAATAATCGAATTTGTATACTTACTGTGGGTAAGATCTCGGATGGTGGCTAGTATGTATGTATTCAACCCTCGGTGGGTTAATGTTGAAATAACAACTCTAATACAACCAAGATGGAGATAGGAAGTATTATGGCGATGATATTCCTTTTGTAACTCTTTTGGATATATTAGGGGAATTGTTTGGATTAATTCGGCATTTTCATGGTTTGGAAGTCAGATGCCCTGCTTGCCGGTCCATTATCAGTCTAAAATCCCTTGCTAACTCTGTTATAAATGAAAACCATAACCTTAGGACCAGAGAAGCTCCATCTACTATCTTTTCAAACTCTTGTCCAAATCCTAAATGCAATGATATCTTGTTTCTGCATGACTCAGTAATGATGATACATGAATTACCATCATTAGAAAATGAATATGCAAGGATTATTGAAATTTTTAGTAAAATGAGGCACCCGGGAATGCCTAGATATAGGTTAGGATATCTGGAACAAATGGATAATATTTTTCCTATTTGCAGATTCCAAAATTCTATCCCAGCAAATTGTAAGAAACCATCCAAATCATAAATGTTTAATTTTTTCTCCATAATGGAAGGATGCCCAAATTACTTAGTCAATACTGAATGGATAAAAAGAATGCTAAATTGGGATCTATTCACTCATCTAGATTCCAAAAAATTCAATCTGGAAACTTCTACAGAAGAAAAACTCTTTCTTTCTTCGCAGTGGAAAGAATATATGAAAATTACAAGTTCATGGATATCCTTTTCTGAATGGAAAAGGAAAGGGGAAAATACAGAAATCCAAATGGCAGATGCAAAATCTTCTTCTGCAAAACACATTTGGATAGCATATGATGGCAGAAAAATTGAAATAAAGACTACTTTTCCTCCTTATAAAGGAATCACACTTGAAGAATCAGGAAAATTTTCCAAAGCAGACCCTCTACTCCTAGAAGATAAAATGACCCTAGGAATTGATGGAAGAATCCAGAGGGTAAGTGAGAAAAGAAATTGGGCTAATACAACATTAAAGGGACTTGAAATGAATGTTGCAACTTCTAGTGGACAACAAGAACAATTTGATTCACTCCAAGTATCAATAAATAGTGTAAATAAAAATTTGAATGATTTTCACTTCTTAGTTTCATATTTTGAAAAGTTTGTTGGAGCATCCAAAGAAAATACAAAAAAATTGAACAAAGAATTGGGTTTCCAAACCACTCAAGATATGATACACTAATTGTGTGAAAATTTTGGAATTTATCAATATCTACAAAAGACAAATACGTTCCTAACTCAATGCCTTTTTGTCATCAAGTACCCATCCACCATGCTCGAAAACCAACTGAAAAATTATCCTTTCTATTACAAAAAGAGAAATATGATAAACCTAAACCATCTGAGCCTTAATTTCTTCCCATATATGAGCCCCTACAAAGTCGATTCACTAGATATCCAACACTGGATCTAAGTGGAAAAGAGAAAATGCTAGAAACCCAAGTCTTTCATCCTAATTCCCATAGAGAATGGAACATATATAATCTAAGTGCGGGCAAAATGAGGCAGATGATTGACCAAATGTATACATAATACAAATTAATGTGCACGAAAGGGAAAAATGAGGTACATGCATGCAAAACATTGATTCAGTGCTTTATAGGGACTCTTCATAGATGGTGGGAAGTGGAATCCTCCCCAGCATTGGTTGACAAAATGGCCATTGAAATTGTCATAGATGAAGCCAGAGATATAGTACACAATGCAGATGGAAGCCCCCAAAACATGGAAAATTTAAGGGGCTACTATTCGTAGGTGGGATGATTTCCCATGTTTTTTCCAAGAAAAATATTCGCGAATCTCCATTTATTTGAAATTTGAATCACCCAAATTTTATATTATAATATTATTTTACCCTAAAAATCGCCAAAATTTTATATATACTAATGTAAATAATTAAAAACCCAATATTTTTACAAAAGTATCACTAAAAGTTTTACAATTGACATATTGCGGACTAGTAAGATTTGCCAAGGTTTCTAAAGTTTAAAATAAGCTTCCATCGTTAAAATTTTCCCTGCCCCAAAATAACATGATTGGTGCATTATCTTCCATGATTATGGAACACTGGTGCGGGGCAGAAAATGAAATCTCAAATAAACATGTTATGGTGCTTATGAATCTCAAGTGAAAAAATATGTCACAATATGAAGATTTTCATAGAGATCGGGTACAAAGGATTTATGAAGTCAATGACTGCAAAAATTTACTCTGGAAACAATTCTAGCTTGTTACACTCACATCTGAATTTGTAGACTACATCCAGAATCAAGACGTCTTCACAACCACATATGAATCTCATACTTGAGGTGAAATTTATTGCACTATTACAAAAGCTTTAGTTAGCCTGTGTACGAGCATGAAAGTTAATAAATCTCTGCAAAAATTGTCTAAGCTACTTGATACCAAGTCTATTTGTAAAAAATATGGATTATCCATTGATGATCCAATTGTACATAGAAAGAAAACCAAAAAGATGTATTAAAGAATAAAGAAAAATAAAGAAAAAGGAAAACAAAGTCAGAAAACTAGGAAACCTTACAGAAAAGGTTACTACAAGACTGTACCCAGAAGCCATTATTATTCCCCAAAGGATATACATCTCAAAACTCACAAGAAATAAGTATGGGGACAACTAACTTGTTGGCTATGTAGAGAACAGGGGAATACTACAAATAAATGTCCCCGAGGAGAAGAATTTAAAAGACACAAAGCCAAAATATCTCAACAATTGCCTCAAAAGTACAAGCAAGACAAACAAGAGAGAGAGTAAAAGAAACATCTTCTAGATATCCAATGTCTTATATGTGGATCTAGAAATCATAGAATAGAAAGCTGCCCAAATATCCATTTTAGAGAAGAAGTACATTTGATGAAAAATGATTATTGTATTTCTTCAGGAGCTTCTAGTTTTTCTGATTTTGATTCATCCATAGATCAAATCAATATACATTAATGTAATTTTACAGACTCTAAAAATTTTCATTGCAGTACTTAATAATATGAAGACACATCAAATTCATACTCCACAGTTTTATCAAAAAAGGAAAAAAATTGTATGGCACATACAATGGATGAAGAAGCAAGAATTCTAGCAGGAATCAAAATGCTTGAAGGAGGAGAAATGAAACATAATTTATTAAAAGAATTTCTAAGGACAATAAAGGACAAGAAGGGAATGCCATCATAAAAATCTGTAAGTTCTAAACCCCCTTTTGTCGACGCCTCTTCTGAGAAAAATACAAAATCATTTCAACGAGGTCAACAATAGACTAAACAATGGGCTCTTACTTTAGGGGAAGTAAGTCAAGAAATCTATCTCATGGAAAGAGATCTCTGTGAACTAAAAGAAAAAAATTGCCGTCTCAAAAAGGGGAAAGGAAAAGTAGAAATATCTACACCTATGAAAAATGCAAATATAGAAATCTATGAGATAAAACTAGAAGAATATTTAGGATTGAATGACATGAAAATCATGGAAATTCAGTATCAACAACATCATGTATTGCTAAATATTGAATTCCAAAGTTTCACAATCAAAGCATTAATTGACTCAGGCACTGATATGGATGTTTTAAATAAAAAAGTAATCCCTACAAAATACTGGAGTTTTTCACACAGGAAAGTCACAAGACTTGGAGAACAAGAACTAAAATATGAAATCCAAAAGTCCAAAATATGTTTTCAATAATATTGCATGAATTCTTATTTTGTTGTAGGCAATATACCCATATATTTCCTTTTTGGAAATGTGTTTTTAGCAGCTATAGAACCACATGGTTCTTCCCGACTAAAATATGGTTGTTAACACTAGAAAATCGTACAGCAGAAAACGACATCAGTTAATGTCGAGCCTAGGGATTTACAGGACATAGATACATTATGGAATCAAAATTATTTAAAATCTCTAAATGTTTTGAGAACATCAAATTTGAACTAGTCATAAATTCTCAAATGAGCGCTTTTTCCTTCGAGAAGAGCGCCTTCTGCGCTCACTGGAGCCTGATAAGCGCACATTCCTAGAAGTGGAAAAAAGCCCCTTTCCGGGACCACAAGCAAGCAAAGTATAGTTTCTCCTTATGCGAAAGCCGCCTAAGAACAGCGCCAGCGCCCCCTTAGGTAGTGTGTGAGCACACAAATGCATATTTTAGTATACAATGGAATAGTGCCCCTCCCTTGGGTCACCATCCATCATGTACCAAGGGAGGGAAGGAGGTTTGAAGGATCACCTATATAAACCCACAAAGAGATGAACAGTCAGTGATTGCGCAGTTATGTCAAGCAAGGAGGCCGTAAAACACCGCCTTGGACCGCAGATCAAGGAGAAGAGCCGAAGAAGAGGACGGATTGTTGGCCACCCAACAATTCATTCCATTGGCAAGAGGCAGAGAGAGTTGAACTGCGCTTTGTATGGTTAGAACTTGAAGGACAAACATCCTTGCATCGGGTCCTAGAGCTGCTGCCTAGGCCTTTTGGCAAGTGGGTAAGATTTGTATTCATTCCAAGCATTCAATAAGAAGAAGGTCATCAAGCCGTTGTTTACCTTGTTATTGTTTGGAACTCTCTATTTAGCTTCTTTTTGTGTTTTTAGTTTTACTTTTTTAACATAGCATATTTTAGTGTATTACTTCATTTAACTCTTATACTTCTGAGCTCCCCCCAGATACTACCTATTACTTATGGTTTATAGAAAATACCACATTCTCTAAATGTGTGCGATTTCATACACCCGTGTGTCGAATCCGCCGCAACAGGATTGGCAACTCCACTGACATGTTTCAAGTTTATGTGGTTGTGTCATATTTTGCAAGAGACCCTTAGTCTATGCTGGAGTGGAGCTGATAGTCCTTTGACCCATCTTGCAGTCCCTAGGCTCACTGAGGTGACAAACTGAAGAAGGCAGCTCCTAATTTTTTACTTGTAGGAATTTTGCGCACTATTTTTACACATAGACGCACAGGGCACACGTTCCAAGGTGACCTGCACGTAGGAAAGTACACCTGTCAGAGAGTTTTGCGCGCAATTTGCAAAGAGATTTTTTCTCCCTATCTTCTACATTTTCTTTTCTTGTAAGTTTTTTGGGTAGCCCCTAATGTATCTTCCAACACCTATGTTGATACCCCAGAGCTTCTGAGAACTGATTTTTGCTACTTTTCGTAGGCATTTAGTTAGTTTTCAGTCAAGTTGGTTTTTTGCAAAAGGTGGTCACATAGTTTAAGTAGGGGGCCAATTAACCATTAATTTCCAAAAAATTTATGTTTTTTGCAAATTCTGGTATGCACACTTAGTTTAACTAGTCCAAGTAAGTGGCTCATGACTACACATGCATAAGCTAGTGTAGAAATTGTTTAGTTTAAATTTCAATTTTTGCATTTAGGAAATTGTGGGACTAGGATTGAATCTCAAGTTAGAGCAAGTAATCTCTGCTGTCTTTGCGCCATTGGGTGACCCTCGACAAGCATATGAACACTCTACATTTGTGATTCACCATCTCCCTTTAGTCATTCACATAAACTAATTAGGAGGTTTTGGAAGCGGCCCATTATCCGCAAATGATTTTTATTTGAGTAAGGAACAACGTCACATAGTTTAACTAGGGGACATTTGTAATGGATCACTGATATCCATATGTTCAAATTATGAGATTTCACCATACGCTCACACACATTCACCCACTAAAAAAAGAAAGCCACCTAAAAATAACTTAAACCAACTCACTAAACTCTCCCCATAGGGGCCACAAGAGAAATTATAGTTTGAGTTAGGATCAAGGGGGTAGGCATCCAATAAGCCACCTTGATCACACTTCACAGTTGAAACATAGAAGTTTCATTTCTAGCGAGCTTTAAAATCCACCTATCAGCCCACGGAAAAGAAAAACCGAGCACGATAAAGACCCGATTCAGAGGGGGTTAGGCTTAGGCACAGTGCGTGTGGTATCAGTTGCGGCTACCTGACCCGGCTGATACTCGGTACTGTTAGCTGACTAACAAGAATCCCAAGACTCGAATACTCATGTGGGACAGTGGTTCTTAGTGGCCAAAACTAGGGCATCCTTTACCTTATAGGTGATGGTGCAGGCAAGCGCCAGACCCTCTACCCTTACCTTGGTTGATTCTCTTCAGTTGACTGGGGGTGTCGCCAGTTCTTTTGGGACGTTGTGCCAGCACTCGCAAGAAATACTCTCAAGGCCCAGTTACTTTTGAGTGTGTGAGGACATTATTAGATCTTCTAGGATTTTGAGTATCACGGGAAAATAAACAAAACATTTTTTTCTTGATTGCTCACATAGATTAAGTTAAAGGAAAAATCATTTCATTTTCGCTTTGTCTTATGTACATGGCCATAAAATTTTCGTGATCACAGACTCGATCCCCTCAAAAAAAATTTCCAAGACCTAACCTGGATGACCTCCAAAGCAGTTCCAACAGAATCTCATCAGTCCAGGTGTCTTTTGGACCTCCCCCCATTATCGGGAGGGGTTCCATGTCTTTCACCATTTAGGCATCAAAGATGGAACATTGCAACAGTGGTTGGTTCCTCCTTTCTTGGAGCAACCTTTGTTGGGAACCCTAGTCAATCTCCCAACACCACACCGTACATCACTCCCCCCTCATCCCCTAGGGGGTAGAAGAGTGCATCCCATACGGGAAGTCGGCTGAATCTACAACCGAGTATGTCACAGACTAACCCTCGTTCTAACAAGAACTTCGTGTCTTCACACGTTGCCATGGCGTTAACCTCTCATTCACCCTTCTTAGCGGTGTTAAATCTACCAGATTTAACCAAGGTCACCAATGACCCCATCGCACATGACCCAAATTGGCCTCCCATGCCCATGAAGCTCCCTTCAGACATACCAAAGTTTGAGGGCAAGCAAGGGGAATACCTAGGGAATCATATAATGACCTTTCACCTATGGTGCTCATCGCATAGAATCATTGACGATACTATTCGTTTGAGGCTATTTCAACGCACTCTCCAGGGAGTGGGCACGAAATGGTACATCGAGCAACCCCCTGCTTCACATCGAACCTTTAGTGCCCTCGCTACTGCGTTCCTCACATACTTTCAGCTACTCATTCACCATGATTCAAGAATGGAGTTACTCACTCGTTTCAGACAATCACCCTCTACCCACATTTTTTAACATCTTCATGAGTGGAGACGACATTGTAGCTTATTCAAAGCTCAACTCGATGATCGAGTCCTTTTAGATTTATTCTTGAAAACTCTTACGACGGAGATTTCAAAGGATGTGGTGCAACGTAACCCCACATCCGAAGAGAACGCAATCAGTAAAGCCCAACAGCTTGAACTGATCTATACACAATCAGGATACATATACAATATCATGCCTAACACCTTGCATCTGTAATCTTATCAAGAATTTCCAGGGGCATCGAACTCTGCAGACAGACTTATTGGGTCAATGACCCCAAGGTACCTAGGTAGCAGCAGTCAGAATCCCGATTACACACATGGGTCTACCCAGAACATGTCTCAACCTGGATTTCAAATTCATCATATGCAGCAACAAAATTTGACTAATAGGGAACCAGTGTATCACCAAGGACGACCTTACCCTCCGGCCGGGGGGACCCAATATGCAGGAAGAAACACTGACGGAAGAACTCCCCCCCAATGGCCAGGTGCAAACATGGGACAGCAGTATGCTCAGTACCAAGCACATAACCCACCAACGCAAAACAATGCATAGGTGAACTTTGTGCAGCCATCCCAAAATCAACCACAGCAGTATGATTAGAAGAATTACCCTCCCAACGTGGTCAAAATAAAGGTAAAAAAAAAAACTCAAAGGGAACCCTGGATAGGGGGCAGCAACCAACATCACCCACCATGGCCCCGACTGGGAAATAACTCCAACCGGAACTAGAACCAGGAGCCAAGCAATGGTCAAAAGCAAGGAAAATGGCCACCTCTACGAGAGAACCATTCATGTTCAATATGTGGTGAGTACAGGCACTATACTCACCACTGTCCCAAACTCCCTGAGCTTAAAAAGCTTCAGAGTAACCGCGGACAAGGAGGATCTTCCTAGACAACTGCAGCTATGCAAGAACCCTTCCCCCATCAAGGAATGGTCATCACTTAGCAGCAAAACCCCAAATATTCCAAGAAAAACAACCATGAAATTTACATGGCTGGGAATGAAATGTATTTCCAAACCCGGAATCGCAGCTACGACACCCCACTAGACACTAGTATGTCAAGGGCTAGTAGGAGCACGCCGACTGCACCTTTGACCATTCCAAAGATTCCTTTGGAACAATTGCCAAAAATGGTTAAAGGGCCTAATAGGCGAGTAGGTAACTACTCTAAAGCAGCCCACAATTACAGCATCCTAGGTGATCTAGCCGAGTCACCTGCTGCTATGTCCGCTTTAGAGGTACTGAAGTAGTGCCCGAAGTAGCGGAAAGCCCTACTTTTCGCCTTAAGCACCATCGACCCTGCCAACACGTGCATGATGGATTTTTATTTAGACAAAGCCACCCCTAAGCTTCCCTCCATGGTCACCTTCCAGATACCATTATCGGTATAGAATATCACTATTCACCGATGTGTCATTGACAAGGGTGTGTCGACATGCATCATGTCAAAAAATGTATGGCAGAAGTTAGGAGCCCCAGAACTCAAACCTTCCATCATCACTCTCAGAGCATACGACGATTGTCCCTCGACCCCCATTGGCCTCTTCCAGAATGTACCGGTCTGCTTAGCTGGGAAAACGGTCCACATAGACATCGAAGTCTTGGATGCTCACTTGGATTACAATATACTCATTGGGTAGAGTTACATGTACGCCATGTCTGCCATAGCATCCTCCATTTTCCGCATTATGATGTTCCCCCATGAGGATTGAATCATTACAATAGACCAACTGATGCACTCTGAAAAGAGTCCTTTGACCAACACAGATATGGTTCTACCCTATGTAGACACAGCCACTGATGGTATTGTACGGTATCAAGAATATTACCTTGGCCAGTTCAAACAATCATCTGTCCTAGGCTCATTCCTAGGAGATCGTCCTATTATCCTTAAGGTATCACCCGATGCCACAGGGTTCCCGGCGTGCATGATGTCCACATCAAGCACCGAGGTTAATCAGGGCATGGACTCAAGTAGTAAATACACTGAGGCATTAGTTACTACAGCCTCCATAGCCTACGCTACCTCCCAAACTCCTTTCCTATACCCACCTCCTTGCTTCACCTCCCAACAGGTCTTCGCAACACTGGTACTACCCAACATATCATTGGCATTCCCAGTGTGGTATCTCGTTCCCCCTCCAGGAATTCCAACTACCAACGTTATTACATTTGGGTTACAGCCCCCTGGTCCTGAGGAGCCCCAACCTACCCAAGTAGCAGCCGAAACCGCACCCACAAGGGAAATCCCCACTGCGAAACTGGCAACCACGATAAAGAAAATCGCAAAGAAAGGAAAGAAAGTGGTGACACCCACCATACAGAGGGAGTCATGAGCCTACGCTATATGTGATTTCACAGGACACCCTACTCACATATGCCTGGAGTTGGACAAGTTAAAACCACTCCTCGGCTGCGAAGCAGCCATGAACTTGACACCAAAAGTACAGGAAAACTGCTACGTACCAATCACGCATCCGCCCTCTGTGACACTTATGGGCACTATACCAACCATTGTCAAGAAACACTACAGTATAGGGGCGCCTTACATGCAATCAAGTGATCCTATCAAGAGGATCCCTCCATCCAGTCTATCAATGATGAGTCGCGCACCATCTTGTACTTACAAGAGGAGCACCGATACGTGGAGCGCCCCTTGGTAATGACCATTATACGTTGCACGTTATGCGATGAACATGGCCACTACTTCGAAGAGTGTGCCGCACTGGAACTCATTCACAGATGGTATCCAATTGAAAGGGTCTACTACGTGGAGCTACGGGAGACACAATTCACATGCCCGTTATGCGCCGACAATCACTTATTGGAGGATTGTTACTACATACCTTGCTTCCGACTAGCCCTGGCTAGCCTCCGCTCAGCGATAGTTCGTCTCTCCCAAGAAGACGATATGGATGCCGAATCTATCGGTAGCTCCATGACCCAAGCAGAGGAGATGAGCGGGTCTATCATGTTCTTGATAGCCGAAGAATGACCTAGGGGGAAACTCATAGTTACCCCTGCAGGCACTTCACAAAACCCACCCGCATGCACGTTATGCAAGAAGACGGACCATATAATAGTCCACTGCCCTGACTTAGCAGCATACTGACGATGATACCCCACTCGACTTTAGACCACGCATGATGGGAGACCCATATCATGGAATTTTTTCCTGATATGTTAGGGTAATCATTATGACTGACATTGTACTTACGTATCATGGATCCGTCTCACTATAAACATAATTAATGCCATAGAAAAGAGGACGAGCGACATCTAGGAATGGCATCAAAGATATATTGTTGACCCAACGACCCCACCACTACAAAGGTGGGTCAAGCCTGAGAAGGCCGCACACCAACCACATAAATCCCAATCCAAGCCCAGGATAACATGCGGCTTATGTGATCTAAACGATCACCTAATCAACCAATGTAGAGAACTCAAACCCCTTGCAAATAGTCCTTGCATAATCTCCTCTCTCCCCCAAAAGCCTGTCTCTAATAAAGAGAAGATCACATGTACTTACTGCCGAATTTGCTCACACTTTCATTATACATTTAAGTGCACGCATCTCCCCAAGCTAAGATCAACTAGAGAAGCATTAAGTCAGCCACCCACCAAAAAGGGAGGCAAGTTTCAACCCACGATGCAAAAATGGAAACAAAAGACAACTTGGTCCGCAACAAACCCTTTCCAAGCGTCCACATTTGGAACATCGAGTAGTGTAGATTCTCACAATATCTACTCTGTTCGTGCTGTGATGCCCTGCACCATTTGCACAAGTCATAATCACACACTAGAAGGATTTCCATTGCTACAAACATTCAGACATATTTGTGACAAAATCAACTTCCATTTACCCGAAATTTCCTATCCTAGCTAGAGGGCCAACTATCGGCTCACTCAAGACTCCATAGTGGAGATCCTTCCCTTGCTGCATGCTAGCGACACAACTCATCACATATGACTTGTGTCATCGCACACCCAAAACAGGATTTAAACAACCCCTCCGTCAAAGGAATTAGGCTTTATTCCTGTCACAAAAAATCAAGGCACCTTATGCCCTTGTATCGATTTCTGCGAGTTCCCAAACTTGCATACAACCATCGAACTCCTTGATGACACCCAACCTCTAGAAAAACACCTTGTACAACTAGAGCTAGTTGATGAAAACAAGTGTCAGTTATTGCAACATAATGATGCCTAGAAGAAAAGGGTAAAAGCATCATTCGAGCACCACATCACCCCTCGCTCATTTACTGAAGGAGATCTAGTCCTTCGATATGATGTCACAAAAGAAGCCTTAGGGCTAGGAAAGTTAGAAACCTTGTGGAAAGGGCCCTATATCATCAAACATTGCCTTTGGAAGGGGGCATACATCTTGACGGAACCATATGGGACCTACCTTACTAACCTCGTCAACAGCCTTTACCTCAAGAAAATCTACCCATAAGGGCCGCCATAGCCCTTATCCCCTAGAGCTAGTGTACACAAAAACCCCAACACCAAAATATTTTTGACCCAAAAACCTAAGCACACTCAAAATATCACCATGGATCACCAACTTGAACCTTATTTCAGATTTTCTGATGGAGCATCGCGATGGTCTCAAAACTTAGCTGCAGCCGCCTGGGTCATCTACTACCCTAACCGATCACCACTATGTTCAAACGGCATGTGCATCAGGTCAACAACCAACAATCAGGCAAAATATGATGTCGTTATCAGACGTATGTGCGAAGCCCTCAACCAGGGCATTCGCCATATGCGTGTCTACCTACATTCCCGGTTAGTAGTCTTGCAGTTAAACCAAACATTTGAAACCAGGGATGCAAACCTATTTAGAAAATATTTGCATACCAGAAGATTAAGCAAACAATTTGATTATATTACATTTTCACATATATCAAAGAATCAAAACCAAACAGCTGATCACATAACTAACAACATCCTAGACTGGAATGCATCGCGAGCAAAACACCATACATAAAAACCAAAAACATGTACATCCATCAGCATAACACAAATGCATAAACAGAAATATACATCACACCATGTAGAGCCACAAAAAATATCTCTCATATATATATCAAAAAATATGTGTATTAGAGTACCAAAAATAGTATTGCTGGCCCATTGGCCAGCCCGATAATATAGAGGTCATCAAAAATAAGGGAAGCATCCTCATAATGGGTGCTTTCCATGTGTACAAATATACCCTAGGGGTGTGCCCACTCAACAGGAGCACCTGGTCCCACCACTACTCCTGGTACCATCATTGGAGCTACTATCGCCATTGCGATAGCTACCCGTCGTAGAGTAGGCTGGTAGTCCCTCCCAAGGGCCATCACTGTCTCTATGCATATCTCCTTGAAGTCACCCATACAACCTCGAGCTGGCATCTTGTGGGTAAAACGGTCCACTTGACCCTGGAAGTCCTCTAGAGCCTCTACCTGAGCTGTAAGTGCTCCAATGTGCTCCTCAGCCACATCTGCATGACCTCTCTCAATCGCTACCTCAGACGCACCTGTGCTACTACCCTCACCAGAAGGACTAGCACCATCCCCGCTTGTTCCACCGGCACCCTGGCCCGGTCCACCTACGACACCACCCCTCGGACCACCAGGCAGTCGTGGTAGAGGGTTGTGACCCAGCAGTCAGGCCACTGGGCATCCCACCTCACCAACATCTGCACGAGTAACCAAAATAATATTAGTGCCACTGAAAAACACCTCGAGTATACAAAAAACTCAAGTAAATGTAGAAATATAACATATACCTGCGGGACCCCAAACATAACCAAAAGGGAGACCAATATCTGGATCGCCCTGAAAGTCCATCCCCGTGTAAGGGTATGGAAAAAACCTCTATGGATTGGCCTCGAACCAGGCCTCTATCGTGTCATTCCAATAACGACCCACCTTGCCACCACTGCCGTGTGGCATCACTGAAGCCCACCTCTGCGTACGTGGCTCCCTCGGCCCCCCAATAGGTACAACCACCATGGGCCTCAGTAGCACGACCCTCTCATACATGATGTTGCACACAAAACTGGCATACACAGATGATTTTGATCCATGCTAGAACCGGTTCAATTTCCACACCATACCATCAAAGTAGAAACGCGAAAAATCAAAGAAATTCTCATTCCTCAAATGGCGTAAAACCGCCAGCTGTGGGCTCGATGCCCGATGAGGTGCAAACGACCCTGCCAGTCGCACAATAATGGCCAGAGCACACCTCTTGGCCACATTTTTCACTGAGGAAATATTGATGCACCCCTCAGTAAGAGGCGCACCACCATAATGCCTCCTTCGGAACCTATCCATGTTCACTCTCCCATCAGGAAGTGGACACCTCAGCGCCTCCCGTTGAGGCAGTAATCTGGTCACAAAGTAAATATCCATCTCTGGATGGATAATCACGTTCATCCCCCTCAGGGCAAACATGTTGCGCCTTTGGCACCAATGTCGTATAATATAACGTAGCAGAAAATCCTATGACCAAAGGAACTCATTTTCGAAAAACTTCAGGAGGCCCCATGCAGCCAACTAACGATGCGCCCCAGCATCAGCAGCTAGAGCGGTCCGGATCTTGGGCCAGTCTTGCTCTCTCCTCACCAACCTGCCAATCAACAGGCACCCATCAGTACAAAGGAGAAAAATCATAAGGGACAACAAAATATCCAAGTTTTTTCAATAATACTACCCCTGCGCGCCTATTACATTCACAAGTGTGCCCTTGTGCACAAAAAGGTAGGAACACTGCATCGTTGCGTGGTTGTACATGTGAAATAATCACAAGGGGGGCGCCTATTTGCCCAGATCACTCACGCAATCTACGGCAAAAATCCCCTTTGAGGCCATACAAACCTAGTTTGTACGACCCCCGACGTCACTAAACTGGAAAAATTAAAAAGTAGGACGTCGTGATAGTTACCTTGGCTTAGTATCGCTAATCCCTGGTACAAAGGCTGACCGCAATGGAAAGAAAGTCTCTGCTATCACCTGTGATCTCCCAAAACTCAGCAAGTACAAATGAATAGGATTAGGGCCATACTCCCTTATTTATCGCCCTTTTCTAGAACTTCGGAGGTCCATAACAAGAGATCAGAAGGTCCATTCTGCAAACCGTAAGTAGCACCATAATCAATAAACCATGACGAACGAAAGCGATGCCCTACATTTGCTTTTCAAGGAAATATTTTTTAAGCGCTGACAGGTATGCACCCTCCCATATTGCTTTCCAAAATTCATGTTTTTCAATACTATTGGATGAAAAGAATATGCTTTCACTTGAGATAGTTGTTTCTGCAGGAAGAACCTGCAAACCATTCACAAAACCGACCACCGAAAGTTCCGAAGCAGGTGTCATTCTACCCTCAGCATGATAGAGTCCCAGAAAACTTTGCATATCTTGACATCATTTCTCCATCAGAAATAAACCATAGGGTCCTCATACCCAACCACATTTATCATCACCTCACCCTGCATATGTTAAACGTCCGTGATGGTCGGTAGAGCCTCCCCTCCATGGCAATCATCATCCCAATTAGACCATTCATCACCCCACAAGTGATGCCATGGGCATACCATTCCTAGTCTAGGAAGCACCTCATGCCCATCCATATACCATGCATAAGGTCAAGTTCACCATTTAAACCAACCCCCTTCCCAGATGATCGGGTTGTACAAGAAGAATGAAAGCTCACCTCTATGCACCACATTTGGCCAACCATACCTCCATCAACATTAACCCATCTGTGACATCTTCCGCTTCATCAACCCCGCACATGAGACCAACCAATGGGACCCCTACCCCCAGCAAAACACTGTCCTCACACCATCAAGTGAGTGACCCTCTTTCATGTTTTGGGGTACCCATCTTTGTGTTTAGTACAAACCAAACCCCATTATTTTATTCTTTTGGTCCGTCTACAAAGATCACAAACAATGCCCTTCGCCTCTTCGCCCTCATATTGTACATTTTACTCCCATGGCAGTAGTCCCCCATCTCCCTTGGTCAAAGTATTTCATACCCCCCATGCATGTACCATTACGACAATCATAGCCGGTTCATACCCACCCTAGAATTCCTACCGACTCAAGGGATTTTTCCCTTAACAAATACCTATGACTGCTACCAAGCTGCTCAAATATACTTCGACCTCAAGCCACTAAATCCCCATCATCCGTTTTTAGCTACCGCTCACCAACATGCCTATGTTGAACCCATTATAGTTCGATTAAGGCTTCCTTTTTTTTCGACATCAACACCCCTTTTCCAAAAAGGAAGCGGTACCTTGGATAACCCCTCCCCATGTAAAGGGGTATCCTCGGTGGCACTATGGGAGACATCATTGTCCATAGATGTCATCGATCCTCTTAACATTCGACTACAACAAAAGCTTTCATGTCGCGATGGTATCGTACCTTACAACCATTGCACTTTGATCAAGATCCGTCAAAGACCCATGCCTTTATACGTGTCTCTGACAACAATACTTACACGAGAAGGTCCCAGTTAGTACACATGCATACATTTCACAGTGATATGCCATACCAAGATTATGCATACGGGTACCACTTTCCACCAATCGTCAAAGAAAAAATGCCCCTAAGGGCATCAGCAGTCATCGTCAGCAACCACCAACATCACTACCACAATAGTGACATAGACAGTAAATGTATCTGTCAATTTTGTTTAACTAGCCATAGCATCACGAGCATGGGACATGCCCACCTCGTTGAAATTTTGCAAATATGTTGTATATTTTGTTTGCTTGCAGGGGGTCCCTTAGGCCGTGGCTATCTCAGAACCGATGCAAGGTGTTGTCTCTTCTACACACAGGCCTCACTCTCTCTCTCTCTCTCTCTCTCTCTCTCTGTGTACAATACAAAAAATAAACTATAATGTATTTCGGCTATACAGTTATTCCTAGACCTCACACATTAGGGGGTATCTGTTAACAATGGAAAATCGTATAGCAGAAAATGACATCAGTTAATGTCGAACCTAAGAATTTATAGGACAAGGATACATTATGCAATCAAAAGTATTTAAAATCTCCAAAGGTTTTGAGAACAACATATTTGAACTAGTCATAAATGCTCAAATGCACTCTTTTTCTTTCGAGCAGAGCGTCTTCTGTGTGCATTCCTAGAAGTGGAAAAAAGTCCCTTTCCAGGACCACAAGCAAGCAAAGAACAATTTATCCTTATGTGAAAGCCGCCTAAGGACAGCACCAGTGCCCCCTTAGGCATTGTGTGAGCACACAAAGGAATATTTAAACACACAATGGAATAATGCCCCTCCCTTGGGTCACCATCCATCATGTACCAAGGGAGGGAAGGAGGTTTGAAGGCTCACATATATAAACCCACAAAGAGATGAAAAATGGGTGATCACAAAGTTATGCTGGCCAAAGTTGCCCAAGCAACACTAGTGTCTTTTGTGACCCAAGGAGCAAGAGCTGAAGAAGAGGACTCAATTGTTGGACACCCAACTATCTTAGCCCATTGCAGCAGAGAGAGAGAGTTGAACTACGTCAGAAGGCAGAACTTGAAGGAAAAACATCCTTGCATCGAGTCATAGAGCCACTGCCTAGGCCCTTTGGTAAGTGGGTAAGATTTTTATTCATTCCAAGCATTCAATAAGAAGAAGGCCATCGAGCCGTTGCTTCCCTTGTTATTGTTTGGAACTCTCTATTTAGCTTCTTTTTGTGTTTTTAGTTTTACTTTTTTAATAGAGTATACTTTATTGTATTACTTCATTTAAGTCTTATACTTCTGAGCTCCCACCAAATACTGCCTGTTACTTATGGTTTAGAGAAAATACCACATTCTCTAAATGCGTGCGATTTCATACACTCGTGTGTTGAATCCACCACAACAATGGTAAAGAAGGATATTTTATCTCCGTTCCAGATCAAAATGGACTTCTCTAGATGTTAACCTTTCCATTCATCTCCACTCCTAGAGTCTCTACTATGCTTCAGATAAGACAGGAAGTCCAAAAATATGAAGAAAAACTAGGAGATTCAAGAAAGAATTAAATTTTTTTCTAAAGATAGAAGATCAACTCCAAACTCCCAAAGTAATCCAGAAAATTGTAGAATTCAAAAGCTAAATAGAAAATGAATGTTTCTCAGAAGAACCCGATGATTTCTAGCATAGAAAACAACACTTTGTGGAATTTCCATACAAAGAATAATATAGGGGTAAATTCTGTAAAAGCATAGCTATTACTATGCATGAAGAAAATAGAAATTTGTGCGAGAAAGAGATTTCATAATTAGTCAAAAGAGGAATTATCAGGGAATCTAGTAGTCCGTGGAACTGCTATGGATTTTATGTAAATAAACATTCTAAGAAAATTAGAGGATTCCCCATACTTGTGATTAATTACAGACCATTGAACAATGTTCTAGCTAATGACACCTATCCAATTCCACATAGATGAAATCTTATTAAAATAATTGTGGGTGCAAAGATATTTGCAAAATTTGACATGAAGTTTGGATTCTGTCAAGTGGTTGTTAAAGAAGAAGACAAGTTTAAAACAACCTTTAGCATTCCCTCATGACATTATGAGTGGAATATTATTCCTTTTGGGCTGAAACATGCCCCTTCCAAATTCCAAAAGGTAATGGATCAAGTTTTTAAGCCATATTTTTCATTGGCTTATTGTGTACGAAGACGACATCCTCATATTTTCAAAGAATATCGATGAACATCTCAAACATGTAAATATGTTTAAACAGATTCTTAATAATAGTGGTTTGGTGCTAAGTAAAAGGAAAATGGAGCTCTTCCAAACAAAAATTAAATTATTGGGGCACGAAATTGAAAATAACCAGATTACTCTCCAGATGCATGCAACTGAATTTGTTGACAAATTAACTGATATTATCATAGATAGGGTCCAACTACAAAGGTTCTTGGGATGCTTAAATTATGTAAGAAATTTTTACCATAAATGTGCCCAGGACAGAAGTATATCACTTCCTATCGTATATCTCTGTGATCAAGGTAAAGGCACTTCCTATCGTATATCTCTGTGATCAAGATCTTTTCAAAATTGTTGAAATAGATGTGAGTGAACTGGGATGGGGTGGAGTACTAAAACATTAATAATATGGCCAATAATAGATTATAAAATTTGCATTAGGGGCATGGAATGACACTGAAAAGAATTATTATACTATTGAAAAGGAGGTAAAGGTGGCATGGAATTGTATTGACAAATTTGATATACACTTAATCAACAAAAGGTTCCTCTTAAGAACTGATTTTGTAGCCATGAAGAAAGTGCTGAAAAAATAAATAAAAATTTCCGTGGATTCCAAGTTTGCAAGATGGCAGGCCTTATTCTAAAATTTCGATTTCTATGTAGAATATGTTAAAGGGTCTCAAAACTCTTTGCCAGACTTTGACAGAAGGGAAAATATTCAAGAAAAACATTTGATGATTATTGTCATTGAATGGGATCCTCATACACAGGATGAAATTCTCAGATATATCCTTGATAGTACCCCTTGGAGAGAATTTTGTGAATCTTGGAAGCAGACTTAGAAACTAAGAAACACAAAAGTTTTCGATGCAAACCTCCAACCTATTTTTGATCTACAATAGTTGGTACCTGAGAGGAAAGTATATCCAAAATCTAGCAGATGGATTCATGATATGGTTTATAAAAATTATATACTTTCAGCACACTTAGTAGAGGAAGATTTATCTAACAGTTTCAAGGATCTCTCTATCATATGGAATGAAGGAAGCTACAGAACAAATTTCTTTCACAAATATTATGTAATAAACAGAACCATAAATCATGATCACCACCAGAGACTAATGTGGCCCCTTCACAATCTTGAACTCATTTTCCCTGACACTATATATATAATTTTGCAGTATACAAGAAATTATGCTGGGATGTGATGTGCAGAGACCAGTCTAATGAAATACACTACACTCTGCTAAAACTTGGACCAATATTTATCACACAACTATTACATCAACAAGATATGCTTAAATAGTGGTGGTATTGGTTTGGCATAAACAAGACGACCATGGATCCAAAATGTTTTGAGAGAGATTTTCAAAGTGATTGTATTGATTGCTTCGAATATTAACATCTTTAATGCAAAAACATAGCAGATCTAGCAAAATACTCTAAAAAAAGTAATATTGGGTATTTTATGGCCAAACATCACCAATGGGCGATAATGACAAAAATAAAACACCAAATTGTATTGGGTAAGCCAATTATTGTAAAAAGAATATACACCAAGGCATGGGACACCAGTGGAAAATACACCCAATAAAGGTTTCCAGGTACAAATTTTCTCGGAATATAATAATATAAATTCTTGGTTTCTCAGGGACTTTTACTAAAAAGTAACCCCTATGTAAATAATGTCTAATCACCTTATTATGAGTATGATTGGTTCCGTGAGATTCCGATAATATATTCACTCTGTAACTTTTCTGTAGTATGAACGATTCTGCGAGAAACCAATAATATCTTCACTGTGTAAATTTCCAGTATGATTTTGAGACTCGGAGCACTTTTCTAACTTTTGGTGGAATTTGATCCACATCTCAAAATTATGACGGATCATTGTACAAAAATTAATGTCGGCCATCGAATCATGGTACAAAAAAGTAATGTCGACCAACCACAGTGGAAGATATTCCTTCATTTCCTATAAATAAGAGGATGAACTCTAATTTGGGGCATCAGAGTTTTAGAGAGAATTAGAGTCTTTGGGTTGAGTCAAGAATTATCTTCCTGCTTTGCATCTGCGAACATTGGTTTGACTTTCTTGCATCACGAAGAAATTTCTTCTTAAGTGTTCATAAGTCTGATAATTTTGCGCATTAAGGCTAGCAACCTTGGTGAGAACTTAAAGTGGCTAGACTTTTTAAGGATTGAATCATTCGAGTTTTAAAAGTTCACAGGCAGAGCTTAGGAAAGGCCATAAAGCCTCTGAGTTTCATCTTCCCTCAAGGTGATATACTCAGTAAAAACGTCAGTAGGCAATCTCTGATATGAACTAGGTAGTTATTCTCTGTAATCAGTAGATCTATGTAAAACTTTCTTCCAAAATATAAATAAAATAAGACTTTTATTGTGAGAACTATTTTGTTTCATAATTGTTTTAAATTCTGAGTAGAGAGAGGTTCATTTGAGGTTTGCGAGAGATTCACTTAGAGTCTCGAGACATTGTTTGCTCGTTAAAGCAAGAGGTCGTAGAAGAACATGTTTGGTGTCAAACTTTCCTAAAAATTCGTGTACGAGTTCATGTAAAAGTTCATATATCTCTCAAAAGATAGAATTCGTTGATCAACAAGCTTCATTCTCTTGTACTCTTTGGGTGAGTGGATAAACGGAAGTCGTGCAACCACATATAATTGACATACAATTATCATCGGTTGTGAGGGTCATCATATGGGAAATCATTGCAACACCTATCCACTATCGAGATTCAATTCAAATCCGAGACGTCAGGTTCTACTAGTTGTATCTCACGGTTCCACCAATTATACGACAAAGTTCCCCAACATGAGTAATCACACATTATTTAATTTTCTTTATTCTTGTTTATGATCCATTCTCATTTTATTCCATTGAACTTGTGGATACGTTATTTTCCTATTGTCTAGAATGGTGTGTTTTTTCCATTTGTATTAGTTAATCATCGTTTGTTGTAACTGGATTTAATTATATGTTTTTTTTTTTCAGAGTTCGATTTTTTATATTCTTGTCCTTAGTTTATTGTCATTTGTTACCATTAAATTTGTCATCTTGCAATTTATTACTTACTATTTCGGTTTTTTTCAATATTCTTGTATTGTTCGATCAAATTTCTTTCTTATGTCATCTACTACTATCAATTTCAAGACACAATCGTAGTTGAAACCTTTTAACAAAGAGATTCCATACATGATATCATAAATGTGAGTCATTGAAAACAAATGACACATGCACCACATTGAAATCAGTGTACGAAAAATCGTTATATACATGGTACAACTATTAAAATCAGTACCTTACCATAAAAACAATGTAGCAAGCAATTGAAATGAAAATTATCAACTTTATAAAATTGAAATCTATATAATGTAATGAAACAATTTTTGCAACACCGAAACCATTGTACCAAACAACATTTATTTTATAGATTATATATACACTAAAAGAAATGTACTATATTAAGAAAAACGTAGAAAATAATATAAGTCATATACAAATATTAAAATCAATGTATTATGGGTTTGATTTATTATATATTTTCTAACATAAATATACAAATTTTAATTTATTTTTTTGTTTTACATTTTATTTATATATTATGCTAAATATAATAATATTGTTTACATTTTAAAAAATATATATTAAAAATAAATTATATTTGTAACAATTCCTTTTCCATGTAGGTAAAATCTAGCGGTGTGAATTATAGATGTAAGTATAGACCTATGTGAAAATAAATTAATGACTGGTCTAAAAGGAGGGACATACAAATCCAAAGCTTTAAGAGGGAAATCTCGTGTTGGGTTGTTGTATGGTTGATAAGTTATTGTTGCGTGTTGATTGATTTCTCTGTGGCATGTTGCAATAAGGCCCATACCAACATTTTTTATTTCTCATAACTATCCACCTAATGACAAATTGACACGTGCTCACAAGTAATGAAGTCGAAGTGGTTAGAATGAGCAGAGGATGACACCATACCATCTCCTTTCCTCATGAAATGTAGAGATACAAGATACTTCAGTCTCTTGGTGGTTATGGAAAAGTGGTGGTTGAGGTATGTAAAGAGCAGGTGACTTCCAGAAACAAGTAAAGAAAGGAAGTTTCGAGTGAATAAACTAAAAGGAGCATTGTTCGAAGATACTGACATGGAAGCCAGAAGTAACTAAGATGCTATAAAGTGAACTAGTTCTATGGATTGGGAATGTGTCCCATGTAATGTTTTTAATGCCACATGATGGTGTATCTAAGATTGATTGACTAATGAGGAGCTCAGGGAGAACTAGGTCGTTTGTGGTTCTTACCTTAGGGTTGTGAAACTACTCGGTGTTGGCTTCCTAGAAATCAAACTTTAATGACATGGGAATCTGGGTAGTTGTGGTGATTTCCTTGGGGCTATGAAACCTCTCATACATTAGACTGCATAATACTATGGTTCTTTCAATGAGAGGTGATTGTTAAACCACTAAAAGAATGGATTCCATCTCCTATAACTGAGGTAGAATTCATTTGAATCTTGGGTCAATCCATGTGTTTCTAACCATAGAGAAAGTGTGTCATTGTGGTGTTTTCCTTGGGCATATGAAACCACCTGAATAGTGGACTTCTTCTCCTGGTTGCTTTAATTAAGCTTTGATTTTAAATTTCCTTTGAAACACATCTCCTTAGACTTTAGATATGGTTCGGGGGTGGTTAAAATTGCAATGCACATTCCCTAAGGATGGGAGGAGAGTTGAAGTCCCTCCTCTAGTTTCCAATCATCTTTGAACACACAGATAAGTGTACATTGACCATGTGAATGTCCTATGTGTAGGTTTTAACCCTGAACATAAATTATCTACACACAAATATTATAACAGAAAATAAAGAATAGCGAGAGCATAAAACATAAAACAGATAAACACAAAGATTTTCCCCTGGATCCCAAATCGGGACAACCATCTTGATTTTTCATTATATTCCTTTTAGTGTTACAACACATATATGTACATGCCAAAGCATACATAAACCCCAATTCATTAACCCTGGATTAGAACATAACCGTAGTTCCCTTGACTGGAACTACAAAATACCAGGGGTCGAAAACCATCGTACCACAAAAAACCATGTGCAAACTCATGCACAAAACATGGGTGGGCCCACCTATGAGTGGGACCGCATACCAAAAAAAAATTCACCGGGGCGCTGCCACCCCCCCTGTGACTCCCCTGCTGCGCTCGGCGCAATGTACATTGTGTGGGGCTAGTCATGGAAAGAATATTACACATACCCAACATTCTCCCACTTGTTGTTTTCTTTCCACAGGGGGCCACAGGAGAGCTTAGTCATTGGGCCAATTCTTCAACACCCATTGTTTCTCTACAACAAGAGAACTTTTGAGTGCTTACAGACTTCGTCAATGCATCTGAGGCATTCTTCAAAGTGTCCACCTTTACCAACAACACCCTTTTAGCCTCAACCATATCTCTAACAAAGTGATATTGAACATCAATGTGCTTTGTATTTGAATGATACGCAGGGTTCTTAGCCAAGAAAATTGCACTTTGGCTATCACAGTCTATCCTTATAGCTTGTTGTACCAACCCCATACTTGAACACAATCTTTTCAACCAAACTACTTCCTTTCTTGCATGAGTGGCTGCTATGTATTCTCCCTCTGTAATTTAAAGCGCCACTACAGACTGTCTTTTACTCATCCAACTGACTGCACCTCAAAATAGGCTAAACACATACCCACTTGTAGATCTTCTTTGGTCCAGATCTCCAGCCCAGTCTGCATAAAAAAAACCACGAATGTCCAACATTCTTTCCAATCTTGGTCTTCTTTGGTAGCACAAGCCATAATCACTAGTGCCATGTAAATATCTGAAAACCCGCTGCACTGTTGTCCAATGCTCCTTCCCTGGGTTTGACATAAACTTTCTCAATACTCCCACTGCATGCGCAATGTCTGGTCTAGTACAGACCATTGCATACATCAGGCTACCCACTGCACTTGCATATGGAACATGAGACATATCCTCCTCTTCTTCTTGTGTCTTGGGACACTGTTCAGCAGACAGCTTTACACCTACAGGAATAGGAACATTTACCGGTTTACTATCCTGCATATTGAATCTCTGCAATATAGTCTCGACATACTTCCTCTGGTTTAACCAGAGCTTCCTCTTTGCCCGACCTCTCTTAATTTCCATGCCCAAAATATAGTTTGCAGCACCAAGATCCTTCATGTCGAATTTGGAGAACAGCTGGGTGTTCAAATCTTGGATAATTTCTTTGTCATTTCCGATTGACAACATATCATCCACATACAAGACCAAATAAATAACACGGTCACCAGTTAATTTAAAATAAACGCAATGATCCTCCTTGCTTCTAGTGAAGGCAAGTCCCCGTATATAGGTATCAAATTTCTGATACCACATCCTTGGTGATTGTTTTAACCCATACAGAGACTTCTTCAACCTGCACAACAGTTCTTTCTTACCCTTCACCATAAAGCCTTCAGGTTGCTTCATGTAGATCTCCTCTTCTAGATTCCCGTGAAGAAATGTTGTCTTCACATCCATCTGTTCTATCTCAAAATCAAATGCAGCAGCAATAGATAAAAGTAATCTAATAGAAGTAGCTTTGGCAACAGGAGAAAAAATATCACAAAAATCAATTCCCGGCACTTGGAAATAACCTTTTGTTACCAACCGAGCTTTGTATTTCTCCACCTTGCCTTCTACATTCATATTCTTCTTAAACACTCATTTTCTCCTGATGGGCTTCCTTCCAGCTGGCAACTCCACCAAATCCCATGCCTCATTTTTATGCAAGGATGCCATTTCATCAACCATGGCCTCCTTCCAGAGTTTTCCATCCTTTGAATCTACTTCCTCCCTGAAAGTTCTGGGATCATCATCAGTTATAGTTAAGGAAAAACCTGAACAGAAAGAAGATGGACTATACCTTTCTGGTTTCCTTCTTTCCCGAACTGATCTTCTCAAAGCTGGAGTTTGTGGCTCTTCCTCTTTTGAAACTTCTTCCGCTGTAGAGTCTGATTCATCCTCCTTTAGCTCAAACTATATCTTCTTAGGTTCCTTTGGTATGATTTCATGGTTAACAACATCTTTCACCTCTCTAAACACCACATCTCAGCTGTACACAACCTTCCTTGTTTCTGGGTTCCAAAGCTTGTAACCCTTTAAACCATCCTTAAACCCAATAAAGATGCACCTTTCATATTTATTATCCAACTTGGTCCTTTTCTCCTTTGGAACATGTACATATGCATCACATCCAAATAACCTTAGATGTGAAAGAGAGAGTTTCTTACCAGTCCATACCTCATGTGGTGTCTTATCCTCCAACGCTGATGAAGGTGATCTGTTAACTAAGTAACATGCAGTATCCACTACCTCTGCCCAGAATTCTTGTCCTAACCCAGCACCACTAAGCATGCTTCTTGGATTTTCCATCAGTGTTCTGTTCATTCTTTCTGCAACTCCATTTTGTTGAGGTGTGTATGGAGTAGTCTTTTGTCGTGCTATGCCACACTTCTTATAGAACTCTTCAAATTCCTTCTTGTAGAACTCCCCACTAGTATCTGTCCTCAGTGCCTTTATCTTCTTATTTGTCTGGTTTTCCACCAGAGCCTTAAATTCTTTAAATTTGTCAAATACTTCAGATTTCTTCCTCAAGAAATATATCTATGTATTCCTTGAGAAGTCATCTATGAATGAAACATACTACACAAACTTTCCCAGTGATGGAACTGACACAGGTCCAAACACATCACTGTGCACAAGTTCTAATATCTTGTTCGCCCTCTTAGTACGAGAAGGAAAAATCAACCGATTATGCTTCCCATATACACAATGTTCACAGAAATCGAAATCCAGAGAGCAATTAGAAATACCTTCTACCATACCATTTCTATGTAGTATCTGAAGGCCCTTCTCTCCAATATGTCCAAGCCTTTGATGCCATAGCAGAACACCAGGAAGTGTTCTAATCCTTCCACCTTGTAGCTTCAGCTTCACCTTTCCACGTCCGACGATTCTGGCCTTCCTATCATCCCCTAGGAAGACATCACAACCATCATATTTCTCATACTCGCAGAACCACTCCCTATGGGGAGTGAAGTGAAAGGATGCACCTGAGTCAATCAACCATGACTCATGATCTACATGTGTACTTGAAGAAGAAGCCAAATAAATATTCCCACTTTCATCTGAGGTGGTTTTTACCTCTGCAGAAGGAGCATCATCAGATCCCTTTCCTTTCTTAGGAGCTTTAGATCTGCACTCCTTTTTGTAGTGCCCTTCCTTTCTACATTTCTAGCATACCTTTACAAAATTTCCAGGAGATTTAGATCTCCCTCTAGATTTAGATCTCCCACTCGAAACCTTATTCTTGTTTCTGTTTTGGGACCTTCCTGGTACAGATAAGGAATCTCCATTTCGGCCCTCCATATTTCTCTGTCTCATTTCCTCTGACAGCAAGGCTGAGACAATGTCATCAAAATTCAAGGTAGTTGTATTGCTACCTATTGCAATAACCAGACTATCCCACGAGTATGGTAGAGAACACAACAAACTGATGCAATTGTCTTCATCTAAGATTTTAATATCAACAGATGACAGCTGACTTACCACAGTATTGAAGGCGTTCAGATGCTCTGTCACTGAGTCTCCATCCTTCATCCTTAGGTTATACAACTTTTTTCGCAGGAACAACTTATTCACCACAGACTTAGATTGGTACAAAGTCCCAATTTTTTCCCACAAATTCTCTGTCGTAGCTTCCCCAGATACATTCAACAATACTGAATCTGAGACACACAACCGTATTGTGCTCTTAGCCTTCCGATCCAGTTTCTTCCAGTCTTCATCTGACATTGCTATTGGTTTAGTATCTGTATCTACTGCGATCCATTGATCTTTATCCACTAGAAGATCCTCCATATTGAGCTTCCACAACTCAAAACTCTGACCATTAAATTTCTCGATCTCTATCTTTCCACCGCTCGCCATCTTCTTTCATCGCAAGAATCAATCCCGCAGATCTCCCACTGAATAGGGTCTACCTTAGGCCCGAAAAAAAAACCCTCAGTAGCAAAGGTGTCCCCTTGAAGTCGAAACAGCTCTGATACCAAATGTAGGTTTTAAACCTAAACATAAATTATGTACACAGGAATCTTATAACAGAAAATAAACAATAGCGAGAGCATAAAACATAAAACATATAAACACAGAGATTTTTCCCTAGATCCCAAATCGGGACAACCAGCTTGATTTTTCATTATATTCCTTTTAGTGTTAGAACACATATATATACATGCCGAAGCATACATAAACCCCAATCCATTAACCCTGGATTAGAACATAATCATAGTTCCCTTGACCGGATCTACAAAATACCAGGGGTCGAAAACCATCGTACCCCAAAAAACCATGTGCAAACTCATGCACAAAACATGGGTGGGTCCACCTATGAGTGGGACCGCATACCAAAAAAAAATTCTCCGGGGCGCTGCCACCCCCCTTGTGACCCCCTTGCTACGCCCGGCACAACGTACAATGCGTGGGGCTAGTCGTGGAAAGAATATAACACATACCCAACACTATAGACTGTGATAAATTCTATTACATTTTTAACAATGCAATATCAAGTATGCTATGTATATGAATGGCTTTCGGAGCTATGATGCTCATGAATATGACGAGGATGGAATGTTCCTCCATAAATTAATTATTTTGTGTATTCTTGAAATATTTTTTTTTAACTGTTGTGATCATGATCATGTATTTTTTGACAGTATGTAAATGAGAACATAATTCCAAATGTTTATTTTGGTCACTTTGTTTCAATTTGGAGGTTGTGGTCTCAAGACTCGGGTTACAACCCCAGAATAGGCTTATGTTAAGATTGTAGAGTGTTAGGCTCAGGTGGGGAGTTCATCCTCTTGTTTATAGAAATTACCTATGAATTCTATTTTCTGTAGTGAATGGTATGTCATCAGAACTGAGTGGACACTAGTGGAATCAAGCTCCAATTGAAATAGGCTCCACTACACATCGCTTACCACCTCTCACCTATGATAGTATCAAAAATTGTAGGTGGTGATACAAGTAGGTGGCATGACATGGCCATGACCTGGCAAGTCCCTTATGTTGACCTACCAGTGTGATGTGGGTTTGTGGATTCACTTGAACCAAGTTTTGGTCCAAAATCCAAATAATGGGAAACACTTGAGAATTGAAAAACGAAGGGACTTGGTGGGCCACATAGTGAGTTGATGTGGAGGTGGCCATGTGGAACTTTCCTTATCACCCACTAGTCACCACTTTCCACCAAAGTCATGGCATGGTGCATCCTATATGAGTGTGTTGGTGGTTATAAAAATTATTGATTTTAATAAACCCTTCCTTAGTTAAGTGTGATGCAAGTGGAATAGCCATTGTTGTTGGTACAAGTTAGGATGATAAACATGTTTATTTTTTCAATGGTAATTTGAATTAAACAAAACAAAAATATTCTCACCTATGACAAATAAATTTATGTAGTGATAAAATATCTAAAATAATGGAAGCATTATCACATGCCTAGGGAATTTGTCTTATATACTAATAACCATGGTTTGTAGTTTATAACTAGGTAGGAGAGGTTAAACTGAAAGAATGCTAAATGGGTTTAGTTCATGTGAAGTTTTACTTCTGTTCTTAAACATATTAATGGGAATGCTAACAAGGTTGCAGAGGATTTGATTGAGTAGGAGATGCTTGGTTTTGTAGGAATTCCAAGTGGGGACTTTGGGATTTGAACACCTCAAAGAAATGTACAAGGAATACCTAGATATTAAATAAGTTATGAAGCATGTGAGAATCTGATCCTTAGATATCGAACTCCTTGGATCGAGTATATGATTTAGGAGGGACTACTATTCAAGGGTAATCAATTATGCATTCCAAAGTGCTTAATGAGGGGCGACTTATAGAAAGAAAAACATAGTGGAGTGTTATTTTTCCACTTTGGACACAACAAAACTTATGCTAAACTAATTTCTTCTTATTTTTTTCCAAGTATGAGATTTGAGGTTAAAAATGTAAAATTGGTCAATATTCTGAAGGGAAGCAATAGAATATTGGCTTATATCATCCATTACCCATACCAAGTAGACCATGGGATGTTATAAGAACGTATTTTCTTTTACCTAGAAATCAAAAGGGAAATGATTCAATATTTGTAGTTATTAACAATTTTTTCAAAATGGAACATTTTGTACCATGCTATAAAACCAATGATGCCACTCATATTGCAAATTTCTTTTTAAAGGAAATCATGAGATTACATGGAGTACCCAAAAGTATATTTTTAGGCAGGGATGTAAAATTTGTTGACCATTTCTAAAGAACATCATGGAGAAATATTGGAAAAAATATTCCCTTTAGTTAATCATATAACCATCAAATAGATGGGAAAACCGAAGTGGCAAACAAGAGCTTAGGAAATTTATTGATATGCTTGTTAATTAAACATAGAAAACAGTGGGACCAAGTTCTACCACAAGTTGAATTTTCTTACAATGATTCATCCAAAAAAAGTACATGAAAGAGTCCATTTCAAAAAACGTATGATATGCACCCAAGGGGAATTTGTAAACCTAAAAAATTGAGAAAAGAAGAAGTATTGCGTATGTGTTATACTCTTTCCACAATTAGTGATACACATGATATGTTGCACCAAGTGCGGCAAGGTGGTGGTATGGGGAGGTAGACCCCCTACACGGGGTTGGGCACAACACCCCAAATTATTTTTTTGGGTAGACCCACCCGTGGTTTTTCACATGGTTTCATGAATGATGGGTTTTCCCATGGTTTTGTAGACCTGGTTAAAGGAACTATGGTTATGTTCTAATCGAGGGTGAATCGATTAGGGGTTTTATGAATACTTTGACATGTATACAATTTATTATAACACTGAAAGGAATATAATGAAAAATCAATATATTTTTCTGAGTTTGCTGATTATTGAACCAACCTGTACGTGCAACTATCTTGAAATCCACTCATGCAACTCACTACCAAACAACGCAAAAAATATCTTGTAGTGATTTGTACAGATATACTTTGGTAACCAATGTTCAGTAGAGATGTGTGTGTTTCTATTTTCTTGCACAAATAACTCAGGTTCTTTTAGACTTACCCAATCTTCAATCTCTTGCTTAGATGCATCCCACATCCAGCCATCCCTTAATCAGATCTCAGGCCCAACAATGAAACCATTTGTTGGCTTCATGGGGCCTAGACCCAGGTTTGATGTGACTGCATAGTCCAACAAAACCCACTATTACCAGCCCTTTTGGAAATGAACCTGCTTGCGCAGATCAAAGTATCACCCTAGGAAATATAGGAGGATTCTAGAACCTGGTTTCTACATCTAGAGTGATAAAGGATCATGTATTTAGGTATTTTCCTTCTTTGGAGAGCTTCTTAGATCATATATATCAATAATACAAGCAATGTTCAATGCTTCTATTGAACTTACTAATAGACTTCATGATCTTACTTATTCATGCATAAAACAAAGTAACCAACAATAAACAAGACTGTGATATTCAATTAAACATCAAAACCCTTATTCAACATAGACATTAATAAATAGTAATTAAAATAAAACACATGAGTAGAAATCAGATCTATCCAACAATTCTTTCATTAATATGTAGATCCTTCTCATGCATTCAGTTCCACCCTACGCACACAGTTGCAGGGCACTCCGCATACAGCTACAAGGGTCTACACACACAAGTATAGACTTCCTAAGGTCTCTGCACACACAACTATGGGAGCCTTTCCTCTAACCCAAAACACAGACTCTGACTTAAATCAATCTTACATACAAATGCATCTCATTATATCTATCATTTTATCTTACATGTGACCTCTATCTAGACTTATCACATAGGTTTGGCATTTACAATACCATGGTCCGAAACCATGGACGGATTCCAATGTTCATAAAATAATCCCATACCATTACATAATAAGGGTCTTTGACCCACCCCAAAGCCCCTATGAGTCAAATAGACTCTATGTTGTGTGCTCTTCTCCTCGATCTACGAAGTCTTTCCTTATTGCTTATGAGTAAGGATCCCATCTCCAACACAAGCAAAGGAAGGACAATGAAAGGAAAGAAAAGGAAAAATCAAGCAAGGAAGAGCAATATCAAGCATCTTAAACAAGAAAACTTGTAGGTAATAGATTTCATGTATGATTTCCTATCTAATTTTGACATGCATGGTATGGGAATGTTGGTATTTAGTTCTTTTTTTGTCGATCACATGGTTTTTCCATGTTTTGACATTGCTTTCCATCCTTGCCTTGCCTTTTCTGGATAGCCATAGTGTGATGGGATTGTTCTTGGTTTTAAGCTTTGTAATTGTCGAATGGTTTCAGAATCCCGGGGGAAGATGGTCTCAGGTTCATTTCCAAGGGCCTAGGAATCCCTTGACTAGTTTTGGTGAGATGCACGGTAAATCCAGAGGGTGGTGTCTCGGTAAGGGCCTCGTGATCTGGTGTGGATTTCAGTAAAGCCTAGAGACATGGAGACAAAAAATTCCTCAATCATGGTTATGAGATTTGGAGGCATTCCAAGCTTAGCTTGATTTATTGATCTCGATGTCGGTTTATGTGAGATGAAGGTATGGTGACGGTGGAGGTGGCTTAAGCTTTGGATTCCCTTAGTTTTTTTAGGATTGTTTTATCCATGATATCCCACATTCAGGCTTGGAATATGGAACAGGGGTGATTGGATGAAAGGAAGATTTAGTCCAACCATTTCTATGGTCGGGTGGTATGTGGAAGTCCAGAACCTGGTTGGGTCTTTCCTATGTTTAATGAAAGCTAATTTCTCTTGATTTTACACTTCTATTTATGTGGCTTTAATGGTTGTTATATTATGGTTATTTCTATGGTTATATGTTGTTTATAAGCATGGTTATGTGACTAGTTCTATTCATGGTTTATTACATGTTTTATTTGTAATTGAAGGAATAATGGATTTGTAAGACCTAGTTAATGTTAAGACAGATAATGGGAGAGGGTTGTGATCCTTCTTGATAAGTTTCAATTGAAATTTCAGTCCCTTATGTCCAGTCTTGTATTCATGAATTGTAGATTTCATTGTTTCCAATTGTTTTACAGAATGCCAATCCCAGTTGGGGATGGTCATACCTAGTCCTAGTGTAAGTTTTTGGTTTACAAGCATTTTTATGAACTCTGAAAGTTACAGGGATTTCTATGCAGAGGTCTAGCCCAGCCGTAGGATTTAGCTTTAAAATTTGCAGTTGTTGGCACAAAACTGAGCAATTTATTCCACGGTTGCACTGATTCCAACTTATGCATGTGACTGGGAGGTCCAGCCACACTGATGCCATGAAAAGTGAGTGATTGGGGGTAACATTCAGTGAAATGTAAGGTTGGATTAGGGGATGGACACCTAGAGGTGTTGGGTTACTCCTGGAGAGTCCTGTGGCACTTGAGGGAATTCAGTAAGGTTTGTTTGTCTAATCTATCTCCTTAAGGTCACCTAAGAGGTTGAGTATGGTTATAATTTCCCCTCATCTCATGTTTATCCTAGGTAAGCCAGTGAAAGTGGGTAGATGTGAAGGGAGGTGTGCATTACATATGATATGTAGAGGAATTTGTGTCTGTTAGGTTGTTAAGATGAAGTGTCCCTGTGGAAAAAATGCAAATATTCCACTTACACTTCTCGCATTTAAGCTTCTATAATAGGGGTGTATGTAGGAATATTCGAAGGATATTAGTTAAAACTCCATTTTGTCTCATGGACATTATTTATTAGGGATGAGAGATACCAAACAAAAAAATAGATATGATGCTTAGATAACTCTTTGAGGCCTATGAAATATCACTCCATATATGTAATTCCCTTCAATACAAATTATTGAAATACTCTTTTTGTGTTTATTGTTATGTTTGAAAAGGAGGGGATGGTTGAATTGGTTTCAAATTAACTTTTTTCTCAAACAAAAATGTTGTGAAAATATTGTTGAGATTTCGAAGGATGGTTAGAGTCGAGATTCGTAGGAGATTCATTATGGTCAAAAGCCTACATACATGGCTTCACACTAAAACAAATCGCTTGTGAATTTATTAATCTCCAGTTGAAAGGCGGGTTTGAGTTTCGAGGGAGAATACCTGCAATTTTTGGCATAAGGAAAAGTCTAACTTCATATTCGCCTACCCTGCCTTCTTTAAGCAATGATAGAGCACGGTGGCCTTCAGGTGAAGCGGGGTTGTGGATCAAAGCCTCATTGAGTTCCTATCGCACCCCCATTTCTTGATATAAGCATGGTTTAAAATGGTCCCACAACACAATTTTCAATATCAACCCTCCCCCCGCCCCATTTCCCACCCCCCTCTCGTTAAACAATGTTAGACAAAGGGGGTGCCAGGCTAGCATTGGATTGTTGAACTAGATTACCACACAATCATGCTTGTCAAACTAATCGAGCAATAACAAGTGTCAACATATGCAGGTCCCGCGAAATAATCGTGGGTACGACAAGAAAACAAGATGAGCACTTAGGCACTGCAGACCCAGTTATCAGAAAAATGATCCCGCTACGTCATTTGTACCTTCAACTCTCGTTCATTTCTTTAATAAGATTGAATGATGTTGTTATGAAACATTTATGCAAAACTCGTAATGAAATTATTTTGGTGTTAGGTGAAAGGCACTCTAGTTTTAATTTGAGGGCCATTTCGTTTTAGTTTGCATTTTATCACTCCCTTATTTTTCTCTATCTTGAGTGATCTTCATTAGACAGGACAAAAGATGAATAAGGTGGAAGTTAATGAAAAAAGCTAAGTATTGTATAAATAGGAAGAAACAAAGCAATCAAATAGTAAATCGTTAATATCTACTATTAGATAATTAATAAATAGACTTAGAGAACACTAACGTAAATCAAAATACAAATGCAATGAGCCTTATGTACCAGCAAAATCAACAAAGAAATAAAATACAATCATATTTGTACTCTTGTTTATAGGAAAACACGTAAATTCTCTATATTTGATTTCAAAATATTCTTAACTTGAAAGACATGTTAAAAAATAGACTTTTATAAATATAATCATCTTTATACTCTTGTTTATGGGGAAACAAATAACTTCGACTTTTATAAATACAATCATCTCTATACTCTTGTTTCTAGGGAAACACATAACTTCTCTATATTTGATTTCAAAATATTGTTAACCTGGAAGAAATGTTCAAAAATAAACTTTTATAATATATCAAGAGTTAATGAACTTTTACAAATAACGAGAGATAATGAGGACTGAAACACAAAAGCCTTCTTAGAGTAATACAGATTACTAAAATATTTTTATAATTTGAAAACCTTCTTAGAATAATACAAATCATTAAAATATTTTTATAATTTAGATCTT
Organism: Pinus albicaulis; assembly: GCA_034641835.2. Taxonomy (NCBI): domain Eukaryota; kingdom Viridiplantae; phylum Streptophyta; class Pinopsida; order Pinales; family Pinaceae; genus Pinus; species Pinus albicaulis. Next base: position 1,499,354,632 of record CM076578.1, on the reverse strand, counting down.
ACAGAAAATGGTAATAAAGTCCGCGAATTTTATGAGGCGAGCTCAGGGATTTGCTTTAGGGCACAGCTTTAATATAATACCATTTCTGTTTCCGTTTCTATATATATATATATATATCCCATAACAACTAATGATTTTTGTGGGTCAAATTCCCATAACAACTAATTATCTTTCTAGGTCAAATTGAAATTCCATATTATATATTTTAATTTTATTATGTGTTTAACTTATATATATATTAATTTTATTATGTGTTTAACTTTTGTGGAAAAAATATTTAGGTAATTATTATCATGGTAAATGGAATAAATTAAAAAAGAGAAGAAAAGATTTTTTGATAAAATTGATAATTTCAAATATGTAATTGATTTCATAAGATTTGATTCTAGACAAAGTAATAAAAATTCTAGTCACTTTGTTGGGTTATCTCAAAATTTAAGGAAACAGGTTAACAACTCAAGATTTAGAGATATTTGACAAAAGTGAAAGTATATTCCCTTATAAACTATCTACCATTAATTACATGTTAGAGGATTGTTCTTGAATAATATTTATTTATAAATTACTTTACAAAATAATAGCAAGTAATAACTATCTCTACTACTAATTTGACAACCGAGTAAAGAATTTTTTTTTAACCCACATCCTACAATTAACCAAATCTAACTCAAATTACAATTAAACCTTAATGAGAACTACAATGTCGGATTTACCAAAAACCAAAACAAACAAAACAACAACCACAAAGTCGGATGGGAATGCTAACTAGTCTCAGGGCTTAATTATAGTCCACAATGTGAGATGGAAGCTTAAAATCCCACCCACTCCCAGGATAATCAAAGCACATGAAAATTCAGTGTAACTACTCTACAAAAGATAAATATAAAGGATAATCAAAGCTATGTCTTGTCCTTGGAGTTCTAGCGTTTTTATCCTGGAAAGAAAGGAGTGTGGAAGAATATCGCTCTCCAAATTTGTAATAAGAGAGAGAATTTTACTGCTACATATTTTTCTGCATTGATCGCTGATCACATTGGTTAGGGGGTGTTGGAAATAACTCCTAGCCACCGCCATGACTAAGAAGTGGCAACAACCCACAATTTCATTGAATTTCTGTGCAGGGAGGACAAGCCTAAGTCTTCAAAATTCGAAGGCTTTCATGCAAAATCAAATAGAGTACCGACAAGCCCACACTCTGTGTTTATTACCAACCTACCGCATTTACTTACCATTTCCCACAAAATTTTTGTTTTACCCCTTAAGCCTTTGGCTAAATTTTATTTCCCCGTTGATGCGATATCGGCGGGACCCACCCACTTACCTTATCGCATTTTCAAAACCATGAAAACCTTTGTATTTTTCCATTTCCTTAGTTTTACGCATTTCACACTTACCAAGTTTTTCGCGTCGCCGCCCGTACTTCCCAAAATTTATTGTTTAACTCTTAATCCCAGAATGAAACTTATGATTTCGCCGATGCGATCCGGTGGGACCCACCTTACCCTTTATGCCGCCCGCACTTCGAACATTTTAAGTTTTAACTTTTTAGCCACCCGCAGTGTGCACTTCACAAGTTTCAAGTTTTACCTTTAAGCCACCCACAAAATTTATGTTATGTTATTTGCGATGTGGTCGCAAGAGGGGCACATGTCAAGGTCGGGAGGATAGCGCAAAGAGCACATCGCAAGCTTAGGAATTTAAATAGATAGCGCTCGCAAGTTATTATTTTGAACGATGTGATGTGCCACGTCACCTCCCATATCGCAAAACTTAAATTTTCCCATAAGTGCAAATGTGACATTTTATAATCTCAAGTATGTGATTTGTGATAGAGCATGAGATGCGATGTGGTCTTAGAGTTGAAACATATAATATTTCAAGTCCTCCCATTTGTATGTTGAACATTGTTTTCGTGTGTAAATAGCATAAATAGAGTGGAGGACGATTTTGGTTGTTGAACATCTAATTTGCATTAAATTTATTTCAATGCTCAGGCTTTGGCCATTTTGTATAAAAAATATGTAATTTCATATGTTTAGCGTGATGGAATAAAAATATAGAAATTGTTCCTCTCTTGTGTTTTATGTTTTCTGTCTGTGAATGTTATTTTCACATTATTGCATTCTTTTTGTTGTCGTGGGAACACATTCCTCTATGTTTATGTTTATTCAGGATTTTGAACATGGTATCAGAGGAGGTCTAGGCTCTTAGTGAAAGAAGAACAAGTTTTCTCTTTACTAAAGAAGCTATAAGATTGATTTTTGTAGAAGAAAAAGTCTCCAATAGTGAGAAATATTTTACAGCAATGAGAAAATTTGTGTATACATAGTCAAGATGCCAGCAGCAAGCACAAGCTCGACAAATCCACAATTACCACAGTTCAATGGGAAGAACTATGATTATTAAGCTATTGCAATGAAGGCCCTATTCTCCTCACAAGATATTTGGGAGCTGGTGGAACATGGTTTCCAAGAACCAGCAGATGCAGTAGCATATAATACTTTGACACAAGCACAAAGAGATTTTTTCAGAGAAAATAGGAAGAAGGACTCCAAATCCCTCTTCTATATCTTTCAAGTAGTACATGCGAGTATTTTCCCAAGGATTCCAACAGCAAAAAAGTCTAACGAGGCATGGGATACCCTCCAGACAACCTTCCAAGGTATGGCAAAGGTGAAGACAAAAAAACTTCAAATGCTGAGAAGAGATTTTGAAACTCTTTGTATCAAAGAGTCTGATGACATAGACTCATTCTTAACACATGTCATTAGGTTGGTTACCCAGATCAGGTCTCATGGAGAGACACTTGAGGAAAGGAGAATAGTGGAGATATTTTTAAGAAGTATACCATCAAGATTTGATGCCATAGTCATGGCCATAGAAGAGACAAAGGATCTCTCATAGTTGTCAGTGGATGAGATTCATGCATCACTGATGTCTCATGAACATAGACTGGATAGAGCAATAAAATCCTCATTGGAGCATGCATTCAAGACACAAATTTCTTTTGGTTGAGGAATATCGAACTACTAAGGAAGAGGAAGAAGCCCACACATAGGTGGAAGAAGTAGCCCCGCAAGCACAAGTGGAAGGGGCAGCAACCAGAATCAAGGTGAAGGCTCAAGCCAAAATCAAGCACAAGGAAAGAGGTATGATAAATCTCAGGTCCAATTTCATTATTGCAAAATGTATGGGAATTATGCCAATGAATGTAGAAAGAAGAAAAATGACGTGGGTAATAAATCTAGTGTAAATTTCACAAAAGAAAATCAGAACCAAGGAAATGTGATTTTAACTTGTAATGTTGCACAAAAAAGACAAGAAGATGTATGGTTCTTAGATTCATGGTGTAGTAACCATATTACTGGAAACATATCAATGTTTTCCAATCTGGATGAGGGTGTAAAATCTAAAGTGACAATGGGGACTAATAGCAAGGTCTCTGGCACGGGGAAAGGAAGAGTAAAAACACTGACAAAGAAGGGAGAGAAGAAGTTTGTGCCAGATGTCTATTATGTACCTCGCCTGAAATGTAGCCTTCTAAGCATTGGACAGATCATGCATAAGGGCTACAATGTGTTTTTTAAGAATGATGTGTGCAGAATCATGGATATACCTCCAAGTAAACAGGTCTTTGCAAAAGTGCATATGAAAAGCAACAGGATGTTTCCTCTCAAGATCAGATCAGACTTGAATGAAGGAGGTGTTGTAGTAGCTATCATAGAAGAATTATTTCAAGAAGAAGTGAAAGATGAGAACTGGTTATTGCATTTGATATTTGTACATCTCAATTTCGAAGGTTTGACCTTGTTGCATAGAAAAGGCATGGTAAAGGGATTACCACTCATAGAGAAACCAAACAACCTATGTGAAGACTACATCTTGGGAAAACAACACAGAGAATCATTACCAGCAAGAAAGAGTATAAGGGAAAAGGCACCTTTGGAGATTTTCCACTCAAATTTATGTGGACCAATCCAAATGCCATCATTAGCTGGCAGTCATTATGTTTTGACATTTGTAGATGATTATACAAGGAAAACATGGGTCTATTTTCTAAAATAGAAGAGTGAAGTGTTTGAACATCTCTACCACTTCAAAGCTCTTGTTGAGAAGAAAAGTGGACTCTGCATAAAAGTATTGAGAACTGATAGAGGTGGATAGTATATCTCCAAAGACTTCCTACGTTTTTGCAGGGAGCATGAAATACACAAGAAATTTACCACAAGGTATACACCACAACAAAATGATGTAGTAGAAAGAAATAATAGGACCATCATGGACAGGGTAAGAAGTATGTTGAAGGAAAAGCATTTGTCAAATGAGTATCGGGCAGAAGCTGTAAATTGTGCAGCTTATATATTAAATAGATGTCCAACCAAAGTTGTTATGAACAAAGTTCTAGAAGAAGCATGGAGTGGAACAAGGAAATTTGTCACTCACATGAGAGTGTTGGGATATGTGTAATATGCACATGTCTCGGATCAGTTAAGGAAGAAGTTGGATAACAATGGGGAGAAGTATATATTTATTGGGTACAATGATGAATCCAAGGCCTACAAGCTTTATAATCCATCAACCAAGAAGGTAATAATCAACAAAGATGTTCAGTTCATTGAAGAAGAAGATTGGGATGGAAGTTTAGAGAAGACAGTGAATGTGAAGACATGTGTTTCACATGAAGACAAAGAGGAATTGATTGCAAGAAATAATTCCTCAACGGTGGCTCCTCCTCCACCTACACAAGCTCAACAGAGCACACCACAAGTAAGTAATAGAGCAGCAGTGCAAAACCAAGGAAGTGCTTCTCCAAGCACACCACAAGGATCAACAACTCCCTCGATTTCAAGTGAAGCTCCAAGCACATCTTTAGCAGATACAAGAAGACCAAAAATCAGAAATTTAAGTGAAATTTATGAGCAAGAATAAGTAAATAGTAATGTTGGTATGCATTCCTTATTTGCTTTATTTTGTCATGTTTATGACCCAATCCATTTTGAAGATGTAGTAAAAGAAGAGAAATGGATTGAAGTAATGAATGAAGAGATTGGATCAATAGAAAAGAATGACACATGGGAGTTACTGGACCTCCTATAAGGAAAAAAAGCTATTGGGGTGAAATGGGTCTATAAGACCAAGAGAAACATTGAAGGCAAGATAGAAAAGCACAAAGCAAGGCTAGTTGTCAAAGAATACAAGCAACAACAAGGAAGAGACTATGAGGAAACCTTTGTAGCAGTTGCAAGGATGGAGACAGTGAGGACAGTGTTGTCCATAGTAGCACAATAAAAGTGAAAATTTTATCAAATGGATGTAAAGTCAACGTTCTTGAATGGAGTGTTGAAAGAGAAGGTATATGTTGAACAACCTCCTGGCTATGAGATAGAAGGTCAAGAACACAAACTATGTAAGTTGAAGAAATTTCTTTATGGGCTGAAGCAAGCACCAAGAGCATGGTACATCAAAATTGATGCTTACCTAATAGAAAATGGGTTCAAAAAGTGTGATGGTGAACCCACACTCCAAATCAAAGAAAATGAGGGTAAATTTTTTATTTTTATTTTATATGTAGATGATTTGATTTTCACAAGCAATGATGTTTCTCTCATTGCTGATTTTAAAGCAGTCATGAAAAGAGAATTTGAAATGACTGACTTGGGTTTATTGAGATATTTTTTGAGCATAGAAGTAAAGAAAAATTAAAAGGGAATTTTTATCTCCCGATTAAAATATGTTGCAGAAGTTTTAAAGAGGTTCAATATGCAGAACAACAAAGCAACATCAACTCCAACTATCATGGGGTTGAAGTTAAGCAAGGAAGATTGCAGCAAGAATGTCGATCCGACATTTTACAAGAGCATAGTTGGAATTCTAATGTATTTGATTGCAACCAGGCCTGATATTATGTATGCAGTGAGTTTATTATCTAGATTCATGGAGACAGCAAAGGAGACACATTAGAAAGCAACCAAGAGAATTTTAAGGTATGTGAATGGAACAAAGGAGTATGGTGTTCTATACTCCTTAAATGATAATTTTAAGTTGATTGGTTATGATAATAGTGATTGGGTTGGAAGTGTAGATGACAGAAAGAGCACATCTGCGTATGTATTTCATTTGGGATTGGGAGCCATTTCATGGGCTTCCAAGAAACAACCAATAGTTTCATTATCAACAATAGAAGCTGAATATGTAGCAGCAAAAACAACAACATGCCAAGTAGTTTGGATGAGAAGGATGCTGAGAGATTTATGTAATGAGAAAAACAAAGGAGCTACAATTTATTGTCATAACAGCTTAGCAATTTCATTGTCAAAGAATTCTATTTTCCACAAGAGAACAAGGAATATTGATGCAAAGTATCATTTTATAAGGGAATTGGTTAACAATGTTGAAATTGTTTTGCAGCATTGCAGGTCAGAGGAATAGTTTGCTGATATCATCACAAAGCCATTTGGACATAAGAGTTTTCTTTATATGAGACAGTGTCTGAGAATGATTGATGGCGACAGTTGTGATTAAGGGGGAGTGTTGCAAATAACTCCCAACCACCGCCATGAATAAGAAGTGGCAGCAACCCACAATTTCATTGAATTTATGTGCAGGAAGGATAGGCCTCAGTCCTCAAAATTCGAAGGCGTTCATGCAAAATCAAACAGAATACCGGTAAGCCCACACTCTACGTTTATTTCCAACCTGCCACATTTACTTACCATTTCCCGCAACTTTTTTGTTTTACCGCTTAAGCTTTTGGCTGAATGTTATTTCCCCACCGATGCGATATCGACGGGACCCACCAAATTACCTTAATGCATTTGAAAAACCATGAAAACCTTTATATTCCTCCATTTCCTTAGTTTTACGCATTTTTCACTTACCAAGTTTTTCGCGTTGTCGGCCACACTTTGCAAACTTTATTGTTTAACTCTTAAGCCTGCAATGAAACTTATGATTCTGCGGATGCGATCCGGTGGAACCCACCTTACCCTTTATGCCGCTCGCTGCCTGCACTTCACACATTTTAAGTTTTAACCTTTTCAGCCGCCCGCAGTGCGCACTTAGCAAGTTTGAAGTTTTACCTTTAAGCTACCCGCAAAACATATGTTATGTTATTTGTGACGTGATTGAAAGAGGGGAATGTATCAAGTTGAGGAGGATAGCGCAAAGCACACATCGAAAGCTCAGGAATTTAAATGGATAGCGTCTACAAGTTATTATTTTGAAGTTGCGATGCAATGTGCACGTCACATCGCATATCACAAAACTTAATTTTTTCCCATAAGTACAAATGTTAAATGTTATAATCGTCGGTATGTGATTTTCAATAGAGAACCGGATGTGATGTGGTCTCAGAGCCAAACATATAATATTTCAACTACGCCCTTTTGTGTGCTAAACATTTTTTTCGTGTGTAAACAACAGAAATAGAGTGGAGGACGATTTTGGTTTTTGAACGTCCGATTTGCATTAAATTGATTTTAATGCTCAGGCTTCATCCATTTTGTATAAAAATTATGTAATTTCATATGTTTAGCGTGATGGAATGAAAATATAGAAATTTTTCCTCTCCAGTGTTTTACGCTGTTTGTCTATGACTATTATTTTCGCATTATTGCATTCTCTGTGTTGTCGGGGGAATCCATTTCTCTGTGTTTATGTTTATTCAGTATTTTCAATAGGGGGCTTATAAAATGTGCAATGGGTGGTCACTGTTTACCAAAAATAGCGTCATTTCCCGAGCCGAATGTTCAAGAGAGTGTGTTGCCTTGTGACTTGGAAATCAGATGAAAGATCTGAGACTATCCAATATTTTTACATGAGATTTGAATTTCTAGCTAACAAAAGGATCAAGGAAACATGTTTTGGGAAGCTACTCTCTTGGAAAATGGGTGGAGAAGTTGAAGCTTTGTATGGGAATCTATTTTTATAGAACTAGTATTGGTGGTGGGGGGTAACATATGGCAGTCATGGACGGAGGAGGTGAAAAAACCTACAGGGAATTAGTATTGGTGGTGAAGGGAAACATATGGCAGTCATGGTGGAGGAATTGCAAAAATCTACAGGGAAGGTACATGGGTGGAGGTGCAAAAGCAAAAAGAACTTGTACCCTTGCAACTACTTAGAATTAATGTTTCTTAGCTAGTATATTAATGGTTGTGGAGGTGCAAAAACCTACCAGGAATGTATAACAATTATATATATATAACAGTGGTATATGTGGTATATATATAGAAACAAAATGTCCAAAGCTGCAAGACACAACCCAAGTAGAGTCAGAGGACCATTGGAAGAGAAAGTCGCAAAGCTAGTTAGAACTTGTTGCTCTTTGCATCGATCAACTTTTCTTTTTGTCCAATTACATGTGATATTCGAGACATTATTTCCATTTTTTGTCTACAAGTATTTCTACATAGAAATATGTTATATTCGAGACATTATTTCCATTTTATGTCTACAAGTATTTCTACATATAAATTTTATTGTCATGTATAATGATCATTGAATCAAAACATCACTTTTCTACTCATTAATACCTTAATTAATAACAAATTTGTAATCTCATTCATAGCAGTTACTGGGAAGTCTTTCGAATTTAAAATTACAATTTTTTTAAAATTAAATATTTGGTTTAGAAAAAGGTTTAAAATTAATTTAGTTGAATTAATATATACTTGTCTTTATAATTTGAGAAAAGCTTGTTAAAATGCCAAACATGAATGGTAAACATAATAGAAATGCTACAAATATTTCAGACAATTAAATCTATTTATATATTTAATAACACATTTATTATTAATTCAAAAATTCAAACTATTATTATGAATAACAAAAATGACAAAATATAAGCTTCAATACTTCTTCCTACATGTTATATTATTTGTTCATAATATCTAAGCTCGTTTGTGATTTATATTTTAACTTGGGTCTCTGCAAAGGATCAGAAATGGTGTCCCTCCTTGCTTCTTTTTCTTTTTCGAGTTAGGCTATTCAGCTCCGTTTTCTCCGTTCCCTAAACTGTGGTTATTAAGGTCTAATGGCCGGTTTGGACTTCGTTTTTCTCCAGCTTGGAGCTTTCATTCTCAGATCGCATCACTGTTTCCTTGATCTAGAGATCTGCGGCTTTCCTTTTTGACAGCCATCAGATCCTTATCCAAAGGTAAGGGTCCCAAGTTTATTCTAGTTTCCTAGAAAAATCAATAATTAAAACAAAATCATCTTTCTATTGTGTTTCCAGCCTTATCTTTAATTTCAAAATATTCTTAACATGCCAGATAGATTGAAAAATTAATAAAGAATATTGATAAAAACAAATCCTTCTCCCAATGAAAACTAAAATACTGCAAATCACTAAAATATTTTTGTATTTCGAATCCTTTATTTGACGATCTATCTCCATAAAAATATTTGGAACATAGTAAAGAAGATATGAAAGACGATAAAGTAGAGGCTAGATCAAAATTCCCTTAATTTTATTGACCCAATAATTTTGTATCCAACCATATAAACTCTGCTATTTGCTTTGAGCGAATCTTTAATATAATACCATTTCTATTTTAGTCGAAAGAAATTAAATAAAATAATTTTTTTTCACCCCATAACACCTAACGATCTTCTTCAAAATCCGCCAAATTCAAGTTCAATTTTATCAAGGAATTATATAATTCAATTTTATAATGTGTTTAAGTTGTGTGGGAAAAGATATATCTAATTTTCCTTTTATAACATGTTTTACTTTGTAATATCCCAAAAATGGATTTCTCAGCATGCCTGAAAAATGCATTCTTCAAGAATGTGTGCTTCAGATATCATAAAAAGTGTTTAAAAACACTCATCAACCCACTCCAAATACTGAAACAACCTTTACTGAGCTTTTATGGGAAAAAAGGTGGGGAAAAGTGAGGATTTTGGCCCTAAAATGAGTGTATAAGAAAATATACGTAAAATGAAGGATCAAGGTTCTGTAATATGTTATATTAGGTCAAGAGGGACATTCATGTTGAATTTCAGGAAAAAAAAAAAAAAGGCGTTTTACTAAGTTAAACAGTTCCTCCTTCCCGACTAGTCAAGAAAAACCCTGATTTCCCATGACTTTCAACTTATGCAGAAATTTACTGAAGCAAGGGCAACATATTTTCTAAGCGTATAAGATGTAAAACAGTATGAAAAATCATAGAATGAGTTTAGGAACATGGCATAGGCATTAAGCAAGGTTAAACATCAGTTTTACATAGAAAATCCCTCAAGATTGAGGTGTTGCAAGACAAGAGAATGACCCAGAAACCCTTCAGCATTATTTCCAGGAGGCTTAAGCTTATTTTTATTATATCACAGATCTGCAGCTGATAAATACATGAAAACATAGATCTATAATGAAATAAAATGCCCAAAGGGCTCTTTATTACATTCCCCTTGGGGATTTCAGCAATACATGAGAATGCCGGAGTAGCTGGGCAGCTACAGCAACCCTGGAACTAGAAATATGTAGATAAGGCTGAATAAGATGAAAATATATGAAGTAAACCTCCTCCAATGGATATCCAAAGTGGAAGGCTGATCCTTACACTTGAGATCCCACCCTCCAATCAATCTGCAAAAACCCACAGCAAATGCACTATAAAAATAACGCAGCGATTGGAGAAAAATGCACAATAGGGGCAAGAATTTGTTAGGTCCCTATATTACTAGTATAGTCCCTTATTTTTGTTAGTGTAACCCCCTTATTTTTATTATTGTACCCTTGTAACCCCCATTTTGTTATTATTGTTCCCTTAAATTATTATTGTTAGGTCGGCTAGGATTACATTGTGGCCCACTAGGATTACATTATGGCCCCATGGACTCCTATATATAGAAAGGAGGTTTTGTAAATTGTATCATCCAAGAATTGTTCATTCATGTAATGTATTGGAGGTTGCCCCTTCGAAGTGGCTCATTTCTAAGGCGTGAATATCTCTTTTCTTCTCTCTTTGGAGCTGGTTACACAACATTTGGTATCAGAGCTTTGGGATTCTAGGGTTTCGCTGCTCCAAACAGGTCATCGTGGCATTTTCGCTATAAATGTTTTTCTACGAAGCTTCAGAAGCTGAAATTTTTAGGGTGCGAAGCTGAAATCTTGAGAAAGGTTGTCTAAAAATTTCAGATCTTGGTTCGCAATATTTGAGGAGATATCATCTGTGGAAGTTAGGTATTTTTTCAGGCTCATAAACAGGTCATCGTGGAATTTGCGCTATAAATTTTTTTGTACGAAGGTTCAGAGTCTGACATTCATATGGTGCGAAGCTGAAAGCCTGAGGAAATTCGTCAAAAAATTTCAGAGCTTGGTTCGCAATATTTTTGGAGATATGATCTGTGGAAGGTAGTGCTTTTTCAGGCTCCTGAATTGCATCTCAAAGAGGTGATCGTGGGAAAAGTTCAATAACTCTCTCTCTGGGCATCGGATTGGAGTGCCTAAAAAGTGGTTGCAAGTACACAGACTGTAGTTTCTTGGCTATCAATTTTAGAGACAAAGGATGAAACAGTGACACGTGGCAAGTCGTACAAGTTCGCTCTACTGAACCAGTCCATAATTAGGTCATTGTGGGAGATTGGACACAACTTTGTCTTGGAGAATCCAAATCAGGTTAGACATGTGGCATTAAAAATAGAATTCAGAGGGCTACTTCAGTGCTGAATTTTAGATATTGAATATATGCAATCATAGAGATAATACAATTTCAATATCGAGCTCCTCAAAGCAAGTAAAAGGTGTGTATTTTTTTTCCGAATTGCATAAGTCTTGTTTGAAGAATCAAGTTGAATTGATTGCAGGGCCTATTGTAGAATAGGTATCAATATTGGATTCTAAAATGGTGCCTAAAAAGAATTCAACACCCATTAAGCCTTCAGAAGGCTCTACCATGACTCATGAAGATGAAGAATTGCAACATGATCTATCAAAATTACAAGAGCAAGTGCAACAAATTTCACTCTCGCAAAGAGCAACACAAAATGAAATGGAAGTTTTGAAGAAAGGCATGGAAGTGAAGATGGACGGTTTGAAGAAAGGCATGGAAGCTAAGATGGATGGCGTGGAAGTGAAGATGGACGGTTTGAAGAAAGGCGTGGAAGCTAAGATGGATGACATGGAAGCTAAGATGGATGGCATGGAAGTGGGCATCGAAGCTAAGATGGATGACATGAAAGACAACATGGAAAACATGAAGAATGATCTAAAAGCATACATGGAAGGCTTGATGACAAGCTTAAAACTAGAAATGATTCCTAATGGCAGAAATATAGTAGAAGAACCTCATGATGAGAACAAAATAAATGTTAATCGTGATTTCATAAACTCTAATGTTGGCGGGAAGAACCACCATATTCCAAAAATGGATATGAGGAAGTTTGATGGAAAGGATCCTATAACATGGATACTACAGATGGAACAATATTTTGATCTCCATAACGTGCAAAACACACAAAAGGTACGCATTGCAACTTTACATTTAGAACAAAATACATTTGTATGGTATCGATGGCTTTGCTCTCGCAAAAAAATTGTCACTTGGTCAATTTTTACGGAGGAAATGATAGCGCATTATGAGGATACAAAGAGCAGCACCTTCTTTAGCCAATTGATAAATCTCAAATAAAAGGGTTTAGTGGGGCAGCACATTGAGGACTTCCAAAAATTGAATATAAGGGTAACTGATATTCCAGAGGAACACAGGATTGATCTCTTCATAGGCACTTTAAAGGATAACATCCAACATGAAGTTCGCGTTTTGGAACCTGATTCATTGGAGAAGGCATTCAGGTTGGCAAGAAAAGTGGAATGTAAAATTATGGCGACAAGGAAGCCTACCACTCAATTCTATAAAGAAGGAAATGTTGCTACGCCTAGATTTCCACAACCTACAAGGTTGACACCACAACAATTGGAAGAAAAAAGAGCAAAAGGGCTTTGCTACAGTTGTGATAGCAAATACACTAAAGGTCATAAGTGTGCTGAGAAGAAATTATTTTACATAGATTGTGAAGAGGAAGAAGAAAATGAACAAGAAGAGGATATACACCAGGAACCAGCCCCAGAAGAGGAAGTAATGAATCCGACCATATCGTGTAATGCACTGGCAGGAATTACCACTCCTCAAACTCTCAAGATAAAAGGACAAATCAAGAAGATAAAGGTAATAGTGTTGATTGATTCAGGTAGCACCCATAATTTTATTCATTGTAAGGTAGCCAAGGAATTAAATTGTTTCCTATACCCAGCACCAGAATGTCAAGTGATGGTTGCAAATGGAGGAACTATAAATTGCTCTGGAAAATGCCATAACATCAAGCTAACCATGGGGGAATATGTTTTGACTAGTCCAATGCTTTCCATTCCTATGGGAGGTGCTGATGTTGTACTAGGAGTACAATGGTTACAATCTTTGGGGAAGGTAGCTTTTAATTTTCAAGAACTTTTCTTGAAATTTTTTTCAGAAGGAAAGGAAGTCGAATTACGGGGTATTGAAGGGAAGCCAGGAAGGATAATAAGCTCTAATGGCATGACAAAGCTTCTAAAGAAAGAACAACGAGGCGTAATTGCACAAGTATGCTCACTAGAAGTTCCAACATCAAAATCATCTATTTCTGCAGATCTCCAACAAGTCTTGGACAATCATTCCAAGGTGTTTGAAACTCCCAAAGGACTCCCACCTATTCGTGATCATGATCATGCTATTCATTTGATTCCGGGAAGTGTTCCTCCAAACATCAGGCCTTATAGATATCCTTATGTCCAAAAGAGCGAAATTGAACGTATGATTGCAGAAATGTTAGAGGCAGGTATAATTCAACCTAGTCAAAGTTCTTTCTCTGCTCCTGTAGTATTGGTACACAAGGATGGATCATGGCGAATGTGTCTGGATTATAGGGAGCTCAATAAGCTCACCATTAAAGATAAATTTCACATTCCTGTGATTTATGAATTATTGGATGAATTACATGGAGCAATTTATTTTACCAAGTTGGATCTTCGTTCAGGATATCATCAAATTAGAATGAAGACTGAAGATATTCCGAAAACAACATTTCGAACACATGAGGGTCATTATGAATTTTTGGTCATGCCTTTTGGCCTTACCAATGCACCTTCTACATTTCAAGGGTTGATGAATTCCATTTTCAAACCCTTCCTTAGAAAATTTGTGCTAGTATTTTTTGAGGCTATACTAATCTACAGCAAGTCTTGGAAGGATCATGTTGAACATGTTGACAAGGTGCTCAAACTATTGCAGGAGAAACAATTATATGCAAAAGCATCTAAATGTTTCTTTGGAGTACAAGAGGTGGAATATCTAGGTCATATTATATCTCACGAGGGTGTTAAAGTAGACCCTAAAAAAAATTAAAGCCATTAAGGAATGGAAAGTCCCTAAGACGATAAAGTAGTTGCGAGGATTTCTCAGGTTAACAGGCTATTATCGCAAGTTTGTTAAGAATTATGGAAGAATAGCAGCACCTCTAACAACATTATTGAAGAAATATGCATTTTCATGGACTCCTGAAGCAACTAAGGCCTTTGAACATCTTAAAGAGGCAATGTGCCTAGCACCGGTCTTAGCTACGCCAGACTTCACAAAAACCTTTATTGTGGAATGTGATGCCTCAGGAAATGGAATTGGTGCAGTTTTAATGCAGGAAGGAAGACCCATTGCTTTTGAAAGTCGTCAAATCAAAGGAAAGTATTTACAGAAACCTATTTATGAGAAGGAAATGTTAGCAATATTGCATGCACTAAAGAAATGGAGAACTTACCTAATGGGAAGACACTTCAAGGTAAAAACTGATCATGATAGTCTTAAACACTTTTTGGAACAAAGGCTATCTTCAGAAGAGCAGCAAAAATGGGTCACAAAGATGTTGGGTTATGACTTTGAAATAATCTACAAAAAAGGAAAGCTTAATGTTGTTGCGGATGCACTCTCAAGAAAGAATGAAGAGGTGGAAGCATTGCTTTGTGCCATTTCTATTATCCAACCAGATTGGATAACCGAAGCAAGAGATGAATGGAAGAAGGAAAAATATGTATGGACACTCATTCAAAATTTGCAGCAAGATCCTAGTACATCTGATACATTTAGTGGAAAAATGATTCCTTATGGTACAAAGATCGCTTATATCTTTGTAAGAATTCCCAACTAAAACAAAAGATTCTTCTGGAATTGCACACTTCTCCTTTAGGAGGACACTCAGGATTTTAAAAACTTACCACAGGGTGAAGAAAGAATTTTTTTGGGATGGCCTTAAATCTGATATTCAAAAGTTTGTGGCGGAATGTTTGGTTTGCCAGCATAATAAAGTGGAGACAATTAAGACCCCGGGACTTCTACAACCTTTATCCATTCCAAGTCAACGTTGGGAGGAGATTTCAATGGATTTTATCACAGGTTTACCTAAGTCCGAAGGAAATAATGTCATCATGGTGGTAGTTGATAGACTTACCAAGTATGTACACTTTTGTGCATTATCTCATCCATTTAAAGCAAGTACAGTTGCTACTACATTTATGGACAGAATTCAAAAGCTACATGGAAGCCCGAGGGTTATTGTGAGCGACAGAGATCCCATTTTTACTGGAAATTTTTGGACGGAGTTATTTTCTTGTTTGGGTACTCAATTAGCTCATAGCTCATCTTATCATCCTCAATGCGATGGTCAAACTGAGATAGTAAATAAATTTTTGGAAGGATATCTTCGTTGTTTTGTATATGATAAACAAACACAATGGGTCAAGTGGTTACCTCTCACTGAATGGTGGTATAACACTTCCTTCCATACTGCAGCAAAAATGACCCCATTTATGGCACTTTATGGATATCATCCACCATCCATCACATCATCTTTAGGGGAAAATTCGAAGGTTCAAGCAGTGGAAGATCACATCGAGCATCAGCAAGAAGTTCTCCAACTCTTAAAGGATAACCTGAATTTGGCACAAAATCCAATGAAACAACAGGCAGATCAACATCGCAGCGAGAGAAGTTTTGATGTAGGAGATTGGGTATTTTTACGGCTACAACCATACAAACAAATGTCCCTCAAGCAAGCAAAGAAGGATAATAAATTATCGCCCAAGTACTATGGTCCTTACAAGGTGTTGCAAAAGATTGGTACTATGGCATACAAATTGGAGCTTCCTGCTTCTTCGCGAGTACATCCAGTTTTCCATGTTTCATGCTTAAAGAAGGTTATAGGTGAAAATCTTCCAGTTCAAACAATATTGCCAAAACTTGATGAGGAAGGAAAAATCATATTGGAACCTGAAGCGGTCACGGAAAAAAGAACTCAACAACTACGGAATCGATCAATTTCAGAGTATCTCATCATGTGGAAGAACTTACCCACTGAAGATTCTACATGGGAGGATGAGAATTTTATACAGAAGCACCCAGAGCTACTCAAGCGTTGAGGACAACACTTTTTGAAGGAGAGGGGCATGTTAGGTCCCTATATTACTAGTATAGTCCCTTATTGTTGTTAGTGTAACCCCCTTATTGTTATTATTGTACCCTTGTAACCCCCATTTTGTTATTATTGTGCCCTTAAATTATTATTGTTAGGTCGGCTAGGATTACATTGTGGCCCTCTAGGATTACATTATGGCCCCATGGACTCCTATATATAGAAAGGAGGTTTTGTAAATTGTATCATCCAAGAATTGTGCATTTATGTAATGTATTGGAGGTTGGCCCCTCGAAGTGGCTTATTTCTAAGGCATTGATATCTCTTTTCTTCTATTTTTGAAGCTGGTTACACAACAGAATTTGTGTTGGCCTGATGCCAAGATCTGTAAATAAGCTCTCAAGCTTCCAAATTGATCCTCCAAAGGTAAGAAAGACCCCCCCTCTGAAAAACAAGCAATGGAAGAGGTGTTGTGGAGTCTCCACGACAACACCCTACAACACAGTATTATGTTGCTACAGCAATAACGTTGTCCTAGAGGATGATTCTTCGGTCTCGAACCAAAATAATTCTGGGACAACCTCACTCGCGCAGGCACTCGAAGTCCCCCAGGGCTGAGGGTGAGATCTCCGAACAGAGATACTTGGCGCACTAAACAGTGCTGCAAACTACTTAAACAACCAACATGCTCAAGAAGTCGAGATGACCAACTCAATATCATAAAAATATGCATGAATGGCAATAGCTCTCCTCCCCTCCATTTATATAGAAATTGGAGACTCCTCATGGGCCCTTCCTCTAGAAGCTTCCCTTCCTCTAGAAGCTTCCCTCCTACGTTGTCATGTAGTGCTTTCCAACTCATACCCTGTGCTGGTTGACTTGGTCAAACCTCTTTGCAAATATCTCCTTTCACACATGAGGGTGTGAAATCTGGTTCCATGGTTGATCCCTTTTCATACTAGAGGGATTTTATTTATGTTTTTATTATCTTTGGGCCTCCTTACCCAATTATTCATCTCCGAAATGAGTTTAGACAAAATTTAATGTTCCAATTTATTGAAGAAAAATTTGGAACATTACATACTTGTATAAGAAAATTGTTTTACTTATATGAGAAAAGATAGGTAGAGATATATAAGAGAGATTACTAAAATGGTAAATGGAATAAATAGATAATTGATTTTAACATCAAATTATAAAAAGCTAATTGAAATATATTTTATTAAATGTTGAGTTAATATAATTATAAGGTAGTCTTTGTTTTGATTAATTTAAATCATATTTTTAAATGTGTAAATAGATAAATCTATACAAAAATTTAAACATTCAATTTTTGAAACTTAAAATTACAAGAAATTTTCTTGATATTTCAAATAAAATTGATTATATATATATATATATATATAATATGACTGAAACATGAATGGAGTAGAGAACTCATTTTAAAATGAACATCTTTCAAGTCCATTCATAATTTTTATTTTTATTTTAATTTGATTGTAAATTTCAATTATACAAAATTTAAAATAAAATTAAGTGTTACATTTATTTGAAATTTATTTTACATAATTTTATTTAGTTATAGATTTAGATTTATATGAAAATCCAAGTGAAAACAACTTAACCCTAATTTGAGCGCAGACTCCATTAAACCAAAATGTACACTCAGATCTGAATTATAGACCCACATCCCTGAGATGGGAAGTTTAAAACCCCACCGACTTTTTGAGAAAATCAAAGCTCGTGAAATTTCAGTCTAACTGCCCTGTAAAGATATTTTTCCATCTAAATATAGCGTTATTTGTGTTCAGTTGATATTGTTGTTCCTTTAAGGTTGTCGAATTCTTTTTGTTGCTCATCTCTTGTGCGTTCTACTGCCCCTCACGAACTTAGCCTTTCTCACACCTCATGATGATTTTTAATCTTTTGTTTTTTTAGCGGAACTTTTTCACCTCTTCAATCAGGACTTCCTCTCTTTCTGCAGTCGTAGCGATCTTATTAACTAGTGCACTTGTGAGTGCATATCCATTTGTAATTGTGTTGCATGTTTTATTGGGTGACTTTTCCTGTAATTTGAGCTCATCCCTAATCATTGACACTGTGACCTCTGTTGTGGCCCTTTGTTGCCCGATTCTTATCTTGGGTCGTGCTCCTCGTCCTCTACATAGGCATCAGATCTGCACCACAGCTGTTCATTTTTCATAAACCAATGAGATTATTGGAGAGAACAGTCCCATAGCTCAGGAGGGACATCGGCCTCTATTTTCTAGATCAAAAGCTCACAATCCCTATTGTTTTAGGCTTCGATCTAGAACGGAAAATCCCTATAGCGCACATGGTTGGTATCGTCTTTTCGCACGATGCTGTGACTAAATGAATACATTGTGTATATGTAAATGGTGTAGACAAATGGTGTTGTCTACACAGCTTATAATTTTGGCCCGACAATAAAATTTATGTAGGAATCTAGTTAAAAAATTCAAAAAATCTAATATTTTGAATTTTTTTTAATTTTGGAAATGGATTCAACTTTATTATTATTAAGATTTAAAAAAAAAAATTAATCATTTGAATTTTTTTTTAATGGTGAAAATAGATTCCAACACTATTTAGAATTTTTGCATTAACAATTTTGAAATAAATTTCCAAAAATTTTTACAAGAATTTTTGAAAATCTTACATAAATTTCTATTAATTTTCCAAAAAAATTGTGACTTCCTTAAAGTAAAATTATAAATTGCAAAATATTCTATCTATGTGCAGGGTAAGAACAAAGTTAATGTTTAACTTTGTTCGGGAAGATTTTAAAACTTTCTATTAAGATTTATGTAACTTGAGTGCTTTATTTTTGTCATTATTTTTTTTAACGCTCGTATGTTTGTTATGAAATGACTATTGGTTGTTTATATGAGTCCGGTCAATTGGTATAATTTAGAGAATTTAAGAGTTTATAAGTTTTTGATGGTGTTGATAAATTTATTTAAGCATTTCAAACCATTAAAATTCATAAATTTAAGAAAATTTGTATCACTAAATTTATAAGGAGAAAAACATAAAATTTTTGGTTTATCAATTTATTCTTGATGATTATTGGTTTATTTTATGAGTTTGGTTAAGTTTATTTGGAATTGTAAGTTTTATTTGTGCCATTAACAAAATTTAAATGTTTACAGTTTTTAGAGAGTATTACTAAATTTATTTTTGAATTTAAAAACACATTTCAAAAAATTAAAATTCACAATCCTACCAAAAATTGTATCATTAAATTCAAAAGAAAAAGACAGAAAATTCTTATTTAGAATTTAATTTTTCCAATTTATTACACTTCACAAATAATATTTTTTTTATCATTCTTTATTGAAATTATTATAATTGATCTTATATAAAAATATTACAAAGAGCACTTCATTGTTATTCAAATCAATTATTGCACCATATTTGCTAGTTGGGTGGAGAGGTGCTCTACAACCCAATAAGGGGGTATATCTTACTGGGCTAGATCTCACGTAAAAACTTAAACATGTAAATGTAAACTTAAATGTAACCAGTATGGGGTAGATCTCAGGTATAAACTTAAACCTAATGCTTAACATTTAAAATTTTTCATCTAATCTCTGTCCTCTTTAAAAATCAATCTAATTATTATTCTGTATAAACACAATATTTAACATTTACTAAAAATTTAACGTAAACATGTTGTTTAACATTTAACTTAACATTTACTAAAAGTTTAATCTAAGCTTAACTAATGTCTGCCCTAATGAAAAATCACTTCTCTCTCTATCTATATAAGTAACACCAAAAACAAAGTGTGGAATTCTATTTGTGAGGAAGCATTTGAGCCACTTTTCTCTCTATCTATATAAATAACACCAAAAACAAAGTGTGGAATTCTATTTGCGAGGAAGCATTTCAGCACAGTGGGAAGTGTTAAATAATATTTCCGAGGAAGGATTTCTACACCTATGAGAAGTGGGAAATAATATTTGTAAGAAAGGATTGCAAAGTGGGAAATATATTGGAGCTAACCACTTTAGAGTGTTTCTTACTAGGTTTCTTGACATAATAGTAATGTTAAATTTGTACCTACATATTTTTACCAACATCAATGACATTTATTACTATCATCTATGCCTAACCATCTTCAACATTATGGGGCAGTGTCAGGCTAGGAGATAACTCCACCAAAAACTGGCTTCTTATTCATTAAGGATTAATCTCCCAGTGCCTCTTCAACATCCTTAATTTAAATTAAAATTATATTACAATTTCATCTAATCCCTAGGATTAGGTTTCAACATTCCCCACCTTAATATGAAGGGATGTTGGTGATTCCAAGCATCGTTCTGAATCTTTCAAAAATTTCTCTTCTAAGCCTTTGGTGAAGATGTCTACAATCTTCTCCTTTGTAGAACAATGGCATACATGTATTTTCTTGGCCTCAACATGATGTTGAATCAGATGGAGTTTTCTAATGATGTGCTTCTTTCGATCATGGAACTTTGGGTTCTTGGCCAACTTTATGGTAGAAGTGTTGTCGATCATGAGTGGAGTTGAACGCAATTGTTTCATCTGAAAATCTTCTAGGATTTTCTTGAGCCACACAATTTCCTTTGTCACTTGAGTTGTTGCCACATATTCTTCCTAAGTCATGGAATCTGCTGGAATGGATTGTTTGTGTGATCTCCAGGAGACAACTCCCGATCCAAGACTCATAGTATAACCTAAAGTAGATGCCCCAGTTTCTTTGTGTCCATCAAAGTCTGAATCAGAGTATCCAATCACAGTGAAGCCACCCAACTGTGTATACTTGCGTCCAAAGTCTCGAGTTCCTTTCAAGTGCTTTAGAACTCTTTTTTAAATAGACCAATGTCCCTTAGAAGGATTTTCCATAAGCCTGGATAGAATTCTAACATCAAATGAGATGTATAGTTTGGTAGTAATCAAGTATATGAGACTTAATATAATTTTTTTATACTTTGTTGCATCCTCAAATTCTTTCCCTTCAATGGATGTGAGCTTCAAGTTTTGTTCCATTGGAGTGGTCAAAGGATTGCACTTATTCATGCCAAAATTGTTCAATAGATCTCCAATTTACTTCTTCTAAGAGAGGAATATAAACTTAGAATGTTGAGTCACTTCAATACCAAAAGTAGTGAAATATCCCAAATCATTCATTTCAAAACCTTTCCTCATTTACTTCTTTATGGATGTAATATAAATCTCATTGTTCCTTGTCATAAAAATATCATCTACATACACCACAAGATATACAATTACTTTTCCAACTTTCTTGAAAAGCAAAGTTGCATCATCAAGATCATGATGTTTGAAGTTAAGTTTCAGAATATGCCTAGTTAACTTCTCATACCAAGCTCTCGATCCTTGTTTGAGGCCATATAAGGATTTTACAAGCTTGCATACTTTGTGTTCTTGGCCCTTCAAAACAAATACTTCTAGACGGGGAATAAAAACAATATCCTTTAGATATCCATTCAAAAAAGTATTTTTTACATCCATTTGATGGACTTTCCAACCGTTATGAGCTACCACGGAACAGAGTGTCCGGATGGTATCCCATTTTGTTGTGGGGGAAAAATTCTCCTCATAATCAATCCCTTCATTCAATGAAAAACCTTTTTCCACAATCCTACCTTTGTGCGTGAGCCATCATATTTGTACTTGTTCTTGTAGACCCAACTCGTTTGGTTCCCAATGGAGGATCAACAAGCTTCCAAGTAGCATTCTTTATCAGGGCATCATGTTCCTCTTGCATCACTTCATTCCATTCATCATGAGAAGGAAATTCTTTGAAGGAATTTGGTTCAATATCAATGGAAAAATTCAATTCACAATTATAAGAAACATCCATATCAACAAGTGAATCAGAAGCATCTACATCACCTGCATTTTTCCTGGTGGAAATTGTTGTTACTATCTTTCCAAACTCATAAGGAAAAACATTTTAAAATGTCTTTGTCAACCATTTTGGAGGATCTTTCTGTTTTGGCCCAGGCTTCTCATTTGACTGAGTTGGGTTTGAATCAAGATTCAATCTTCTAATTTTGTCAATCACATCACTCAAAGTGTCATATGTGGTTGGATCTTCATGTGGGGAGAGAGTGATTCGAAAGACGAGTCCACATATTGATTCAATATAGGAATTCCCCCTTCAATATGTGGAATATGATTATAAAATTCTTGAAATGAATTTGCATGTGTGAATCTATCCAATCGATCAAGCTTCCACTCAACAACATTGTTAATCTTGGAAGATTTAAGAAATGTGACATCTCTAGATACTACAAAATTCTTATTAACTTCATCATTGAGACGATATGTTTTGGAGCTATTGGAATACCCCAAGAATATACATTTTCGACTACTTGAACAAAGATTATTTATTTGTTCCTTAGGTATCAAATCATAACAGGTGGAACCAAAGACCCTGAGACGCTTTACTGAAAGAATGTGGCCATGCCACATTTCATATGGAGTCTTATTTCTAATTGAATTAGAAGACACATATTCTTTATGTACATAGGATATAGAACTACATTATCCCAAAAAATCAATTTTGTATTCTTGAAAAAAATCATGGAACGTATCATATTATAAATTTCCTTGTTCATTCTTTTAGCTACATCGTTCTATTGGGGCTTATAAGGAATGGTTGTTTGATGTTTGATCCCATGTTGGCGAAGATAGTTTTCAAATTCATTTGAAGTGTATTTTTTTCCATTATCATTGCATAAAGAGCCAATATGAGTTTGTGCATCATTTTCAATCCATGTATGAAAGTTCTTGAATTTTTGAAAAACATAAGATTTTTTCTTTAATAAGTAAAACCAATACATTCTGGTGTAGTCATAAATAAATATCATCATATATTTATTTCCATTTTCAGAAGGAACGTGCATGGGGCCACATAAATTTGAATGAATAAGCTCAAGTTTTCTATGTGCTCTCGAATGTGAATCATGAAATGATTGTTTGTTATGCTTTCCTAGAACACAAGGATCACATTGCTTAAGTTTCCTAGGAATTGTAGGCAAACTAGTAACACAATTTTTCTTCAACAATCGAAGGCTTTCATAGTTCAACTGTCAAAATCTAGCATGTCATAAAAGACTTGATGGGAATTTACCTTCATCATAGTGAGAACTCAATGCAAAGTTGTGTGCACAAGCAGAGGTAACTTGCAACTTTAGAAGCCTTTCTTCTTCTATCCCTCACATGAAAAGTGAGTGATCTGATGATTTTACGACCTCAACCTTACCATCAAACATATTAATGGAGTTTTCTTGATATCGGATGTGGAACAAGGACATCAAGTTTCTCCTCAACTCTGGTAGGTATAGAACCTCATGTAGAAGAAATTCTGGAAGACCAGGAAGCTTAAGCTTGATTGTGCCAAGCCCTAATGGCTTGAGTTTTGATTTTTCTACAAAGTGTACTGCTCCATCAACCTTTTCAATAAATTATTCAAAAAAATATTTTATAAAAGTCATGTGGCATGCTGCTCCTAAATCTAGCAACCAACAATTTTTCCAAGAAGCAAGTGAAGCATTAAACAAGTCTTTAGTTACTCTAATATTACAATGTGCCACAACATAATGAGCAGATTTAGAAGTTTTACCTTTTTCCTTATCATGATTTTTACCTTTGGCTTCATTTCTTTCCTGCTTAATTCTATCCCAAGGAAGATTACATGTGGATGCATCATACCAATCTCTATTGCAACAAATGCAATGAAGATCAGATTTTTGACTTTGAGCTTGTCTGCCCCCCCTGCCTCTGAAATTTCTTCTTCTTCGTCCTCTTCGGCCACCTATCCCTCTAGAATAATCTTGAGCATGACTCTTCTCTCTATGCACAAGACATAAAAATTCTTTAGAATACTGAGGAGTTTTCTTCTTCACAAAATCCTTCTCTCTCTTTGAAAACTTTTTTCTGAAGGGAGTCAACGGTAATCTCCTTGAGGTTTCCACTTGCTTGCAATGACTCAAGATAATGTGAGTAAGTGTGATATAATTCCTTGAAATAGGATATGATATGTATGTCAGTTTCAACACCAATGGTTTTAATGTCATGCATGATAGATCTTACTTTTGATGCTAAAGTAAGAGGGTCATCATTTTCAATTCAAGACTGAATAGTTTAATCATCAACTGAACAAATTCAAGTCCTAAACATGAGTCATAGATTTATTTTAAATTCTTCAAGGCTTCATAAGAATTTTAAAATAGTGTAATATGGTGACTCGCCTCTTCATTTATAGATGTTGCAATCAAGGCACAGACCTTGTTGTTTTTTCTGTCCCAAATGGTGATCTCATTTTTTTTTGTAGGCTTTGCACATGGATTTTCTTTGTCTCCTTCACAAATTCCTTTCCACATCTCATTAAAAATGAGTGTGTTTAATATTTATCGACCATTTAGGATAGTTATCCTTGCCAAAGAGAATGAATACCACAATATATATGATTGAATGCATTCTAAAAAAATCAATTTGCTACCACTGTAAAAAATACAATTCCGGTACTAAAAAATTAAATTCTACACTTAGCTTTTTTTGTAATTTTTTTTTTGGTACCAAAAAAAAGTGCATAGGTGTTAACTAGCGAAGGGCTTAACTAAGGGATGGTTTATTTGGAGAAGGTTTTACTTGGGGGAGGGCGTAACTGGTGAGGGTAGTATAATGGACGGAGGGCGTAACTTGGGGAGATTCAAACTATGGGAGGGAGAGGTTTTAGTGTTATAGGAGATGGGAGAGGTGCAGGGAATGCTTATGGAGGAGACCGCGGCGTGAGTTCGTATTTTTATGAGCCATGCATTGTGTAATGGAGGAGAGGCCACAGTGGGACAGAGGCCAAGAATTGTGATTATTACCCACAAATATGGAGGCGAGCAGTGTGAGGAGAGAGTCGAGTAGCGTGGAGGCCAAATGATAGAGAGGGAGTGATGGGAGGCTGGGGGAGCATGGAGGCCAAATGACAGAGAGGGAGTGATGGGAGGCTAAGGGAGCGTGAGGCTAAGAAGGTAAGGAGAAATGTGTATGGAGGGTCGAGCAGTGGGAGTGTCGATAGGGATGGGCCATGGGAGGGCCGACGCAGTGTATGAGAAGTCATGGAGGCTGATGAGATGGAGGCCCGATGTTGGTTCCAGGAATTACACTTCAACAAAACTCCTCAACACTTAATCTATCAACCCAGGGGATTCATAAACTTAGAGACGAAGCACAGGCAATGCCAGAGATGGTATGAATCTTCCTAATGTAAATCCCTACTTTCATCAAGGGAAATATTTCATAATCAAATTAAAAAGAGAAAAGAAACGCAACTGGAACCATAAAAAATAATCTAAGACTGGAACAAGAAAGAATGCATTTGCAAAAAGTTAATCACTCTAGTTGATTATTGGTTAACTACTGAGTATGTATTTTTTTCTTTAATATAGACACTTAGCAGTCTCATCAAATGGCCCCTTAAATCTAATCCTTTAAAAATTTCCTTCTACACTAATCTGTATTGCACTTTCGCAGTATGCTTGCACTAGTGCAGGAACAGAGATTTATGCAGAAGGTATAAATGGTGTCTTTACTAAAGACTTTTTACTTCATGCAAGGGCTTGAACTTTTCCAGGTTCGAAGCACTCAGATCCTGTGGCAAGAAACTAGTTCTTGCAACAGATTAGAGCTTCCTACACTTAGCATTTAATTCTTAAAATGAGTGCTTAATTATTGCAAGTGCTATTATGCTGTTAAATCAAATTGCACACATAAAAAGTGAATGTTTCTGATCTTAACAGAGTGCAGAAATAAAGAAACAATATCTATATATATATATATATATACCCTGTCATAAGAATTTGATAAAAGAAAGAAGGTTGCGGGAAGGTTAAATAAGAAATTTTGTTGCATCACACCAACGTGCACTGGTGCAGGTTCATTTATCCTGCTTAGACTAGCCAGGAAAACCAATCAAGCAAATTTGCAAAAAAAGAGATATCACACCAACGTGCACTGGTGCAGGTTAATTGCTCCTCCTTGGACCAAGCTAGGAAAACCAATCTGAAATCAAGTGCAGGAACAAAAATTGCAGGAAAAGAAAAGTTATCTACTTCACACAATGGATCCTCTTGCACTTAGATAGGAATACATGTGCTTAATATTAAATCACACTTGACAAGGTAAACACAAATTACAAGAAAACATGAGATGGCGTAAACGTGTTGGGTTGGTTGGGCCCTAGCCAACCAACACGTTTCCCTTTTAAATAGAAACACTTCTCTGTACTTTAATTAATTCATCAACTCAATACAGAAACTTAATTTTCGAAACATGTGGCGAAGCTCCTTTTATTAATTTACTGAGGCAAGTGCATACATTAAGGTATCGCCCAACCCATATTTGGGCAATAAAAAAATATAATGACCTGCTACCACCTCTCGGTTGTGTTCCTGTTCTCCTCTAATATCAAAACTCCCCCCCCCCCCTTCTTTTCCTATTTAAATTTTACATTATATAGACCTTTGGCCAAAGGCAAAAATAGATCCTTTAACTGATTACATAACAAAATGTAGAGTTTAGCTTTTCTGTCTTCAAATTAAGCAGTTAGAATAACTGGTCGTAGCTAACCAGCTTTCGCCCTTCACGGATTGGTCTCGGCTGCTTTTGGATCACTCTGTTGTCGTGGCTAAAGCGGCTCAAGATGAGGTGGTGATAAAGGAGGTTCGGATCTGCTACAAATATTTGTTGTGCTGGCAATGGTGCAAGATCTGATCCTGCACTAGGATCAGTGGTCACGGTAAGTGCTCTAACTACCAAATAAACATAGGAGATATCAATAAATTACAAATAGTGATTAAAAGTAAGAAAACATGGAATAAGTGATTAATAAATGCTAAGTTGAATTAAAAATATGAAAAATAAGGTTTATACGAAATATTTCACTGTGCTTGGACTGGTGCAAGATGAGGGTGCATAAAAGAGGTAAAACAGAGGTAAATGGTTATGGTTTAGGAAGGGGAAAATGGAAAAAAGAGAGCAAATTATGGGGCTAACATCCTCCCATCCCTAAGCTGTTGTGTGTCCTCACACAACTCTTTAACTTTACAAAGAACCTTCAAAACTTTGAGCATTCCAACTCACTCATGCTCTGTCATACTATCATCAGTCTGCAATGTTTCAGACTTCTTCTTTCTGATGTTCTTCAATTTATTTATCACCTTTTTAAGTTTCCTGAAACATTGCGCAAC
This sequence comes from Pinus albicaulis, assembly GCA_034641835.2. Classification (NCBI taxonomy): domain Eukaryota; kingdom Viridiplantae; phylum Streptophyta; class Pinopsida; order Pinales; family Pinaceae; genus Pinus; species Pinus albicaulis. The sequence goes on along the minus strand of CM076578.1, from coordinate 1,499,326,940 downwards.
ATGGTACTTCCAAACTCTAACTTCTCCTTTATTTTTCTGGATCTCCGCAGTTAACTCTTCTCTAGTCCGTTCTTTATCCTCTACTCTAAGTTCTACACTTGAAGCTCCATTTCAACTACTCTAAGTTCAGCACTTGAAGCTCCAGTTCAGCTATCCAAGCAACAGGAGTTACCAAATCTTCCTCTTTTTCTGTCTCAACAGGGGTTGTGTTTTCCTCAGGGACCTCAGTATCCCTCATGGATTCAACAAACTCTTCTTCTTCTTCTTCTGCTTCTTTCTATTTCGGTTCTTCTTCTTGCACTAGTGCAGGAGGGGATTCAACGTCCTGTGGGGACTGTGGTTCTTTGCCTGCACTAGATTCCTCATTCTTTTTCCGGGCCTTTTTAATAAAATCAGCCAACATAGTGTCATCTTCAACTTCTACAGATTTTGTTGCGTCCACAAGGACTGATAGGTTATCTTCATCTTGGGTCTGTGCTTGTTCTAGTGTTGAAGAAGGAGTCTCCTCGACTGGTGCACTAGCTGTCTTATTTTTCTTTGGAGATGGGCCCTATTCTTATGTTGATTTCCCGAGTCATTTCCTTTTTTCACTAGTGCAAGAAGGACTTCCCTTTTCATTTTTACTTAGACCCTTGCTTGTGCTGGCGAGTTCCTCTGTCTCCTTTCCAACAACTTTCTTTTTATGCAGTTGTTTTAACAGCGCCTCCCAGGTCATGCCTTTAATTTCTAATTATTTTTGGACCAAATTTTTTATCAGACCGTGATGATATAATTTCTTTTCGGCCTGGTCTACCGGTGCATCCCGCACACCTTTAGCCATTTTTCCAAACTCTTAAGAAAAAAATAGGGGAAATCAATCTGCCACCGGACGTGCTGGCCTCCTTCAAAATGCTGCAACATCCTGAAATGGTACAGAAAAGTGCGGGAGTACCTTCCCTCACAGGTTACGAATTTTGTAGGATGAAAAGGAGGTCCCACCACTGTCCCAGCAAGGCACTGCACGGAATTCCTTTCTTCCAATTTACCTTCATGTTCTGATCAACGACGAAACGCTGCGACCGATTCTTATCTAGTTTATAATTTTTAAAATACTTCTCACCAGTATTCTCCAAATCTGTCACTACTGCTATAAAATCCTCCGTAAATTTAAATTTTAAAGGCCCAATTTGTACTCGGCCATTCTTGAAACTTCGGGCAAAATGTAGGGCCACTTCATGATCGTGCCCGTCAAAATTTTGCAAAAATTGAAGGAAGCCTGAGTCTCGCAATACTGCAAGACCATTGTGAAACTCAACAGTCTGTTCTACCATATTGAGAGAAGAGGGTTTGCTTCGAACAAGCGGCATCGCTGCTTAACAGTTATGAATAGTGAAATTTTTTTTTTACATGCAACACTCGAAAAATTAGTTCTTATAGATAGAGATCCAATCGTCCACCATCCCTTCCATATTATCACCCATTCATTCCACTGAGATAGCCGTGAATACGCAACATCTTTGAGATCATGCCGGATTGGTACTTGTGGCATCTTTTTTAACTGCTAGGTGAGGTAATCATTACGAATGAAGTACATTTGGGATTATGGAGGAAAGGGTAATTATATCCAAGAAACAGTTAAAAAATTTCCACACTCCTTCATAATTAAAAAAAGAGCTTTAGCATTCATTAAAAATGATCATGACTCTTAACTTAAAAACATCTTGTACTTTAAATTTTCTCCTAGTTAATATGATAGTCACAAGTACTTCTCGACTAAGTGAAAGAATTTCCCATAAACATTCATGATGACCACTTTCCAATGACCATGCTATGAAAAGAACAAATTGTACTCTATTTCTAATAGGGTGCATACTTGCACCGGTCTGCTTGCATCGCTTAAATTATGCCATCTTGCTGGTACCATTCTGCTTGCACTAGTGCAAGCATAGTATCTAAAAAAGAACAGGGAATTTAAGTAAAATATAGGTTGGACTTCCAACATGACTTCCTCAATTTATACCGGAAATTTGCTTCACCCTTTCTTTATGTTTCAGAGCATATTTCTTTGCTCTTTGGACACGAGATCCTACAATTCATGAGGGAATAAAGAAGTGGGAAAAGGGAAATTTAAGAATGGGAAGGAATTCTGTTACAGGGATTCTAGGAATAGTACCACAAGAGGGAATAAACAAAAGTGGGATAGGGAAAAAGAATTCAAGGGTAAGGTGGGATTTTATGAAATGCACATGGTAAATTAGAGGAATATGGGAAGGTTAATCATTTGGGATTGAAGAAGAAACTGAGGGAATATTACGAAATGGGATATGAAGAAAGGCGGAAAATTTCTGGAAGGTCTTCCTGCAATGGTGCAAGAAAAATAATTGCAGCGAGAATTAAGTGTTACTTGAATAAAAATATCCATGCTAATTACCCCAATTATATAAAGGTTGGTTCTTCTGAACCTGTTTTTACTTGGTGGTCGATAGCATATCTAAAAAGTCACGCAACATTATCTTTTTATTAGAAATTTTTGATCTCCCTGCCAACAAGTTGGTTTTCATGTTGATCCTTCTGCAATCATGTTAGCGAACTAATTTTCATAATTACAGGAAAATATTTTTTCTTTACTTTTTTATTTAAATTTTTTTCTCTTTTTTCTATTTATTATTTTTTCAAGAAGAAGAACTCATAGTTTCAAAAATTTGGTATTACCATTCACCACTACCATCCCGAATTGTTGTTGGACTTGCTGTGTAAAATATTTCCTGGCAAGCGGCTGAAAATACTTCTTTAATCTGTGTCTATTTACCAGGAATACTGAATTTTGTCCATCAATAGTTTTAACTTCTACTGCTCCATTCTTGAATACTCGGATCAATTCATACGGTCCCATCCAATGTGTATGGAATTTCCCTTTAAAAATTTTAAATCTAGAATCATAAAGGAGCACCCAATCACCTGGTTGGAATTTCTTTTTCTGAATAGACTTGTCATGCCACCTTTTTCATTGCTGCTGAATTAGTATATTTTGCTGAATATCATCCCTATGAAATTCATCTAACTCATTTAATTGGAGAAGACGTTGTTGTTGTGCCTCAGAGAGATCTAGCCCTAACTGGACGACAGTTCTGAAAGTTTTGATCTGGAATTCAATTGGTAACAGTTCACCTATTTTCCATATACCAGCTCATATGGTGTATGTCCCATGCTATTTCTCCAAGTGGTTCTGTATGCCTAGAATGCTTCTGGTAATATTTCAGCCCAGTCTTTCTGATGTATTTTTACTGTCTTTGTAAGAATGGACTCGATCACTTTGTTTGTGGATTCCACCTGGCCATTTGCTTGCAGGTGATACGGAGTGAATTTCCAGTGCCGAATATTGTATTGCTCCATCACACTCTGTACCAGATTAGAAAGAAATTGCGGATCATTGTCAGAAAAAATTTCTCTAGGCACACCAAATCTAGTAAATATTTTAGTAAAAAAAAAATCAACAAGAACTTTTTCTGTAGCAAAGGAAACAACTTTAGCTTCTACCCATTTTGTAACAAAATTTGTACAAACCAAAATATTATTTTTACTAATGATGTTGGATTTATTGGCCCTATAAAATCAATAGCCCACTTTTCAAATGGTTCAATCATAACTTGGGGGCATAAAGGAATTTCATTGGTTTGATTAGGCTAGCCCATTCGTTGACAGCTATCACATCGCCTGACATACTGTTTGGCATCCTTAAACAGGGAAGGCCAAAATTAACCAGCACATAATACTTTATATGCAGTCCGCTTATTAGCGAATTGGCCTCCACAAGGTTCATCATGAACAGATTTCAATATGTCAAACACTTCCTCCTCTCTTACACATCTATGGATGATTAGATCTGGACCAGTGTAAAAGATATCTCCTTGAATCCATGAATATGAAGCACTTTTCTGAATAATATTCCACTTTTCACGAGCGCACAAGTGGAGTGGTGTTTTCCCAGTAACCAATTAATTAACAATGTCATCAAACCATGGAGAATATGTTGACATATCAAAAAGATGTTCATCTAGAAAATCATCATTAATGGGAGTTTCTTCACCATGATTATCCAATCTAGAAAGAAAATCTGCTACAACATTAGATTTCCCTGGTCTATCAATAATAGTAACATTAAAATCCTCCAACAATAGCAACCACCTAGTCACTCTACCGCTAGTCAAAGGTTTATTAATCAAATATTTAATCACGGAATGATCAGTATGTACAAATACTTCATATCCTGTAATATAGTGCCTAAAATTATTAATTGCAAAAATTACAGCTAAAAACTCTTTCTTTGTAACTGTATAATTCAATTCAGCGGAAGACAAATTCTTACTAATATAATAAATAGAATAGGATTTCTTATTTTCCTCTTGTCCTAAAGCTGCACCAATAGTCAAATCTGAAGCATCAGAGGAAATGTGAAAAGGCAGGGACCAATTAGGACCTTGCAAAATTGGTGCTTGCACCAGCTTTTCCTTCAATGTTTCAAAAGAATGTTGGCAAGCTGTGGACCAAGAAAATTCACTATCCTTAGCTAGAAGTCGGAAAAGAGGGGCAACTATCTTAGAAAAAATTTCAATGAATCTTCTATAGTAACCAACATGTCCTAAAAAACCTCTTACTTCCCTTTGAGTTCTAGGTGCAGGACGATGCAGAATGATTTCAATATTTTCCAGATCAACCTGGATACCTTTATCAGAAATCAAATGGCCAAGTACCACTCCTACTTTGCACATTAATCTACATTTCTTATCACTCAAAGCAAGATGGGCTTCCTGACAAAGAAGAAGTACTTTCTCCAGATTTTTCATAGCTTCCTGAAGAGAATCACCAAACACAGAAAATTCATCCATATAAATTTCCACAAATTCCAGATCAACAAAAATAGCCAAGACTGCCCTTTGAAAGGTAGCCAGGGCATTACATATACAAAAGGGAAGCACTTTATAAGAGAATGTACCTCATGGACATGTAAAAGTATTTTTATCTTGCTCTTTGGGTGCAATCTGTATCTGGTTATAACCACTGAAGCCATCCAAAAAGGAAAAATATTTCTTTCCTGCAAGGGTATCAAGCACCTGGTCAATGAAAGGGAGAGGGAAGTAATCTTTGAGAGTGGCTTTGTTTAATTCTCGATAATCAATACAAATACACCACCTTCCATATTTCTTAGGTACTAGCACTAATGGAGAGACCCACTAACTGTCAAATATAGGATAGATAAAACCAACATCCAAGAGTTTTTGTACTTCTTCCTTCACAATATCCCTTAGAGATGGATTCATTCACCTTTGGGGTTATCGGACAGGTCAAGTTCCTTCCTGAATATAGATATGATGTGTACAAGTTTCAGGAGGGATACCCTTCATATCTTCATAGCCCCAAGAAAAGGCACTAAGATGGTTTTGCAACAAATTCACAGGTTGCTCCTGTTGAGATGAGTCCAAATTTGAACTAATATGCAAGGATTTACTAGGGCTAATCTTAATAAGAGTGGTATCAGGCTCAGAAGTACTCAAGGGAGTGGTAAAATGCAATGGTACAGAAGAATGAGAATCATGACTATGTTGAAAATATAGGCTGAAAATCCGGCTCAATGGCTCAAAATTAGGCATAGTGTCTAGATTATTCAGGAAATCTTGAATTTCATCTTCTTATGAAGACCCAGTATAATGATGGATAAGGGAAATAGGCTGAGTCTCCTTATCACTGGTTTGATCCAACCATAAAGTATCTCAGAGATCCTGAATGGATCTGGCAGGGGGGTATAAGGTAACTTTATTCCTAGAATATCCATGCGAAATATACATATCATCGGAATGACATCCAATAGAGGCATCAGCTGTAGCAAGCCACAGTTAACCCAAGATCAAGGGATTTCCTCCTACTGGGTTCTTTGGCTAAAGCACAAGGAATTCAACAGGGATTCCCAAGAACCTAATGAGATGATCACATCGTCCAATACTCCTTCCGGCTTAATTTTAGATCTATCTGCCAATTTAAGCACAGTGGGAGTAGGGCAAAGATGAGATAACCAAATTTGATCCATGGTTTGCTTAGTCATGACATTAATGGCTGCCCCCAGGTCTATAAGAACATTAGAGACAAGGGCATTACCAATCTGAACTGAGACAACAGGGTTTCTGGGATCAGTATATTTTTCCACAGACACACATCCCGTCATCAACTCTGCTTCCCTACCAACAAATTGAATGGTTTTGGGTTCCAATATCTTCCTCCCGGGTTTATTGAGACAGAGTTCCTTAATAATCATAGTACAAATGGGGATCTCTTTAATGTCTTGGAGAAAAGGTATCTTAATAAAAATATTCTGAAGCTCAGATGCCAAACTAGTCTCAGAAATAGGCTCACTCCTTTCCATTACTAGCCTCTCTAGGAAGGGAGGCTGGTTGGAAGAGGGTGACAAGGATTCAGAGGGTAAAGGCTGCTTAGTGATAGCTTTCAGAGAATTGTTAAGAGTTTCCTCTTCTCCTTTCTCTTCAAAAATCACCATAGGTTGCTTCTGATTTTCTGATGTTACATTCCTTCCCGATCTTAGTTGAATATCATGAACCCCAACTGGAATAGACTAGTATTCGAATGGTAAAGGTGGGTTTGTTACATAGATAATTTGCACTGCATTATTATTGTTAGGATTTGGCATAGGTTGTGCAGGCAACTGAGGTGGTCTAAAGGGTGGAGGTAAAGGGAATGGTGGAGTAGACTGACTCAGAAGTTGAGGCATTGAATAAGGTGTAGGCATAGGTGGATATGATTGCATAGGTGGCTGGTGGGAATATGGAAAATCGGTTGGCCCTTTCCAACTTTGTTACCATGATTGAGAAGGGTGCCCATGCTGATATTGAATCCCATACTGCCACTGTTGATTAGTGTTAGGATAAGAATATACATGTGAATTAGTGTGGAGAAAATTCAGGAGCCATACCTGTACCTACCTAAGGCCAATTCCTTCTTTCTCTCATAGCATACAAGTATTCAGCTTCAGGCTGTCCCCTTGTAAATATAGCTTTAAGTCCAGGTATAGAGGGACATTTTTCTGTGATATGGTCTTCTACACAAATAGCACACTTATTAGTTTCTTTCAAATTAAGAGGACACTCTTTAGGAGGATGCTTGTCTCTACATTTAGGACAGAAAATACATAATGACTTTTGTTCATTCATAAGATTTTGCTAGAATTTTAAAGAGTCTAACTGTTTGGTAACAGTATTCATTATATCAATTTTCATATTTTCCATTTTATTTTCTAGTCCAATAATCATAGCATCTGTAGATTAAGTTTTTCTATTTCTGTTTCATGTTCCTCTACCAGATCTATACTGTTTTCTTGAAAATTTCCTGCATAATTCACAAATTTGTTCAAAAGTTTGCTGAGAAATATCACCTTGTCCTAACAGATTTACATTATTTCTAGCATTATCATTAAGTCCTCTTAAGAACAAGGTTCTAATAGTACTGGGATCAAACTTAAGTTTCAAACTTTGTAAAATATACAAAAATCTTTCTAGGTAATCTTTGAGAGTTTCATCATCATCCTGTATGATCGTAAAAATCTCATCCTGAATGTCCCGAGTTTTGCAATATTCTTGATATTTAGACAAAAACACTCTCTTCATCTGATCCCAAGAGTTTATATTGTTTCCTCCTAAGCCCATAAACTAGCGTAAAGCTAAGTCCTTGAGAGTAACATGAAATAATCTTAACTTCTAGGCATCAGTTGAATAATCATAACTTCTACACAAAATATCAAAATAAAATAGAAAAGAGTCAGGATCTTCATGAACTTTACCATGGAAATGAGGGAGAGCTGATGGTGGAATATTCTTCATTTGTGCCACAGTATCAGGATCCACAATTGGAAGCACAAAAGTGGATTTTTCTCTACTTACCTGGTTTTCACCAGTCCCTTCCAAATGATCTTCATGGTCTACCATTGTTTCCCTTTTACTTGTACCATTCTCAACAGGTTGATCCACACCTGAGCTGTTGACACCAGAATCCAAGTGGATTGTTCTTGCGTGATGGGTTTGAATTGGATTGGGCTTCTTACTTATAGAAGGAGACCGAATATGAGAATTGTTTTCAAAATTCTTTTGGCCCTTACTGGGTTTGGAACCCTTACCTTTTCTAGGCATTCATTTCAAGAAAAGAAAAATAGCAACAACTTCTAGAAAAAATGCTATCAGAAATCAATTAACACTAGTAAAATTCTTTCAAAGAAGCTTTTTCCAAACAATTTTGCAAAAAATAAAGGAAAAATTACCTCTATTGTATAATCGGAAAATTCTTACCAAATTGAATCGTCCTCAGAAATGGCGCCAAAATGTTGGGTGCAGGAATTACACTTAAGCAAAACTCCTCAACACTTAATTTGTCAAACCGGGGGATTCGTAAACTTAGATACGAAGCACAGACAATGCCAGAGATGGTATGAATCTTCCTAATGTAAATCCCTACATTCATCAAGGGAAATATTGCAGAATCAAATTAAAAAGAGAAATGAAAGGCAACTTGAACCATAAAAAATAATCTAAGACTCGAACAAGAAAGAATGCACTTGCAAAAAGGTAATCACTCTATTTGATTATTGGTTAAATACTGAGTATGTGTTTTTTTCATTAATATAGACACTTAGCAATCTCATCAAATGGGCCCTTAAATCTGCTCCTTTAAAGATTTCATTTTGCACTAATCTGTCTTGCACTTTCGCAGTCTGCTTGCACTAGTGCAGGAACATAGATTTATGCAGAAGGTATAATGGTGTCTTTACTAAAGGCTTTTTACTTCATGCAAGGGCTTGAAATTTTCCAGGTTCGAAGCACTCAGATCCTGTGGCAAGAAACTAGTTCCTGCACTGGATCAAAGCTTCATGCACTTAGCATTTAATTCTTAAAATGAGTTCTTAATTATTGCAGGTGATATTATGTTGTTAAATCAAATTGCACACATAAAAAGTGAATGTTTTTGATCTTAACAGAGTGCATAAATAAAGAAACAATATATATATATATATATATATATATATATATATATATATACATATATATATATATATATATATATATATATATCCTATCATAAGCATTTGATAAAAGAAAGAAGGTTGTGGGAAGTTAAACTAAGAAGGTTTGTTCCATCACACCAACGTGCACTGGCGCAGGTTCATTTCTCCTACTTAGACCAGGTGGGAAAACCAATCAAGAAGAGTTGCAGAAAAAGAGATATCACACCAACATGCATTGGTGCAGGTTCATTTCTCCTGCTTGGACCAGGCTGCAAAAACCAATCAAAAATCAAGTGCAGGAATAGAAATTGCAGGAAAAGAAAATTTATCTACTTCACACAATGGATCCGCTTGCACTCAGACAGGAATACATGTGCTTAAGATTAAATCACACTTGACAAGGTAAACACAAATTACAAGAAGACACGAGATGGGGTAAACGTGCCGAGTTGGCTGGGCCCTAGCCAAGTAGCACGCTTCCCTTTTAAATATAAATGATGCTCAGTACTTTAATTAATTCATCAACTCAATATAGAAACATAATTTTGAAACATGAGGCAGAGCTCCTTTTATTAATTTACCGAGGCAAGTGCATACATTAAGGCATCGTCTAGCCCAGATTTTGGCGATAACAAAATACAATGACCTACTACCGCCTCTCGGTTGTGTTCCTGTTCTCCTCTAATATCAAAACACCCCCCCCCCCCGCCCCCCCACCTTCTTTTCCTATTTACATTTTACATTATATAGACATTTGGCCAAAGGCCAAAATAGATCCTTTAACTGATTACATAACAAAACACATAGTTTAGCTTTTCCGTCTTCAATTTAGGCAATTAGCAGAACTGGCCGTAGCTAACCAGCTTTCGCCCTTCACTGATTTGTATCGGTTGCCTTTGGATCACTCTGTTGTCGTGGCTGAAGTGGATCAAGACGAGGTGGTGATCAAGGAGGTTCGGATCTGCTCCAAAGATTTGCTTTGCTGGCAACAGTGCAATATCTGATCCTACACTAGGATCAGCGGTCACGGTAATTGCTCTAACTACCAAATAAACATAGGAGATATCAATAAGTTACAAATAGTGATTAAAAGTAAGAAACCATGTAATAAGTGATCAATAAATGCTAAGTTGAATTAAAAATATGAAAAATAAAGTTTATACGGAATATGTCACCGTGCTTGGAGTGGTGCAAGATGAGGGTGCATAAAAGAGGTAAAATAGAGGTAAATGGTTATGGTTTAGGAAGGGGAAAATGGAAAAAAGAGAGAAAATTAGGGGGCTAACGCCCGACACAGATGGGAGATTTTGAGGACCAATGAGGTGGAGGCCCGAGCAAATGGAGGAAGGTCACTTTCTGATGCAATGAATAAGAAAGACCACAATGGAGTACTGTTGATGAAAAATGTTGGAGAGCGTTGTAATGATAGATGAGAATGGAGAGCGGAGAGTGTATGGAGTATTTTGTTACGGTGAGGGAGGGGAGAAAAATCCATAGAATTCATAGTGGGTAGTGAGACATTTCTTCCAAGAGAAGACATAGAGGAAGATCTGGTAGTAGCAGGATGGAGTTACAAGGGCAGGAATGCCAGAAATAGAGTTGGCTCTAATATCGTGTTAGGCGAGGAGGTAACTCCACTGAAAAATTGACTTGTTATTCATTAAGGATGCATATGAATATATAAATGGAGGTGAGACTTGGGATTCATTTCCCAGTTTCTCTTAAACTTCCTTATTTTATATTTAAATTTTATTACAATTTCACCCAATCCCTTGGATTAAGTGTCAACAGGAAGGATGCATAATTCTTCCTCAGGTGATTTTTTATGCTTCTTTGTTTTGTTCGAGATCAAACTTTTCTTCAAAGTGAACTTTGTATCAAGCATTGATTACTACTTTCACTAGGAAATATAGGGGCTAGCTACATATGCACTCTCACAAAATGCATTAACATCCATAAACATACTCATTTTATGTAACTTTTCCATCAACTCACATTCATAGGGACACTCATTTATGTCATTTTTTTAATTAATTGATATCCATAGGAATAGTATTTTTATGTTGTTTTTAAAATTTTACATAAGATTATAATAAATCATTTGTCCTGGTCTCATTTTAGAGAATCAATTTCTATTTCAGTCTTCCTCAAGTTGCACTAAAATGGGCTTTAAGTGCATTTGATTCTCACTTCCTAGGAGCTTCAAATTTGATGCTTAGAATACTTATGTTGACTTTTGATGGTGTTTCTAATTTAGGGTTATTTGGTTCATTTTAGAGTTTTTTATATTTCTTATTTGTTTTTTTAATATCTGCATACTTAATGGCATTTTTTTTTCTTTCCTAGTGTTTAACCAACATCTGTTTATCCTAATTAACATCTTTTTTCTCTAAACATTCATGTTATAGTGGCCAGTCTCATCGATTCTTTACTTAATAATTCAACCATGTTCTTTGAAGTTCCTTGGCTCTAAGTTTTAATTATATATTGATATCTACAAGTTTCAAACTCTTATCATTTTCCTTGGCTCTAAGTTTTAATTATATATCATATCTACCAGTTTCAAACTCTTACCATTTAATGCATCTTTATGAGAAAAAAATTCAATTTCAGCTACAAAAACCTCTATAAGATCATGATTTTTTTTCTTTATTTAATGAAGTGTTTTTCAATGTAGTTTATCTTTCCTTTTTCATCTATCTTTCTAATGGGATATTGGAATGTAACATTATATGTGATAGTGTATGTGAGAGCACAAAAACCATAGCATTCGAGGAAGCTAGCTAAGAACATACATTTCATAAAGGATAGCTTTTAGGAATGCATGCTGATCCAGATTGGATCATTATATTTTTTTCCATTCATCTCGATGCATTCAGAGTGGAAAAAGTGGAGGAATGAGCTCATGGGACCGTTTTTAACGGCGAGTCTGAGTTTGGAGAAACTGAGTTTGAAACCTTCTAGGAGCATTTTGAGGTATAAAATGATATATTTTGGGGGTAAAAATTTATGGATTCAGCTCACACCATTTCATGATTTTCTACACATATATATATTTCGAACAATGCAAGATGTGCGTCAAATGGAGTTCGAATGAAAAATATATTGCACTTAAAAGTTTCCTTTCTTGTTTTCACACCTTTAGTTCAGGAGGATGCCAAGTCAGCAGTCATTATTCATGGAAAAGGGGCTAGCCACATGTTTTTGATGTAGAAGACTATAGAAGAGTCTATATGGTAACTCTAAATAAGAGTTGTTGTAGTCAAAATTAACTACTAGCACGCTATTGGGTTGTGTCATAACCGGGCCACTAGGAGGAAGAGGCATTCTATTATTTTGAGAGCATTTTGTTCAATAGCTGAGAAAATATAGCCAAGGGGGATAGGAGCTAGAGGACACAGAGAATATTTTTTCACTGTATAAGCTAATGGGCCACAAACCTTTCTTATTTGTATCTTCAGCCATATTTCCATACACAGAAAGAGATCGATGCAACCTCACCTTCCAACTTGTTTTTCTCCCGAGATGGTTTCCCAAATAATATCTTGTGTCTTTTGTGTGTGTGAGCTTATTTTTTCATTCTTTATTTTTCTACATATTTTCCATTGACATGCATGCACTAATTACAGTTAAATTTACATATCTTAAATTTTAATAAAAATGTAATAGTGTAGAAATTAAGAATTTTAATACATTATTATCATATTTGTTGTGAAAAAATGTCATATGGAATATCCATGGCATTTTACAGATCATTTGGTATCACAACAAGTTTTTTGGGTATTTTTTGGAGTTTGCAGTGATCTAAATGAGAAGGGTCGAAAATCATAAAATTCTAATTATGGCTGATGAATTTTTAATCAAACCTCATGATCTTGCAGAGGTGAGGCTTACGCAGTTGGAACAAAAAGTCATGCATATCAATTGTAATGCAACGCTCCTCATGGGGGCATTGAATATAAAGTTGGGGATATTTCGAGAAGATGGGGGTTTGAATACAAAGGATAAATCAGAACAAGGATCAGAAGGTAAAGGACAAACAAAGAACCAATCGAAGAAAGGACCCAAAAAATATCAACCTAGTTTAGGTGTTGTGAAATAATCACAGTCCATGTTTAGAATGGAAGAAAAAATCAATATCAAGTCGTACCAAGGCAATATCAATGCTCTAAAATGGAACCAATGATTACAGGAATTGGAATTTTTCTTTATTGTCCATCAAATCGAGGAAGGGAAAAAGATATCATTCACATGGCTGAAAATAGAGGGCTATGCATTAATTTTGGTGGGAGAGCCACATGGAAACCTTGAGGTTGGAGGGAGAACCTCCAGTGACTAAGCGGGAGCATCTTAAAACCCTCATTAGGTAAAAAATTTATCTCGTCGGGTACGTGGAGCCCCAGAGGATTCAGTGGCATTACTTCAGGAAAAATTGAGGCCAAATTGTGCAGGAGTACACCACGAAATTCAAAAATATTACTATAATGTTGGGTATCTCTCTAAAGAACCCAAATGATAGCATCACTACAACATTTTTCCCTTGAAGCGAAGATATGTGGCTCTCCTTTTGATAGACACACAGAATTTCAGAAATATGACTATAATGTTGGATATCTCTCCAAAGAACGCAGATGATAGCATCACTGAAACATTTTTTCCTTGAAGAAGAGATATGTGGCTCTCCTTTTGATAGTCCTTAGACCTATTATCCAATGGTAACCCAAACTTATTGGTAGTTTGTACGAAATTGACATCAAGCTCAAGATCATTGCTCTGTTTTTTTGTGAGTATGATAGTTTTTGTCCTTCAATCATGGAGTCTGGGCTTGAACAGTGTTGCGATGATCCATATTTCACTACAACTAATGATATTCAATAACCAACCTAAATGTTTCAAATGTTAGAGCTGAAGGACTTATAGCAAAGGTTTGTAAGAACATATCAGTGTTCCTTTATGATATCTGACCCAAGTTGTTGAATTATTTCTTTTGCTCGTCTCTTATATGGTGTACTTCATCTCAAGGCCTTAGCCTTTCTCGGACCTCATAATGATTTCTGATCTTTTGTTTTTTAGTGGTACTTTTTCACGTCTTTAATTAGCACTTCCTTTCTTTCTCCATTCATAGAAATCTTATAAACCAGTGTAGTTGGGAGTGCAGATAGATTAGTTTCATTTTTTATTCGGTGAATTTTACTTTAAGTAGAGCTCATCCCTCCTCATTGAGAATTTTACCGCTGTTGTGGTGCTTTGTTGCTCGATTCTTCTCTTAGGTTGTGAAACTCATCCTCTCCATAGGCATCAGATCTGCACCACAGGTGTCCATTTTTCATAACAATGAGATTGTGGCAGAGAACATGCCCATAACTCAACAATGACAATGTCCTCTAATTTTTTGGATGAAAATATCATAATCCCTATTGTTTTAGGCTTCGATGTAGAACGAAAAATACCTATAACATACATGGTTGGCATCGTCTTTAGGGATGATCTTGTGACTAAATCAATACATGAATATTTTTGGTAGATGTAAATGGCCTTGTTTACCAAGGCCACAATTTTTCCTGGATAGCGAAATTCTTGCCAGAAATTGATTAAAAAAAATAAAAAAAATACAATAATGGGAGTGTTTGAATAGTTTTTTTTAGGGTTAAAATGATTTAGCACAATCAAAAACCCTTAGGAAGTTAAAATAGTTAACTTTGACAGGTATAAAATGAATTTCCAAAAATTTATTCGAAAACTTTTTCAAAATCCTGTAAAAAAATCCAGTATTGTCAGCCAAAAATTGTGGCATCTTTCCACTACGGCCATGTAAATTGAAAAATATTATGAATATCTCATGTGTATGGTAAGAACAAACTTGGTAGGAAGAAATTTAATGGTTAACTTTGTTCTTATAGTATATGGAATATTTTAAAAATTGTGATTAACATTTATGTAACTTACAATGTTTTGTTTTTTTTCTTTCTTTTAAGATTGACACATTTGTTACGATATGATTATCGGTTGCTTATATGGTTTTTTTTTTTTTTGTTGGAAACTTGGTAAAGAATTTTTGGAATTGTAAATTTTATTTGTTTAATTTAGAGAATTTTGAATATTTAGAGGTTTTTCAAGATGTTGATAAATCTATTAGGCATTCAAAAATGCATTTCAAACAATTAAAATTCACAATGTTACAAAAATTATATCACTAAATTCATAAGGATAAAAACAACAAATTCTTGGTTTATCCAATTATCTTACCCTGAAAGAGAAAATAAAATAATATAAAATAAAATAAAATAAATGTGATTATTAGTTTATTTTATGAGTTTGGTGAATTTTATCTCAAATTTGGTAAAGTTTATTTAGAATTGTACATCTTATTTATGCAATTAACAAAATTTTAATGTTTAGAGGTTCTAGGACATTGCTAAATTTATTTATAAATTCTAAAACAAATTTCAAACAATTAAAATTTTCAATGTTATCAAATATTGTAACACAAAATTCAAAAGAAAAAAAGAAAATTTCTTATTTATATATGAAAGAATTTGATTTTACCAATTTATTATATTTTAAAAATAATAATTTTACTAAAATTTTAAATATTTAATCTCATGTAAAAATATTGCAAAGAAAATCTCATTGTTATTCACATGAATGATTTCACACCATAGTTATGGTTTATAAACCTTTCATTTGAAAAAAAATGATCAATATCTTTTTTTTAATTTGTGTGTTTTCATACAAATATACTAATACATTTTTTTTTAAATTCATATTTCCATATAATACAATATTTTTAAATTCTTGTTTCCATAGTAACATTTGTCCTTTTCGTTTTCATCATAAATAATAATATATTTTTGAAATAATTTATTGAAAATTATTATTATTATTATTATTTTGATTGGTTATTATATAATATTAACGTTATTGGTTACTTACAGTATGATTATTTTTAGGCCGATAGGCCTTCTCTTTTGAAAGAGATCAATTTTTTTTTCATCAACATATTCATTCTACAGAGGACATCTGTTACTCGTTTAAAAAATGACACTTGGTTCCAACTGTTCACCGCTCTGTTCCCGTTATTCGCTCCGTCGAAACATGTTTTCGGTTGTAGAAGAACAAGGCCAGTCCAATGCTTCAATACGGTCTCCGATATTTATTTTTTTGGATGGCCAAAGATTTATTTTCTGCAGGGGGAAGGGATTCGAATGTGCTACTGGCGCGCGAAGAGAATATATTTCTGAGATTTTTGCTACTTCTTGGAAATCGCTTGGCATCCTTGCTTAAGCGCTGTATTATTTGCAACAAAAAGATCTTTTTCACTGTCTCCAGGTTATGTAGCTATGACAACAAATTATGGTATGTAATGTACTCTGTTTCGATTTTGACGTGTGATATGGCAAGAAAATTTCATTAATTTATTCTGCAACAATGATAACTCAGGGATTTTGTATGCAGCTAAGGCTTAGAATAATAGATTATATATACAGCTGTACAGGTTCGAACAATTATGGCTGGGAGCTCAGCCTTGCAACAACTGACTCGAATGCCTGTGGAAGAGGTCGATTTAGAGATTTCTTTTGCAATGGCAGCGGCAGATAGCATTCTTGATGTTTTCAAACCATTCCCTCCATTTCTTTTAAAGAAACGGAAGGTTCATCAACGTTTAGGGCGTTTCATTAATATCTGCAATGTAAACCCTAGGACAAGCCCTATAAACCAAAGCGTGAAGCAGAACAAAAGAAAAGACATGGATCTTATGAGGAGTATAATAAATTCATTCCCTGCGGTTCAGAAAATGAAATTATGCGCTGATGAAGATGAGTTGAAGATGAAGATGGCAACCTCATGGCTTTGTACGTCGGAGGGCAAAGCGTTGCAGAAATCCAGCAAAAAAAATTCTGGGACACAAATTTGGGAGTTTCCTTATAAAGTCCTTCAATTCATCATGAATGCCAACAGAATGGCATTGATATTTCTTTCTGAAAATGATGACAAACTTCTCAAAGTTAGTAATTCGCAGTCGCATATTTACCACTTCGCTGTAGTGAAGACCTAAATATAGTTAAATTTATCTCTTTTAGAAAACAAATACGTTTATTCCAAGTGCTTTATTAAATACATGGGTACAGATATGCTCCAAAACCATCTTCTAGAAACTTGACCAGCAAACCCATTTCTCACAATGTTTCCATTCCTGTTCATGTTCGCATTCCCTCATTGATGCAGGAGCATCAAGCACCTAGCCAGCAATGTGACATCTTGGTCACATGTTGTGGCTAGTTAAAAATAAATTAGACTTAGAAATAGTTTAAATAATATATTTTATTAAATTTGTTATTTATTTTAGGAGAATTGTTAGTTTGTTTTATATTTAATTAAATATGGCATAATAATAGAGTTGGTTTCCTTCCCTGCGTGGAATAGAACCAAAATAGGGATGAATGCTAAATAATAGGGGGGTATTAGTTTGTTGAGAAACTCTAGAAGAAATCTATTCTGAGAAGAATAGTTTCTCATATTTGTATAAATTAGAGAAAGGCTGAAGGTGTGAAGGGCGTGAGTGTGTGTGTGAGAACCTGGATTATATATTGAAATTGCAGAGGGGCAGCTAATGCCTATTCGCCCATGCAATTCTCTGTTGATTGAAATGTTCAAGCATCCATTTCTATTTTGAATAAGAGTCGATTTCTATGTACTAACGTAATGCAGGTAAAGGGCGCAGGGTCAAATTTATGAATGTTCGTGTGAGATTTCATATCGTGGTATTATTATGAGTTCATGGGCGAAAAAAGCCATGGTTTTATAGACACGTGGAGCTGGAGCATACATTGGTTAGTTTATGCGTTAAGTTGAAGCACATGCAAAGCATAACTATGCGTGAATTCAATCCATATGTTATCCATAAAGAACAGAAGCTGTGGGTTATATGAAGATTGTGTTAGTAAGGTTGTATCAATATTGAATGGTGTTAAACCCAGTGTGAAGCAGTGGCTAATTTGTCGGAAGCTGCGTGCTTGAAGGTAAATCTTGTGCAAAGTCTGTGACCGATATTGTTTACATTATATGCTGAGTAGAAAAGTCGATTTGAATGTTGAACACCGATCTATTGTGTGATGGTTAATACGATTAATTCTGTGGAAATCGAGTGAAGTTTGTCATCGATGTTTGTTGTGTTGGCAATGGAAAAATCGATATATATATATATATATATATATATATATATATATATATATATATATATATATATATATATATATATATATATATATATATAATACGATGAATTATTTCTTTGGATCGGTCGATATGAACATTTGAAAAATTTGGGTGTTAGCGGTGATGATCGGTTATATGTATTGAAACTATGAGTGATGCCATCGATACCTCATTGCCATCAACATTTCAATCATGTCTACATTTTACTGTTTGTCATGCGCTGCATAATTTTAATCGAATTTGAATTGATTCACACAACGGATACATACGTGGGCATGGTTGTATTGAGTTATATGAATGGGAGTTCAAAGTGTTTGGTGGGGCATTTGTTCTTGAACGGAATTGAGCTTTAATTATTTAAAATTTGCTAATACATCTTGATTGAGGCATATATGTTAATTGTATACATCGATCAGTCCAAGGCAGTGATTAAGGATTATGAAAGAGGAAAATTTTGTTAGAGTAGGAAAGTTCTAATTTTCCTACATCATTTTTAGTATCGAGAGCTTGTTAAGGCTGTTTTGAAGTATTGCGAAATCTTTCTTCGGAAGAGGAGGCCCAGGGCCAGTCGAGGAGACTGTATGAGTAAATTTTGCTAGATGAGATACGACATTTACTCACAAGAATGGCTACCATGGAAACTACTCAACGGAGAGCAGCGGATGGTGCAGTTGACAGTGTCGATGAAGAAGAGACCACTGATGAAGAAGTGGAGGAAGAGAATGAAGCAGCTAAGGTCATGAAGATGCTAGTCAAAGCCAACAGTCGACCAAGAATAGAAGTACCTTTATATGACGGAAGTCTTAGTGTGGAGGTGCTAATGGACTGGATCAGTTTATTAGATAAGTACTTCGACTATGAAGAGGTCGATGACAAGAAGAAAGTAAAGTTTGCAGCTACGAGATTGAAAGGCCATGCATCCTTATGGTGGGATGAATTGCAGCTATCAAGGGAGCGAAAAGGGAAGCCCAAAATCAAGCAATGGGACAGAATGGTAAGTAAGATGAAGGGTAAGTTTTTGCCAAAGGATTACCAATTAAATTTGTTTAGAAAATTGTAGAATTTAAAACAGAAAGGGATGACAATCAAGGAATATACTGAAGAATTTTATAAGCTGAGTATTAGATCTGGCCATGTTGAAGACGATCGAGAAAAGGTAGCTAGATACATAAATGGTTTGAGGTATGAAATACAGGATGAAATCAGCTTGTTGAATTTGAAGTCGGTTGAAGATGCTTATCAAGCAGCGTTGAGGGTGGAGGAAAAACTGGTGCGCAAACAAAACCAGAGGAACAGAGGTAAGAATCCGGCAAAAGAAGGAGGGACATTTGAATCCAAAATTCAACACTCTCAGAATGAGGTAGGAAGTACGAGCAATAGAGCACCACAAAGAGGAGATTATGGCCGCGGAAGGTTCATGCCCAGGGGCAGAGGGCGAGGAAGAGATGTACGGTGCTATATATGTGGTGAATGGGGACAGATACAATGGGATTGTCCTCATCAGAGATCAGAAAACCAGTGCAACGTGAATGTTGCAGAAGCCAAGGAGGAGATCCCGTAACCTGAAGCTAAAGAGGAACCACTAGAAGCTGGAGAATCCTTGTTACTGAAGAGGGTATTACTAAAAGGAGCTAAGGAAGCCAAAGAACCAGTTCAAAGAAAGAATTTATTCAGAACTATATGTAAGTCAAGGGGTAAGTGTTGCAAATTGTTAATTGATAGCGGTAGTACTGACAATCTTGTTTCTACAGAGATGGTGGACAAGTTGAAGTTCGAGAGAACAGTACACCCCACTCCTTATAAAGTATCGTGGCTTCAAAAAGGCCATCAAATTTTTGTAACTGAACAATGTCCAGTTGAATTTCAGATTGGTACTTATAAGGATGTCATTTTATGTGATATAATGCCGATGGATGTATGTCACATATTACTAGGGAGGCCTTGGCAGTTTGATCGAAATGCCATACATGATGGCAGAAGAAATACTTATACTTTGGAGAAAGATGGGAATAAGCATACACTACTGCCGTTGAAAGCTGAAGATAATAAAGAAGCACTTGGAAATAGTGTTACATTGATGAATGAGAAGATCCTGTTGGAGGAAGATGAGAAGGGTAAGGAGATGCATCTTGCTAGTGTTGGAAAACCCAAGGTAATTTTAACTTCGACAAATTTAGAAGATTTACCTGAAGAAACGTAGAATTTATTGAATGATTGTGCTGATATTGTTGTGGATGAGTTACTGCCCATCAGGAGTATTAGTGAACATAATGATCTAATATCGGGAGTCAGTATGTCGAATAAAGTAGCCTACAGGGTAATGCAGGAAAATGTCGAAGCTGGAACACAAGTGAAAGAGTTGATGGATAAATGGCTAATCAGTGGAAGCCTTAATCCATGTGTTGTGCCAATAGTACTCATTCCGAAGAAAGAAGTTGAATGGCGCATGAGTACAAATTCTCAAGCCTTATATAAAATCAATATCAGGTTGATGAATGAAGATTTGAAGGAATATGCAGTCTCTAAAGAAGAGTTGAAATTGGATCCGAAGAAAATCCAAGTAGATGTGAATTGGCTAACTCCTAGAAGCATATTTGAGGGAGATGTCAAAAGCAGATGGCAGGAATGTAGTAGCAAAGAGAAGCAGCGAGCAGATATGAGGAGGCGGAAAAAGGAATTCCAAACAGGTGATTTAGTCATGTATTGCAGAATGGTACCTATACTAAAAGCCACAAGAAGAACCACAAAGAGACGCCATAACAGACGAAAGCCCAAAGCAGGAAAAAGGAAAAAGAAAGTGCTAAAGAGAACCAGGAGTCAAACTCATTATCAGTATTGGATCAAGTGGAAAGAGCAACCAGTAGAAGACGCCAGCAGAGCTACAGAGATTGGGGATCAACTCCAAATTACTACAAGATCAGTTTTCTTCCCCGGGAGTCTGATGGAGGAGCATCAAGCACCTAGCCAGCAATGTGACATCTTGGTCACATGTTGTGGCTAGTTAAAAATAAATTAGACTTAGAAATAGTTTAAATAATATATTTTATTAAATTTGTTATTTATTTTATGAGAATTGTTAGTTTGTTTTATATTTAATTAAATATGCCATAATAATAGAGTTGGTTTCCTTCCCAGCGTGGAATAGAACCAAAATAGGGATAAATGCTAAATAATAGGGGGGTATTAGTTTGTCAAGAAACTCTAGAAGAAATCTATTATGAGAAGAATAGTTTCTCATATTTGTATAAATTAGAGAAAGGCTGAAGGTGTGAAGGGCGTGAGTGTGTGTGTGCCTATTCGCCCAGGCAATATTCTGTCGATTAGAATTTAGCTCACTCATTTATTCTGTGCAAGATCGATTACTGTGTATAGTGTGTATGTGTTTGACATTGCAGGTACCCAGCGCCAGGATGGAAGTATGATAGCGTTTTTCTGGGGTTACAAATCATCATAACTTGAAGGAGCGCCGGAGGAGATCTGCATAAAACTGGAATAGCTATCAAGAGGAAAACGCGGTGTGAGTTGGTTCATATGATGATTATAAAGACTGTCAGATTATGAAGACCGTGGTGATTTACACCCCATATTGCTGGTTTGGCATAAGCATTCGATTACCCATGTTCAGCTGCGTTAGATGACAAATACCATAGTGATAAGATGCAGGCGTTGAATGGTATTTAGACAGCGCATTGACCAGTGTTAAACCAGTGGACCGAAGTGTCAGATACAGTGTGTTGGAAGGTAAACCTTGTGCAAAGTCTGTGACCGATATTGTTTACATTATACGCTGAGTAGAAGAGTCGATTTGAATGTTGGATATTGCAGTAGTAAATAGTCAATTGTTGTTGTGGGAAAACCGATATATGTATATGTATAGCCATTGAATTATTTGCTGGATCGGTCGATATGAACATTTGGGTGTTGGCGGTGATGATCAGTTATATGTAATGCTGAAACTATGGGTGATGCCATCGATACCTCATGATGTAGCTCTTACCATCGACATTTCAATCATGACTGTGTTTCTACTGTGCGCTGCATAATTCTTTAATCGAATTTGAATTGATTCACACGCTGTTTGGATACATTGTGGGCATGGCTGTATTGAGTTATATGAATGTGAGTTCAAAGTGTTTGGTGGAGCGTTTGTTCTTGAACAGATTTGAGCTTTAATTATTTAAGCTGCTAATACATCTTGATTGAGGCTTATATGTTAGTTGTATACATCCAATTAGTCAAGACAGTGATTCTGGGATTATGAAAAGAGGAAAATTTTGTTAAGAGTAGGAAAGTTCTAATTTTCCTACATCACTCATCAACACTGCATTGGTATCATCAATCAATTTTCTAAACATAATAAACGCTGGGAGAAGAGGTGTACACAAATATCTTATCTCCACGAACCCTATGGGTTCATTTCTTGTTTCACTCCCATTTCATGTTTCCCGCAGATCTGACAAGTGTTCGATAAATGTCCAGATATTGTTTTTCGATTTAATTCATCCTCCAAAATAGTAGTATTTGCAAACCAGGTGTTTATTTCACTCTGGTAAGGTCAGTTGGCAAGTGCAGGGAGGATCCTTTTTGAACCCAGTGGAAAACAAAGTTTCAAGTGGCGCCTGAGTGGAGCTACTAAATATCAGGCTGATGCACTAGCTCTCTATCAAGGGCTTAAAATTCTTGACCCAAGGCAAATAAGAAACTTGATATCATTGGAGACTCCGCAATAATTATAAGACATGCGCTGCTCTTCTTCATCCAATTACGATCTAGCAAGGCTCATTCTACGACTCCAAAAAGAGGCCACCTGCTTTGAATCTATAGAGAATTTTCATGTGTTAAGAGATCGAAACTGCCAGGCTGACCAATTGGCCAATAAGGCCTCATACCCAGGTGGTGGAACCCTTAGGTCAAATGAGGGTGTATCCTTCCCCAATTCCTTAAATTCATCAGAATCATCAAACCAAAGGTTTGCATGCCATTCACTATCCAAGCCAAGTGGCATATCAAATTTACAAAGGGAGGATGGAAACCAAAGGCCATCATAATCCCTGTACCACCGCACATACTGAGTTTAGTGGAGGAGAGGCCTTTTCAATTGGGTTTTATCTAGACAAGTGACATATCAAATTTACAAAGGGAGGATGGACCGCACATACTGAGTTTAGTGGAGGAGAGGCCTTTTCAATTGGGTTTTAACTTGTATTGTGACTTCAAGCAACAGCGGAATAATGGAGCACGAGTACTTCACATCTGCACTGGGTGGTAGCTGTCTGCGATTCACCCATGAGCTTAGTCTTGACCCAGAAATGTCTCTTCTCAGCCTGTATCTGATATTTACCTGGAAGCATCCCTTCTCAGCCTTGGCAGCAGTGGCGATTAGTCGCTTGGTTATAGTTTGTTCCCTTGTGTTTTATGGTATCAAATTAGTGCTGGGATTTAAGTGATTCTCAGTGCCAACAAAGAATTTTTAAAAGGGGAATTGAAATTAGTTTTCTCAGTCTCTCTAGGGGTTCGAATGCATGGAAAACAATAACCGTACCGACTGTTGCCCTTTGTATGAGATTATGGACATATGTCGCGTCTTACAAAGACAAGCGGCCCTTATAGCAGACAATAGAGCTTCTATTTTCTCTGCTACAGGTAGAATTCATGCTCAGAGGGAAAATCATACCAATGAAGTTTGCAATCATAATGGAGACTCTGTCACGGTGTAAGAGGCAAATTGAAATTTAGAGGCAGAGCGCTATGTGTTATATCACCAGGTTTCAAGTTCGGCTAGGAGTTCTCAGTCAGCCATCCCTAACTTCAGAATGTCTATTGGCTCAGGTAGTGAAGAAACCAATGAGGACCAGTCTGTTCACCAGATGCCCTAAGATGTTGGCATGGACCAGGATTCCCGGCCTTCTCCTGTAGAACAAGAGAAAGCATTCAACAAGTATGTTTTAAATTAATTGCAGGTTTATTAGAGTTTACTTTAGGATCAAATCCTAGCTTAGTGCTTGCATTAGTGATTCCTTAGTTTGGTCATTTTTTGTACTGGTGGTGAGCACTGATTTGCATAAACTTCTTTTGATTTTTTTTCCCCTCATTCAGAGAAGGTCATTTGATCATGTCTTGTGCTTGGCTGTGAGACTTGGACTATATGTGTGGCAGTACTCTATTTTCTTTTTCTTTTTTCCGTGGGTACCGCTTTTCATTATTTCCTATAATGGGTTTTACCGTTTTCAGCTAAGTTCAGCATACAAGGATTGTGTAGGGTTTATTTTCTTGTGGGAAGGAAGGCTCATTTTCTCATTTATTGTAATGGGCTATGGAAACGAATCAGCATAAGCTAGCTGTGCACTCTTAATTTCCTATGGGTATAGCCCTTTTGATTATTCCATGTAATGGGTTGTCAACTCTGAATATCACACCCTTATTGTTTTCTTCCCGTTTTCATCTAGGACCTCATTTTTCTTGGATATGACCATATGCATGACCTGATAAAGAATCATCAATTTGCAGGGGTCTCTGGAAGATTAGGCAAGTCTTGTTGAGGCAATCAAGAAATTTTATGTAGTTATCTTCGTTGTAAAGAGACCACAGTTGATGGATCACCTGAATATTATCAAGGCCATTAAGGAGATTGAAACCATCAAGGTATATGCTATACAGTATACTCTTGATGAGGTTTTAGACTTACATATATAGACCATATGTAGATAACAATTCCAGATATGTTTTTACAACTTTTGTTTATGATATTTGCAGAGGTTTTTGCCATCTGAGTTTGGCAATGATGTCGATAAAACCCATGCAGTGGAGCCTGCAAAGACCATGTTTGCTTCCAAAGAAAAAATTTGTAGGGCCATTAAGGCAGAAGGCATCCCTTACACATATGTCACCAGCAACTGTTTTGCTGGGTTTTTTCTACCAATTTTGGGGCAGCCGGGCCTTACTGCACCTCCAAGGGATAAAATTGTCATAGCTGGAGATGGAAATGCTAAAGGTATTTACAGTGTTCTCTCTACCCAAAATTGTGTCTCCACATTTGGATTTCATGGAAGTCCAGCAGGGAACTGGTATTCGATTTTGAGATATGTATATCTGCTTCACATCAAATCAGATTCGTCCTCCTGTGTTTTTTTTCAAATTTGTGCTCTGCTACAAGGCTGTGATTGTATTGGCATTTGCAGAAATGGTTTGGGATGCTTAATGGGAAAGCAGTTAGTAATTCTCGGTAACATATTTACCAGTTTGTTGTAGTGCAGGATTCTGTTGACATTGATTTCTTGAAAAGAAAAAACAAGTCTCCACATTTGGATTTCATGGAAGTCCAGCAGGGAACTGGTCTTCGATTTTGAGGTATGTATATCTGCTTCACATCAAATCAGATTCATCCTCCTGTTTTTTTTTCGAATTTTTGCTCTGCTACAAGGCGGTGATTGTATTGGAATTTGCAGAAATGGTTTGGGATGCTTAGTGGGAAAAAAATTAGGGTCAGCTGCGTATTCTAGGCAATCTTTATCTTGGAAGAATGGGATTTACTACAATTGAATCTTACTGCCCATAAGCTACAATTACTACTAGAAGAATCTCCTAGCAGGTTTCTTTGATAGAGCAACGAATTATCAGGGCAGTGGATGCACAGCTCACATCACTCTTCATGGCATTCCCAACCTGTAAAGTTCTTCATGTCGTAGGAGGGTTAGTTTAATTGTGTAAAAGTAGGAGTGGTGTGATTGTTGCTTTTTAATATTGCATCATAAAAACTCTGGCTTGGACTTTGAGGTAGTGAAAAGGTTGCAACTTGCAAGCATTGAGGAAATCTTATATAGCCAAAACTTGCCACAGAGGATGAGGATTTTACACGGGATACCTACCTTGAGCTTCCAAGGGTTACCTTGTGGTTGGGAATCACAAACAACAAAAAGAAAAAAGAGTTTTCATACTTGGGTAGTTATAATTTGGACTTAGTAATTGACATAAGTTTCTCTATACATATATGCAGAGTTGGTGTGCTACTTACTGGAAGCGGCTTCTTCATCAGCCATTGTTTGCATAACACAAAAATGAGTTCAGAGATTGTGGGCACTTTCAGCAACCATTCAGATGAGCTACTGCAATTTCATTTTAGATTTGAAGCTGACCTTTTGAGTTTTTTTATTTGCAGGATTCAGTAGGTCCAATCCTAGAGGTTGTCACCTCAATCCATGCATGCAGGCCGCTTGATGAAGCTTGTGAAGAAATGTTTTCTAAGGATTTTGATTACTGCACTACTGCTAGTGCAGAATTCAAAATCTTAGAAAGGTCCTCATTTATGAAAATACTTTAGGTAGGCTATTGTTTCCCACTTATGGAAATGTCCTAGAGTGTTTTGGTATTGCAGGATAGTATTTCTAACATTGCCTCTTTGCATGCTCAATATCCACCCTGATTTTGTAGCAGGCGTCTGAGGGTGACTTAGGAATAAAATAAGAAAATGGAGGATATTATATTCCTATATAATAAAGGCCAAGTCTCCTATATCACGTATATCTATAGGAATTGAACTAGGGACCACGACCAGATAAAAGACGCCACTCCCAAAGTTAAACCCACCATGACAAAATAACTATATTTAGTTGAAGAAAACATCAAGAGGTATGAATGGAGATGCAAGGTGACTTATTGAAACATTCAAAGGATGAGGCAGTCCTAAATGCATACTTAGGAGGAATGTTTTGATTGGAAATCATTTCTAACTACATTTATTTAGTGCATCAAGGTACAACATAACATATTCATACCAATTAAAACGTTCAAGGGATCAACTACATACCCATTAATAAGATTATAAACTCTTAGAATCTTGTCCAGAAGGTAATTAAAAAGACTTCCAATTAATCCCCCAATAATTCCAAGGATTATCACTGGCAGAAGATCAATACTCCGATAGGAAATTTTCACTGAGCTAATATCAAACATTATCAGACCACCCTTTCCAAATAGCTCACATTTTCCCGTTTGACAGAAGTATTTGAGTGCCCTCAAAACCACAGCAACCACTGCTGCAGTGAAAAATGTTCTCCAAAGAAGAGCACTCCGCCACCTGGAGAACAAAAAACTATCAGAGCCTTTACCAACACAATTCAGTAACCTAATGCAACCGGTCAGTCCTCTGCTAAGAAGATAGACTAGACCCTTAGAATCATGAGAAACATGTTTTTTTAAAATTATGCCAAAGGTAGTAATAGACTTAAAGCAATAAAATGATCAACACCTTAAACATTGCAGAATCCAAACACTTCTGTCTAGAAACAATTTCCTCTTTAAGTATCTCCCCTATGACTTGATCCTTGATGAAGAAAACGAAGATATTCTCGCACTTAGCACTCCATCAAGCCCCTCGATAACTATTTAAAGAAGGTACAAAATATTTAACATTACCATGATGATACTTCTTCAAGGGCAAAGAGAACACCACCCACAGGGGCACGAAATGCAGCAGCAACTCCCGCAGCAGAACCACATGTTATGAGATCACGTCTATCTCTATCATTTTTGAAATACCGCAGCCATCTCGATGTTAAATGGTACCATTTGGAGCCCCCTTGTCCCAACTGTGATGCTATGCATGCCCAAGTATGCACAAGAGGTCCCTCCTTACCTACATCTAAGGAACCAGAGACTGCGCAAATGCTACCTAAAATCTGCATATGAAAAAGTCCACTGGCATTTTTATTACATATCATTTTCTGAATGTGCTAAGAATGCAGACAAACAGACAGACAAAAATTGAGTGATACATGTTAAATGAGGTACGGTAGACTCTCTATTGACATAAGTGTTCAAAAATAGAGAAGAAGGTTCCAAACTCATATAATCCAATCACGATTGTAGGTAGATTAGCCCTAGTGTTTAAACCAACACAAACTAGAATTTAAATTACCCATGACATTCATTTCTAAACCCTTGCAATAGAAAGATTTGAAAGGATCAGATATAAATACCATAAGAGGCAACAGCAAGAAAATGTTGGCCCCACAGTATTTATGATCAGATAACAGCAAGGAAGAAGCAGTCTCTCACCAATTGCTGTTATCTCGCATCACCCTTTGCCATCTAGAATGGATTTAAGGCACTGAGGATTGCATATTTTAATGAGGAGCTTAGATTTGTACAGTGAGGATTATGATATATGAAGAATGATGAAGTGCCAGTACATCACTTAGGTCCCCCATTGCCAGGTACATATATACATGCATCTTAGAACGCACTTTGTGCCTGGACACAAAATGATATATTAATCGACCTTTTAGCAAAAACTCACATTCCTTTACTTCCTTCTGTAACGTTTTCAATCAAATTCTTGAAAAGTGGTGGTTATCTGGAATTAGGGAGGACAAAAGATCTGGTGTAGTATGATTAGGACGAGCTTTTAGGAGTGCTTCTAAATCGAGTTGGAACATGAGACTATTCTAATATGATAATATACAAGAGTTCATATGCTCAAGTCGTTGTGGACTGCTTCACCCAAAACACATTACAGAAATACAATGGTATTTTAGGTGTGCATATCATCAATGAAACATAATGATTATTTTCATTCTCTTGGCCTACTATGATTTGCTTCCCTCGAAATTTCTATGTTATCATTTAATGATGGAAATCATCAGTGGATAATATTCTGTAAATGGCTTATAGGATTCCATGGGCACTCGTATTACTGTGAATACTATGTCATCACTAACTTGTGTGCCAAATGATGTACACGCTTGTTTTTAGCCAATCAAAGCTTCAGCCTTCATCTTTATGCTTTAATCATGGTATCACATACTGATGGAAATCATCAAAGTGGATAATGTTCTCGGCCTTGATATTAAAAAGTTTCCTCTAACGTGGGAGCCCTTCAACTTGATGATAATCAATATCCGTCATCTTTTTTTTGGTTCAGTTGATGATCAATCTCTTTTATTTTTACAGTATTTGCGGCATGGTGAAGGAAACATTGCTTCAACGATACTTTAGTGATACTTTATTGAGGTGCTTTCAATCTTCAGTCCTTTCAGAAATTTGAATGGTTTTTTTAGAAATAATTGTAAAAAATTGAACATTATCTTTTATAGAAATAGTTATTAGGACGGTTAGAGTGGAATTGGCAAAGTGGTTATAGATAATTTCATTTCAAAGTGTGGCTGGTAACAAGAATAACAAAGTAGAGCTTGGAAATTTATAACACTTGCCGATCTCTCATTAATTCAGCAGGAATTTCAAAGTACCCAATTTGGGAAATCTGACATTGTGCAAGCTTGAAGAAGGGTTAGTTTTCTTTTTAAATGAATCTTGTTCACTATTTCTAAATTTTTAATTCTTCATTGACAGTTTTTTTCGAAAAATGGTTCCTATGGCATAATTTTCAGTCGATCGTTATGATTGTATAGTCAATTTTGTTCAATATAGCATATTGTGGTCCATCTGCAACAAAGCTAGTGTGCAAATGAAACTGCAATGGTGAAATAGTCTGAAATAATTTATTTCGATTTTCAAACAGGGATATGCTTCACAAAAAGTTTTATTTTTATAGAAATAGTTATTAGGATGGTTAGAGTGGAATTGCCAAAGTGGTTGTAGATAATTTCATTTCAAAGTGTGGCTGGTAACAAGAATAACAAAGCAGAGCTTCGAAATTTATAACACTTTCCGATCTCCTATTAATTCAGCAGGAATTGCGAAGTACCCAATCTAGGAAATCTGACATTGTGCAAGCTTGCAGAAGGGTTAGTTTTCTTTTTAAATGAATCTTGTTTGCTATTTCTAAATTTTTAATTCTTCATTGACAGTTTTTTCGAAAAATGGTTCCTATGGCATAACTGTCAGTCGATGGTTATGATTGCAGTTGCTGGATGAGAGGCAGAGAAAAAATGTTATCTGGTTTTTAGGCATTTTGTTCGAAGTTTTAATGTATTGTTTGCTGTCTTTATTGAATAATAAACCCGCCGGAGGCACAAGCAGAGTTTTTATTTTCTCTGTTGCAAATTTGTTTCTTGGAATTCAAATGTGGTGTCTTTTTGTTGCTGGAAACAACATACTTGTACTATTCTTTAAAAATAAGGCAAAATGTGCAGTCAATTTTGTTGAATGTAGCATATTGTGGTCCATCTGCGACAAAGCTAGCGTGCAAATGAAATTGCAATGGTGAAATAGTCTGAAATAATTTATTTCGATTTTCAAACAGGGATATGCTTCACAAAAATTTTTATTGTTTGGATAGCCCTGCAACTAAGAGATTCAACTAAGTTTTAATGTTTTGCATTGAACTTCAAAATTCGAGATTTTCCAATACATTTTATCCTTCATGTCAAAAAAATACAATTACTTCAAATTAATAATTCACAAACAATACTCCTATCGGCCTCTCTTTGCACCTTCTGGGGCAACAGCTAGTATAATAGTTTTCTTCTATTAGTATTAGTATTAATTGTTAGTTAAAGCATTTTATGATAGTTTTCTTTTATTAGTATTATTCGTTAGTTAAAGTATGCTCATTTTATTATCGTTTATTTTATTTTCAATATAGTTATTGGTTTCCTCTATTAATATGAAACACTTTTTTTTTAAAAGTGGAATCACACTTTACTTATATTTTATTGTCAATTTTTTTTTATCTCATGTATTAATAGTATTATGGATTTTTTCCATTCTATATTCATTTATTTATGTATTTTATTATAAGTTAAATATGATGGGTACTTATCATAACCTTTGCTCTCAATGATAAATTTCATTTTATTTACATTTATTTGCATCTTTGTTTATAATTTTGGGAAAATAGTGTGTATAATATTACAGTGTCATAAGGCACTCTTTACTTCTATGCTTTTCATGCTTATGTACTATTTTGTTTTCAAATATTTTGGAGTAACCACTTTGGAGTGTTTTTTATTAGGTTGTTTGGTATTATAGTAATGTTCAACTTATATCTGCATATTTTTACTAACATCTATAACATTTATTGATATCATTTATGTCTAACTTCTTTTTTAATATCATGGGGTAGGATGTGCAATGTTTTCTCAAGTCATTTTTTTATGCTTCCTTGTTATGTTCAAGATAATTTTTTCTTCAAAGTGAACTATGTAGAGATATATGTATGTATATATGATTCTAACCATTTATCATTTAAGTAAATGCACATAAACATATATATGCCATACCACGATGATGTGAAGGATGGCCCTCCATTGGTTGATTTGACACTCTCTTCGATCTAGTTAGAGATGCTCCTAAACGAGATGAAATTTATTATAAATTAATAAAGCTAAATTGATAAAAAATCAATTTCTTATGTATGTACATATGATTATTCAAATATTATTTAAAAACTTCCACATAAACATATAGATACCACGATCACAATGTAATGAATGATGGCCCTCCCCCCATTCATCTGGTAATCTCCTCGATCCATAACCAATCTCGTTAGCATGCAAACAAAGTTTCACTCTAGTCAATGCATGAGACTCATTTGATGCTATATCATGTTTACGCCTCGAAGAATCAAGTCGAAACATATCATCATATGTTTCAGGCCCTCGATCCATATTCATGGATGGATATCTATATATACATATTTAGATATATGATATTTTAAAAAAAACTTGAAGTTACCTCATGCATTTAAAAATCTTTAAAATTGATATTTAAAAAGATAAAGAATTCAGAAAATTAATGTAACCCTTGAAGTTACCTCATGCATTTAAAAATGTTTTAAATTGTTATTTAAAAAGATCAAGAATTCATAAAATTAGTAAAACTATCCAAAGGTTTCTTCAAAATTATTTTTTTCTAAATTATTCATTTAAAATATACTCATGACTAAAAACACAAATGATGAAGTGCACATTTTTTAGAATTAAATACAAATTTTTCTAAAACATGGGAGGTTCACCAAGTTGTGCTTACATGGTGGGGGCACACTTAGTATAGTATCGAAAAAAACAGATGGTCATTAAAAACACCACATTTGTGAATAAAAACACACACATCAAATATATCTTACAATGTCCATCAACAAATTTTGATGGAGATATTCTTGACAACAATTCATATTTCACACACAAATTTTGAATTGGAATTGCCCCATACAATAGATCGTTAGATATATTATTAACATTTTCACAATGTCTTATGCTAAATCATTGAAATTGACTAACAATATTTTTTTATTCTCCATGCAGTTGTTTTAACCTCTCCTTTTTGACTTGGTACACACCTTTCATCTGGTTTCACACAAGTTCAGAATTGGTGCAGACTACAATTCCATTGGATCCATATTCCCTATTTTTTTTTAAGCCTTCTATCAATGAAATATAATACGCTTCATTGATTTTTGTCCTTCCAGGTACATTCTTTTTCCTTTGGAGGACTTTTTTTGTCACATTATTTCATTTCACATCGATAATCATTACTTTGCCTAGATCGAGATAACCAGAAACTTCTATGTGTAATGTCCATTTTTCAACCATGTTTAATGGGTTTCCTGATCTATGTAAAAATAAAATTCAATAAAAAGAATAATATATGTATTTATTTCAAATGCCTTAGTTTATGGGAGAATGATGAAAAATAAATATCTATTGTGATTGAATGATGGAATATGAAAAGAAGGATCTAGCCTAGAATTTTATATCTAACACTTAGATATGATGATTAACACCAAAAAGGGAATATGATGAGTTCAAAGAATGATGAGGAAGAAATAATTATATGGACTTATGTGGGTGCATCGAGTTTGGTATGCAAAATGGATCATTAGGACTTTTTTCTTATGGTTTCCTTAGATGCATATCATATCCTAATGTGTATATGTTGAGTCATATTTTATTTTCTAGAGTTGATAGTTCTATATATAGAAGCTTACTCATTATAGGAAAGGATATAAAGTGTGATATATAACCTCCTAAGGGGTAATGAATTGAAGAGCCACCCCAAAGGAGTATGTTATTGAAATAATTAGAATTTATTTACTTACATACTTACATATGATGAATGTCCACTTGAATAAATCCAAATAGCAGGTAATTAAGTGATATTGAGGAATGGAAGCTCAATGCTCTAATATCCCTCATAAAACTCAATTGGAAAGGAAATGTATCATTCTGAAAAGTAATCTATCAATTCAATGATAAGAGATGTGATATATGGTTTGAGTGCAGGGATGGATGGAAGTGTATGTCAAATGAATTTTTTTGCACATGTAGTTGTTTTTAGATGTGAATAATTTGATGATTTATATATCAGCAACGATTTCAACAACTATATTTAATGGCTTGAATTTTTTTTCAATCAAGAAAAACAAATTTATATTACTTTTCTATAAATAAATTACAATTTTCACTTGGATCTAGACAGTAAATGGATCTAGACTAATGATTCGAATCCTTACATGATGATAAAGTTTAAGACAAGGTCATTGAATTATTACATGCATAATTCTAAAAAAATATTCTCAAGTTGAATAGAATTTTGCAAACATTGTTTCAATTACGAACAAAAGTTTTTTTCAAGAAAGAAAAACTAATTTATATTAAGGTACAAGGATTTACACGGCTATTTTCCTACAAAAAAATTATTACATGGAATCTAGCCCAAAATACCAAACGAAAAATTATTACTAATGGAATGAAGATGTTATATCTAAAATTCTCGATCATTTTTTGGTCTCAGTGGCACTGGTAGAGGATCTCTTCTTGCTTAAATCTAAGGTGTTGTTCGAGGATATCTCTTTTCACCTTCCTATTCTCTTTTAGATGGCCTGTGAAGACGTTAAGCTAGAAGCCCTGTTAAAATTTAATCAGTTATGGTTATTAGAGGAAGAATACAAAAATGGGTGGAAGATAATTGGGAGCATTTAAGTTCAATTCTTGTAAATAATTTCTAAAAATATAAAAATAAATATATGTATAAAGCATTATTTAAAGAAAATAATACCATATAAATTAAAGGTGAGAAAATATTTTATACCTCTCTAAACTAAACCATATCTTTTTTAAAGGTAAATTTCATTTGTACACCCACCTTAAGATTCAATTTAAAATACTTGTTATAATATTAATCTTTCCAACCTTTTTACCCATGAAACTCTAATTTTTAAGACATGCTTCTCTTGGATCCATTTGAGTCTGAAATATAATTTTAAAGCATACCAAGTAATTCCTACACTTATCTCCTTACTTTTAATTTAAATACATCAACTAGTTAAAATGCTAAACATTAAAACAAAAAAAGAAATTTAAACCTAAAATAGAACTAGAATCAGTAACACATCTCTGCGTTATTTTGTTGGCTTTGGAATTTTTTAAAATCATAGCTTGTGTTTAATTATTTTGTTTTAATTTTATAGTGATTACATGATAATAGAATAGACAACTCTCCTTCTTGTACTAAAGACATATACATTATGTTGTATTTATTATGTTAAATATTAATAATAATAAAAGAAATAATAAATTAAATTATATAAAAATATATCAAAAATATTTTTGAATTTAAAATTTAATTTACAGGTTATAATAAAATTAAGTATAAATATAATTTAATGAAAGCCCCATAAACACCAGAAATAAAATGATAGACATTAATTTAATAATCAATTTGTATAATTCATAAAATACTATGAAATTTTTCATTCTCTCCATCAGTCAATCATTTATTCATATGTAATATTATATTTATTATCTTTAAATTTGAACTTATAATACTAAAGGATTAAATGTAAAAGTTAAAATTCTAACTTTATTTTGTTTAACAATCTCACATTCCTTAGTATCATGTGTATTACCAATATTTTTTCTTTAAGTTGACATTGTATGTGTTTGAAATGAATCCCAACTATTTAAAATAATGAACCTAGTCGTGCGTAATATTTGGGAATGTGGACAAATCAAGCTGAAGATATTATTTTCTAGCTAAAGGAGTGTGGAAGTAGATAAGTTTCTGACCAAGATATATGTTTCCCATCACAACAAAACATCTCTCAATCAAAACTATAATAATACCTATGAGCATTTGGCGTACTTATAAATGGTTGGTTGTACTACGCATTTACATAGAATACGACACATTTTAAATGTATGAATTCAAGGCCAAAACAAGGTGTAACCCAAAAACTGTATGAATATTGATTTGTCAATGAATAACCAATACAACCATGGCTCTTCTCTGAAAGATAAATCTTCCTTGAAAATAAAACATGTTCTAATAGATGGGTCATGTAAAGCTCAAATATATCCTGCTTGAACCCATGCAGGAAATGGGGTGACACTGACTATATGACGTGAATAGATGTTGATGACATACTTTAAAAAGGCACACTACTTTCTCTTGAACAAAGGCAGAGGCAACATCTGATATAGAGACAAAGCCAACATCTCAGAATAATTTCTCTTGGACAAAGACAAAGGAAAAATTGACAAAGTAAACATATCAGACATAGACAGAGGCAACATCTCAGACAAAGATAGAGGTAACATCTTGGATTACTTTCTCTACTTGACAACGGTCCATACATAAACTTTAAAGAAAATATAAGTATAGTTACAGGTACAAATGTAGATAAGGCACATTCAATTTCTTCGTACAATAATAATAAATAATGAGGGAATAGTAAGCAGAGTTATATACTATTATTCAGTAGAGACAACATGCTTGCTAGAGTCATGCATTCACCACCTCCAGCTAGGTTTATTTTATAATGATTACAATTGTAGAAAATTCCAATTTCTAGTTATGGTTTATTTCAATTATGTTTCTAACTTCAATTTGATGGACTAAGATTAAATCTTGTTCAATCAAGTTTCAATATTGGTCATTCCCAACATGCAAAGGGAAAATGTTTTAGGAAGTATTAAACTTTGTATTGTGGAAGTGTAGGTTGTAGAACATCTTGGAAGCAACAAGCATTTAGTACTTTGGCTCTTATCCTATATCGCATGAAACTAAAATGGATTGGAAAAAAAATATGTACGCCATATAAAGAGAAGAATTTTATGACCTTTAAACAATCAAAATAATAAGATCATTATACTTTACTTCCACTGTGGGATTGACAGTACTGCAAATGCGTATAATGGAGAAGTAGGTTTCAAGGAATATGTGAGAAAAATATATGAACAGAACCTATTTAAAGAGGTGTTGCACCTTATCTATTTCTCAGAAGAACCTCTGGATCCATCCGCATATGCTTCTCTCTTTCAAACATACATTGACCACAAATCAATTCTTGAGAATAAACTGATACGCAACCATCTTTCTCGGGAATAAACTCATGAAATGTTCTTATTTTAAGAAATTTCATTTATTAATATTGAAAAATACATTTTTAACAATTAAAATTCATGATATTGTCAGAAAATTTACATCCAATTCAAAAAAAATATCTAATAGTTAAATCGTTACAAACAAAATTAAGTTAATAGGATATGTCAGAATATATAGGATTAGTGATAGCTACATGGTGGGACTACATGCTTGTGGATAGAGGCAAAGGAAAAATCTCTGATAGAGAAAAAGGAAACATCTTAGATAGGGGAATTATTGAATAGATTTATGTCAATTTAACTTAATTAATGTATTGTAATTTCTATTATTTTCAGAAGCTTATCTCACTACGTTGTCATGTGAGGGTGGTCAACATTGTCCCGGTGGTAAAAAATTTCAATAAACTCATGTACTTGGGTGTGATGGTGGTAAACCATTTTTGGGTGGTCATCCATCTCAATTAGATCATCATGATCCTTATCATTTTGGTAAATTATATAATTTATTTTTTATGTCAAAACAAATTTTTACATGTAAATGAATTGTATGTACATATAAATTTACATGTTTATCTTGCATGTGTATAAATTCATTTGAACATGTTTTTATATCTATGTAACTATATTGATGTAGGGGGTGAAAATGTTGATCGAAGTAAAGATAGGAAAAGTAGGGAAATTCAAGAAAAAGACAATTCGCCAACTACCACCTATCCAGCTGATATTACTGATGAGATTCTTGGGAAAAAAACTCCCAACAATGCACGTTACTAAGGTGCATAGGTCATTATTCAAAATTGATCCAATATCTTGCAATTTTGCAGCTCCCTACAAAGATTCGACAAAGCTTAGAAATAGTTGTGCACTCTCTAAGCTCATATCTAGATATTTACAAGAAGCTTGGTCCAACAATTGATTTCTTTATAGATATGATGAGGCATATAAAGGAAGTAGTGATGGGTCCCAATAGATGGGCTGAGGTAAGTAGAATGGTTACAAAAGCACATGAAAAATCTATGTTTAATCTCAAACATGGGCCAAAAAGAAAGATTCTGAAGGTCCAATAATAAAAGCACCTTGAAATAGCCCACCATTTGTATGATAGGGTCCTTGCATCGTATGAAAAGTTACCATGGAATGATGAGGTTCTGCTCTATTTTGCAAAATTGTTTTATGAAAGATTATTTTTGGATATGATCCCTGATTATACTAACCTTCCATCTAAATTTTATGGTGTCGGGAGAGGTCAGACATACGAACGTAAGGGTGTATTAAGGGATGTTGAATTTCCTCGCCCTATGCCACCTTTGGTACCTCATCTTCCTCATATGGTATCATAACATTCGTAGATGCATGCCATTTCTCACATTAGTCGAGAAGAAATGGATGTCATTGTAGAAGACATCGAGACTACATTGATTGGAATTGATGTTGGTTTAAATCGACAGAGATTAGGAGTTGGTGCATGTGTTAATTTTTTATATAAAACATATTGAGTAGATATATAATATGAATATTGAAGAGGTTAAATCATATGTAAAGGGTGTTTGTGATGGTTGGAAAGAAATAATTGGTGATGAGGAAGAGGGCATGGGATTGGTATGTCTTAATGGTTATGGTGGATATTTTAATGTAATGTAATGTATGTGTTCATATTTTTTTTTGTTCTAGGAGAATAGGCAATGGAAACAATATCGTACTCATGTGACACGGGGTTGAATCCGGTTGGATACCCCAATATACCTAGGAGGAACTGCCACACACACCATAATGGCCCTTGGGCTATCTGAGACTTGAACTCATGACCTAAACATCGACACGAATTCATTAGCAAGCATCCGCTGGCCACAAGCCCAAACCCCGATGGGCATGTATGTGTTAATATGGATTCACATACATTTTTTAAATTTTTTCAGATAAAATCTAACACGAATGTATCATATGTTCAAGATTTGCGAATGAGTCATTTATTGAATGAAAATTTTGATAATATCATGGTCCCAGGTTTAGGTTCAAATCAAGATATGTTAAGACATGTTAATTTCTTTTTAAGTGTTCATGTTGATACTATTATTCTACTTTTATTATATCGGTAGTGTGAAGACACATTTTTAAAATAAATAATTTTATATATAATTAAATGTTAATATATTATGATTCCATCTGACGTTTTTGACATAGCACCACCCTCTTCCTCCATATTAGGATATGTGTCAAATATTCGCTTGTCACAAGTATTAAATATTTCACCTTTGTTTTGTTATAAATTGAAGCAAGTTTCATTAAAAAATTATATCTTTATCTTATGGTTTTAAAATTTTTGAATTTTAGGTTTGTGGAGATTGTTTCCATTCTCAAGGGCCTTTAGCGATGGAGTCAGCGAGGGGGATAGTATATCATAAACAATTTGAAAAAAAAAATTAACATTGTTTTTAATATTACGATTTTATGAATTTTCATGTGCAATTTTAAATTTTTAATATATATACATGTACATGTATTGTACAAGGCATCCATGAGGGAAAAATTCAGGGGGAGCACTATGAGGCATTGCATGGAATTTGAAACTTGAATCAGTTATAGGGATTGAGTCGTCTATACAATTTGAAGAATTTGATACTTGATTTTTTAAATATTGCGATTTTATGAATTTTCCTGTGCAACTTTAAAATTTTAATATATACATGTACATGCATTGTACAGGGTATCCATGAGGGTTCAATACATGGAGAAAACCATAAGGGCACAATGGAGGGGCAACACCATGAGGTATCGAA
Organism: Pinus albicaulis; assembly: GCA_034641835.2. Taxonomy (NCBI): domain Eukaryota; kingdom Viridiplantae; phylum Streptophyta; class Pinopsida; order Pinales; family Pinaceae; genus Pinus; species Pinus albicaulis. Next base: position 1,499,287,629 of record CM076578.1, on the reverse strand, counting down.
TGGAATTTGAAACCTTTTATTTTTTTTAATGATTACATTCTCATTTAATTTTAAAACATTAAAATTTAATTTTAAAGTACATAATATTATGTATATATGCATATTACACATATTGTGCAGGGCACCCATGATTCTGATGAGAGAACGAGGATGTTGATAGATCTTATATTTCAACAAGATTCTCTTTAATGCAAAATTTTAGTTGACAATTTTTTTATTATATTTTCTTTTATCATGATATAAATTTTGGACATATTTAAAGAAAAAATATTTATTATGAATTGATCTCTTTGATGCATATTTTTATGGACAATTTTTTTATTATATATTTACTTTTATAATGATATAATTTTTTGACATATTTTAAATAGAACTCTTTATTATGAATTGATATTTAATATGCTAATTTTGGAGTTTATAAATAGTTTGCATGGTGGTTCTTATAATAGCATTATAAAACATGGTACAATTTGAATTATGCATGGTTTTATGCTTAAAGGATTTATATATTTAAGTTCATGAATATGAAGCAATGAAAGTAAATTTGCATTTAGTTGGTACATTTTGTATGATGATTGTTATAATGTTGGTAGATGATTCTTATGTTTTGTTAAAAGTTTTTTTATCAAGTTATTAATGAATAGTAAAATTGCAAATTACAAAACATGGTACATTTTGCATTTGAATGAATAATATAATGGTCTAGATGTCTAAAACAATCATAGCTTAAAATTGCATTATAAAATATGGTATACATTTTTCATTCATGAATAAATCATCATCTTGTATAGAAAACATACTATGGACGTGGTTTGATACTAAACTTTCAATATAAAGTTGTTCATGCAAACATACTATGAAAATGCATTATAAAACATGGTAGAATTTGCATGATGCATGGTTTGATGCTTAAAGGTTTTACATATATAAGTTCATGAATATGACGCAATTAAAGTATATTTTCATTTAGTTGGTATAATTTGCATGATGGTTCTTATAACGTTAGTAGATTATTTTTAGGTTTTGTTCAAAGTTGTTTTGTCAAGTTATTTAATGAATAGTACAATTTCTTATTACAAAACATGGTATATTTTGTATTTGAATGAATCTTATAATGGTGTAGATGCCTAAAACAATGATAACTTGAAATTGTATTATAAAATATGGTATAACTTTTTCATTCATGAATAGATCATCATCCTGTATAAAAGGTATACTATGGATCTAGGTTGATAGTTAATTTTAGATCTAAAAATTTTCATGCAAACATGCTATAAATTTTCATTATAAAACACGGTACAATTTCCATTATGCTTCGTTTGATGCTTAAAGGTTTTACATATTTAAGTTCATGAATATGAAGCAATGAAAGTAAAATTTCATTTAATTGGTACATTTTGTGTGATGATTCTTGTAATGTTAGTAGATGATTCATAGGTTTTGTTCAAAGGTTTTTTGTCAAGTTATTTAATGAATAGTAAAATTGAAAATTACAAAACATTGTACATTTTGTATTTGAATGAATCTTATAATGGTGTAGATTTATAAATAGATCATAACATAAAATTGCATTATAAAATATGGTATAAAATTTTCATTCATTAATAGATCATCATATTGTATAGAAGGGCTACTATGGATGTGGGTTCATACTTAACTTTTAATATAAATTTGCTACCCAAATTTTTGATATCCTTTGTAATAGTTATAGTTTCCCCATACCATATTTTCAAGTAATGTATGCCTCAAATTAAATCATAAGAATGCATTCCATTTTGTATTTCATTACTACCCACCAAATTTCTCATGGATCAACCTTTGTTTGGTTGTTATAGTTAAATTCCAACTTTTTGTTCGATGCAAGGTTTTAAGTTATAGTTTGTGAGTTTGATCAACAATAAACATTTTTTAAAACACGCTAAATTTTGCATGATGCATGATTTGATGTTTAAAGGTTTTACATTTAAGTTAATTAATATGGAGAAATGTTTGTAAATTTTCAAAATGACAAAATTTTCAAATTACAAAACATGGTACATTTTGCATTCATGAATCTTATAGTGGGGTAGATGTCTAAAACAATAATATAACTTAAAATTGTATTATAAAACATCTCTATTACATGTATACATTTTGCATTTATGAATAGATCATCATCTTGTGTAGAAGGGGTATTGATACTTAGATTTTTAGAACCCACCTTTTAATACATTGTAAATTACCTTTTGTCTTAAAGTCTACTTTTAGATACTAAATAGTATTTTTCACAAAATTTGAATTAAAAATTGCAATGTTGAATCAATTGAAGTTGCATTAATCTCAAAAATTTCATTAGAGTAAATGAAATTCTAAAATATTAAATACTATGTGTGGAGCATGTGTGGGTAGTTTTATTAGGTTTTGTATGAAATGCATGTATAGGACAAACAAAACAAAATAATTATTTTAATAATTACTTTTTTAATTATCAATTTTTTATGGTAATGTGATTTTAATAAAGTAAATAATGTTACTAAGATAACAATAAAAATATTTGAAAAGATAAAATGACGGTCCATAAAAAATAAAGTTGCAATGCAAACATGATAGTTGTACAAGCAACAACAAACAATAAAATTGTGATCTGCTACATCCTTATATTATAGTAGTATTTGGGATCTTTGAATTTATTTTTAACATAACAACAAAGCCACCATATTAATGAAAATAATTTTGTAATACTTAGTACTAGCTAGAATGGACAACTTAGGAGGGCCCAAAAATAAAGGATAACATTCTACTTGAACTCTTTCTCAAAGGTGAATACAAGGAGAATATATTGTTGGGAAGTTCAATTACAAAATTATAACAGAATGGCATCCTCAATGATCCATTCATGGTCAGGTTTTGACTACATTGACAACTTATGGCATCGAGTTAATAGTCTTGAAAGTAAACGTGACTCTCGGTTTGACGATTTTCTTGGAAAATATAATCTTTCAGTATAATAGACCCTCTTTCATATATAAAATCATTATCATCATAGTCTTCCAATAACTTCATCTTTCATTTAGTGCGTTGCATCAAATAATACTTGACATATTCTATGTTTTTAATGGATGCAACTACAATGAAAACATCACCTGCAAAATAAAAAGAGTGTAAATTAAAATCATAATTTAACAAGAAATTAGCTATCAACATGCACTTGATTTTATTATCTATTTAGATCTATATTTTAACGATTATCTAGATACTTATACACAATGATTTTAAAAACATAAAACATATATATATCTTTTTAAATAAATTGAAATGTTACCTTCTCTAAAAATATCAGAAACTCGATCACCTTCAGGTGACAATATAGTCTTCTCTGATTTCATCTCTTTGAAGCTTGAAACTAACATTTTCCCCTTTTTATTAAGTTTTCTATGTTGCCAAGCTTTTACATACATATTGTTTTCACAAACGCCATTTAATTGTGTGTCCTCTATGCAAATAGGACAAAAACACTATCCTTTTCTTTTATCAAATGAAAATTCATTTTGATACTCTTTTTTTTAATTGAATGTAATTTTCGAGTCCCTTTTATTATTTCAAATTCATATGTAATCTATCTATATACATATTGGACTCCAATATGCCAAAAAAACCTATAGTAGATTCAAACAAGAATTTAAATATGTTACTTAAAATAAAATATATATATCAAAGATAATTGTTGATCAATTATTTAAACTATATAATTTATAAATGTTTAAAATTAGAAAATTAATAAAAATGGTCATATATTAAAAATATATACAATTTAATGTACATGTACATACTTGTGTACCTCACTTGATGGGTTAGTCTCATGAATTAGTGCAGCAATGCACCTTTGAACAAATTTTTCATCTGATACAAGTCAGTTTGCAAAGTGGTCCATTTGATATCTTTGAGGTGCTTGTTTTATACATGCCCCTACACCATCATATTCTCCTTTTCCATGACCAGTGTCAAAGAAATTCCAACAAAGTTTGATGTTGGTTTTCATATGAATATGACAACCAAAATAATTATCTTGAAGATTTGAATTGACGTACACAGCCATTTTACCGTATCTAACATTCATTGAATTTTATTCCATGACCTTTCAATGAGTCATAAATCTTATCAAAGTAATGTTGTACAAAATGTGTATCATGTGTACGATCATCACTAATATAAAAGGAATATTATTTAATAACATTTTGATTCTCACTAGTGCTTTTTATATAATCAACATTTTGTTCAACATGTCTATATAGAACATGGACTTGGTTGAAATGATAATATTCACTATGTATTTCATTTTGTGCAACAAATGTATAATTTTCTACAAAATAAACTATTGACAAAATGGTCCTTAGTGGAAAAATTCCAGGGGATTGTTTGAATTGTAGCTCCTGCCATCAAGCTCTATGAGAATTCTTGGTGTATTTCTAAATTTATGTCTCAAACTTCTTCAAAAAATCTATCACGAAAATTTCTTCTTCTTGTAAATTGATCCTTCTAACACTTGTACCACTACTTGAACCAATCGATGTATGGATATATTCATACATATTCCATTTCACTTTTATTTTGGACAATGATTGATAATTCATATCAATAGGGTATTTGTTGTGAAATAAAGTCAAATTTCCACAATGATTTCATTTTTGACTACCAACACATTTATTTTGGTAAAATAATTCATGATTTTCTCTTCCACATAGAATTCGGGATATGAAATAATCGATAGTGGAAGGAGGAGGTGAATTTTTCAAAAATGTTTTACGAAAATTAAGGAAGGTGTCATAATATAATTGAAATTACACATGATAATGACGACAATAAGGGTCGCATACAATGATAGGTTTAACATACCATGGTTTTTGTTGCAGGAAAGTACTGATTGATACATTAATTTCATGGTTCTTTTCTATGAAATTATTGAAAAACTCTATCTGAGTGGTGTCGAAGATAGGTTTTACATGTTCTTCATACTAATTTTATATTATTGTTCACCCATCACACCCCTTACTTTTGGTGAAACATGTGAATTTTTCATCCAATATTCATATATTATTTTTTTAACATATTCTCCAAGTCTATCTTTGTATGGTTTCCTACAAATAATTGCCCAACAAGCAAGCTCATCATTTACATCTATTTACAATCAAAATTTTCTATGCTTGTGCAACATTTTTCGTGAGCTCCCTAATGTTTTTTCAATAGATTATATACCAAATGATTTTATATAATACTTGATGAAACCATTTTCATTTCTATTTCACTACATGCATATAGATCAATTTTCTTTATAGACCTTCCAATTGATTTTAGAGAACTATTTATATTTTGAATCACATTTTCCTTCACCTTCTTATGTTTCATTTATTTTCGAATACCTAATAGTGTTGTAGATTCTTTTAATTTATTTGTTGTTAAGAGACCTCTCAAAATTTGAGATTGAACTGCCAAATTTTCATCTTTCAAGAACTTACCAATAATGAGCTTAACACGATATTTTACAACATGGTCAACTTTTTTATCTCCATATGTGTGAGTATCGACATTTTCTAAAATATCATCATTGATATTTATTTCATATGTACATATGATAATTTAATGTAAATGACTAAAAATATGCATTAAATAATAAAATTAAAAAATAGAGTTCATGAAATTGAAACTAATAAATATGTATAATTTCAATCAAACATGACATATATATATATATATATATATATACACCTAACGGTGATTCAAATTACTCACCTGAATCTATTTCATCATCTTAAAAAACATCATCAATCATTGGTTCAATTTCTTTTTCACTTCGACTTTCAACATTTCCAATCTCATCATCAATGTTATGAGGAAAATCTCTCTATGTTTACACCGAAAAATATTTTTCAAATTTAAAATAAAAATTAAACTCTACAATACACTATTAAATTCTAAATATCATTTATAATATTTACATTTACATATTTGGTTCAACTTCTTGTTGAGATTTACTTTCCCTTTCAATATTTAAGCGTTCTTCCTTGTTTATTTTGTAATAGTTTCTTGAGTATTCTATACGAGCCTCAGTGTCTCTTATTCGATCATATTTTCTCTTGAAATTTATTTCATTTCCCATGATAATTAATTCTAGGCATATTTTTAAAATCACACTCAAAAAATTCAATTTCAAGATCCAACCAAAAAAACTCATTTTCAAAATCCAATAAGACAAATTACCTTCTAAATTCATCCAAAAAAACTCACTTTCTAAATTCAGCCAAAAAAATAACTTTCAACATTCAACCCAAAAAACTCACTTTCAAAATTTACCCCAAAACACTTACTTTCAAAATTCATCCCAAAAGGCTTACTTTGAAAATTCAGCCCAAAAAACTCACTTTAAAAATCCAACAAAAAATATTTTTTTGTCAAAAATTTAGATGCAAAGAAGTTCGGAATTCAAAAGTTTTACATGAGGAATGTGGGACCGAAAATAATGTTTCGGCCAAATATATTTATAGAGTACGGTTGAAACAGTTATATAAAAGGGTGGCATCATTTTAATTTTGCAGCTGATGGAAAATATGGTTGGGGTTTTGAGTCAAATTTTTAAAACTTTTCGTCCAAACTTTTAAAATGTTGTTGGAAATAATGCTTCCATGTAATGTGTGTCATGGGTATTGCAGGTTGTGAGTGAGTATTTCCATGTTTTATTGTAGATGTGGTTGTTTCCCATGTGCATGAGTTGTTGGTGTTTCAAGGCCCAGTCGTAGATTCACTTTTTTAGGATCTAGATCTATGGAAGTCAGTTAGTTACATCCTATATATGTAATTGTGATGATCAATTAAAATGTGGTGTGATTTCTGTTGTGTGAACAATATCTCATCTCCCTCATTTTTTCTATCATGGTATCAGAGCCAAATCTTGAACGAACACTGATTATTGTGGGATGGAGTATCTCACATTTTTTACGCATTAAAAATTGCAATGTTGTTTGCATCATGCTCATTATGTAATTTGAGCATGAGTGAATTATTACATCAAATATTTTTATTTATTCCATTTCCTAAGTCGTTGAATGAGAGATATGTGTGCATGAAGTTATTATGTGAGTATATCTATAAACTGTAATTTTAGCATGAGTGAATTAGTACAACAAATATTTTTTCCACACTAAGAATATGAGCGTATCACACTGAACATGAGTATGATTTGAGTTGTCTAGCTTTGCTCAAAATAAATGCGATGGATGGTGATTCAGTGAGACAATCTCTACCGATGAAATCCTTCCTTTAAAAATTAGGACAGAAATCCACTGGAAAATGTGCTTGATTTTGAGGCACGGGAAAGATCCCTCTTCCATTTATTCTTGCCGAATTCAATTTCACTCGATTTTGGCAAGTAGCCTCCTGATATTTGATCCTCAATGCATAAAATTCAAGGTTCCTATAGTAGCGTGGGAGCATAACCAATCTCAAAATATGGAAGAAGTAACATGGATTCTCTACCTTTAGAAAAATTTAATGGCATCAATTTTCATACATGGAAATTCAAAGTGAAAATGCACATTATGAATATGGGTTTGTGGACTATACTTGAAGAAACAAAAAAATATACTACTAATCCTAAGCTTTTAGTTGAATGGGAAAAGAGATAAGATAAAGCTAATGCTATAATTGGATTAGGTCTTTCAGATACTCAAATTCATTTGATTGATTTGGAAAAATCATCTAATGAATTTTGGGAGCATATGAGTAAACTATTTGGACATAAGACTATGAAGGTAGAATTCTCTTTAAAATTGTAGCTCTTTAGCCTCAAAATGAGTGATGAGACGCCTCTCTCTAATCATATGAATGAGTCAATATCTCTCTTTAGGAAATTATCTAAAATTCATGCTAAGGTAGATAAGGATGATGCTAAATAAATTATTTCAAATAGTCTATCTCCCAAGTATAGCAACACTGTATTCACATTAAGCCAAATGTCCTCTCAATCATTAGAAGGAATGACCTATCATCACTTTTAGCTGAGGAAAAATAGTAAAATTCAAAGGCTTCAGATAATGGTCGTCAACCTGAACTTGCACTATTTTCCAAAGGAAGATGAAAAAAACCAAGGTCTCAACAAAATGCTTCTACTGTCACAAATATGGACATATAACTTGGAATTGTAGAACTCATGCAAGATATCTTCTGAATGGAAATAAATATCAAAGCATAGCCAACTTGGATGACATTTGAGAGTCAAATAGTGATGAGTGGTTGTCAGAACCACCTCTCAAACTATTCTAAAATAAATAAGATTTAATTTTTTATGTTGTATGTGTTTGTCTGTATGTTCCAGTTTCTAGTTCGAATTGAAGAATTATTGTGTTATTATATTGTGCAAGAATAAAATGGTATATAACCACAAAGAAAATGCCAACTATTCAATATACTAATGTGACCCATCATGCTCCACAATCATTAGTCACAGGTAGTTATTAATAAGGTCAAGCTGGTGTGACCTGTCATGCTCCGGGAGCGTCAGTACAAGTTATTTTATACAATGTCAAGTTGTAGAATTGTCTATTGAAGATATTATGTATCCATAAATATGCTATCCTGGATAACCGATGAAGGTTACGAAGGTCTGTGGATTCATAGATGGTGGGAATTCCATATTATGTTTAAGTATAGAGACTGACCTATTGCACTCTCGAAGGTTAAGAAGCATCAACTTGGAAAAGTACATCAGCGATGGTCTGAAGCAGTTATGTATTAAAAGGATCAAGTGAGAAGCTTGAAAGTGTGGTGAAGAAAAGAGTGGAAACCATGATATTTCAGAGTGGATATGAGTGCTAGTGATGACCATATTAGACAAAGATGAAAAATATTTATATATTGTTGTAATGTGTTTTTTCTATATTTTCTACATGTAAGCATTAAGGGACAGTTTTGGAAATAATGCTTCCATGTCATGTGTGTCATGTGTATTACAGGTTTTTAGTGATTATTTCTAGGTGTTATTCTAGATGTGGTCATTTCCCATGTGTATGAGTTGTTGTTATGCCATGGAAGAATCATAGATCCAATTTCTTGGGATCTAGATTTGTGGAAGTCAGTGATTTACATCCTATATATGTAACTGTGATGATCAATAAAAATATGTTGTGATTTTTGTTATGTGAACCATATCTCTTCTCCCTCATTTTTTCTATCAAATGTTCAGCCGAATTTTTTTTATTTTTTCGGTCTAACTATTTTTTTCAACCGAAAACTTGCAACTCTACAGCTACTTAGCTCTGATCACCATTATCCAAGCTCAGAATGGTTAAACTCCATGAAATATGGTGAATTTAATTTTGAAAAAAATATCATCTTCTGTAGAATAAAATTTACTTTCAGTAGATATAAATTTTATAAAATTCCATAGATATTTGCTAATTTTAACTAATTTTCTAGCAAAATGTGTGCAAAAAATTTCTGTAGGTCATTATGATTCAGTGAAATCAAAATTTTTTATCTTCCAAAATACACACAGAAAAAATATGGAAAATTTATGGTGCATTACATGATGTCTTCTTTAAAGGGTAATTTATATATATATATATATATATATATATATTAATTAATATGTTGAGAAACATGGCGTTCTGTTAAACACCATAAAAATCTACAACTTTTTCATACTGGTTGAATTCAAAAAATTATATTAATTATGATGTGCATTTGTTGGTTTCATAAATATAGCCATATCAAAGTAGAGTCTGTCTAGATTGTTGCAACACATTTTTTTATTTTAAAAACACAAGGTTAACAAAGAATACACTAGTGCCAAAAAACATGGCTTTTTATGAATCCCTTGATTTTTAAACAACACAAAGTCAAACAATTGCTAAGTTGACATATTAAATGTGAATAAAAAAATTCTAAAAAATAATTAATAGAAAGCTAATAAAATATCTGGCAAGTTTTCTTTTTACTATAAAATGAAATTCTAAACATAAATTTTGTTTTGTCTTGCCTAAAGTTGAAAACCTTCAAAAAAAAAAAATCTCAAAAAAGGACAAAAAGTGTAACCCAACTTCACATTTTCAAAAGCATTGACTCATATTTTCACTAGGAAATGTACAGGCTAGCTATGCACGTACTCTCAAAAAATGCATTAACATCCATAAGGATACTCATTTTATGTTGCTTTTTCATCAACTCACATTCACATGGATACTCATTTATTTCATTTTTTTCATTAATTGATGTCCACGGGGATACTCTTTTTATGTTGTTTTAAAAATTGTAAATGAGCTTCTAATCAAACTTTTGTCTCGGTCTCATTTTAGAGAATCAATGTCATTTTCAGTCTTCCTCAAGTTGCACTTAAAGGGGATTTGAGTGAATTATATTCTCTCTTCCTAAGGAGATTTAAATTTGGTGGTTAGAATTCTTATGTGAACTTTTGATGGTGTCTTTTAATTTATTGTTATTTGGTTCACTTTAGATTTTTTATATTTATTATTTGGAATTTTTTTAATATATGCATAGTTAATGTTGTTTTTTTTTTTTACTAGTTTTTAATCAACATGTATTTCTCATAATTAACATCCTTTTTCTTTGAACATTCATGTTATAGTGGTCAGTCATATCCATCCTTTACTTAATAATTCACCAATGTTTTTTGAAGTTCCTTGGCTCTAATTTTTAATTATATATTGATCTACAAGTTTCAAACTCTTGAAATTTTCCATAGCTCTAAGTTTTAATTATATATTAATATCTACAAGTTTAAAATTCTTTCCATTTAATGCATTTTTATGAGATTTTTTTTTTTCAATTTCAGCCACCAAAACCTCTATAACATCATTATTTTTTTGTTTCTTTGATGAAGTTCTTTTTCATCCGGATTTTTTTATATGTCTTGCTAACTGGCGATCGAAATGTAACATTAGATGTGATAGTGTATGTGAGAGAAAAAATACCTTGGCATTCAGGAAAGCTAGCTAAGAAAAGATGTGTCCCAAAGGTTGGCTCTTAGTGGGGCATGGTGCGATAAACTCAATCAACATATTCAAATATATGTGAAGCATGCCAATTTGTTGGTTGTTGTGGAAATAGGTGCATTGCAAATTTTTAATATACAATTCACTTATATTTAATTGCACAACAAGAGCTCAATAAATAATTCTACAAACAACACATTTTTTTTATCCTTGATTTTTAGCAGCTTGAAGTAATAACTAGGACCCGAATTACCAAATCATCAATGGGTTCTTATAAGGAATCATTTTTCCCTAGAAATCACTTGGGTGGTATATAGAGTAACTTTTGAGTTCCAACTTAGCGAAAACATTGATTTTAAAATCCCTACTGAGTAACAAAACATTATGTGACAATAATTATAGTAAGTGTGACAAAGCTATATATCGAAGATCACATAGGAAAATGAATTTCAAGAATGTATCAAATTATCTAATATCAAATTTATGTGTTTAAAATGGAAACTAATAAATTATACTTCACATTAATCTTGAGTGTGTGTAAACTTTATAATTGTTACACAACCTGCAACACAAGTTATTAATTTCAAATCTCGTAATCAAAATAATTTCCCTTCCAGGGAAAATTTTAAGGATGGAAAATTATCTTGAAGTTTAAAAAACTGGCGAATCTCACTAGTCCCTAATATGAAAACTATAAAATGTTTATTGATGTATTTGTAAAATTATCACATTTATAATGATATTATATATATTTTCTATATACTGTTGGTGATTTTTAATGTAAAATAATTTTACATTGTAAAATTTCGGCGAATCTTTTTTATAAAAAAATGGAAATTGGAAAATCTTTTTTTTGGAAAAACCATGGAAATTTAGCCCAATTGTGAATATTACCACTAAAATTTTCCATGTTCCCTTCGTTAAATACACACACACACACACACAAATGATAATTTAGATAAATGAAGTAACGAAGTTAGAGTGGGTAGCCTAAGTAGAGGACAATACCATACCATCCCCTTTCCTCATGAAATGTAGAGAGAGGAGAGACTTAAATCTCTTAGTGGTTGTGGAGAAGTGGTGGTTGAGGTATGACAAGAGTAAGTAATTTTTGAGTGAATAGACTAAAGGGGAATTGTTTGAAGATACTAACGTGGAAGCCAAAAGTAACTAATATGGCATAAAGAAAATAATTTTTATGGATTGGGAATGTGTTCCATGTAATGGTGTTGAGGCCACAAGATGGTTTATGTAATATTGACTGGTTAATGAGGAGCTTAGGGGAGAACTAGATCATTTGCGGTGCTTTCCTTAGGGTTGTGAAAGCACTTGTTGTTGGTTTCCTCACTATCAAACCACTGGGATAGGGAAATTTGGGTCATTGTCGTGCTTTCATTGGGGCTATGAAACCACACATATAGTGGATTGTGGAACCCTATAGTGTTTTCCATGAGAAGTGTTTGTTAAACGACACAATAAGTGATTCCATATCGTATAACTAAGGTAGATTTCATTTGAATCTTGGGTGAATACCTATGCTTCCAACCACAGAAAGTCACTCTGGTTCTTCCCTTAGGGCTATGAAACCACCCAAACAATGGACTCCTCCTGATTGCGTCAATTAAGCCTTGGGTCTGAATGTACCTAGATATGCATCCCCATAGACTTTGGATATGGCTAGAGGGTGGCCAATTGGAAGAAAGATTGCAATTCAACTTCCCTATGGTTGGGTGGAGAGTTTAAGTCCCTCCTTCAATTTGCATTTGTCTTTGAACACACATATGAGTGTATATTTCCCATGTGTATGTCTTACGAACTATGTTAAATTTTATTAAATTGTTAATAATGTAATATCTGTGTGTTATGTATATAAATGGTTTCTAGAGCTATGATGCTTGTTGAAATGACCATGATAGAATTTTGTCCAATAAATTAATGGTTTGTTGTATTCTGGAATATGTTTTTCTACTTTCATGATCATGATCATGTGTTTTTTTTATAGTGAGTAAATGAATGCATAATTTCAAATGTTTATGTTGATTACTTTATTTAAATTTGGAGGGTGAGACCTAAGGACTTTGGGCGCAACCCCATAATGGGATTATATTAAGAATGTACATTGTTAAGATCAGGATGGGAGGTCATCCTCTTGTTTACAGAAATTACCTGAGAATGCTATTTTCTATAGTGAATGGTGTGTCATCAACATTGAGTGGGAAGTAGTTTAACTAAGCACCAGTAGAACCAAGCTCCACTACCAATCACTTACTTTGTGATGTAGGAGCATCTGGACTTAGCTAACAATGTGATTGCATGTTCACATGTTGTGGCTAACATGAGGTGGATAAACATTGGTCATAAATATTCTACTTAGTTTTAAATTAGAGAAGTTAGTTTTTTTGGGTTTGCTAAATTAATTAGGAAATAAAATAGAAATTGGTTTCTCCCTGCGAGGAGATTGAGCCAAGTAGGATAAGAGCTTAGAAATAGGTTAGCATTTGTTTGTTAGGAGTGGTTCAATGGAAAAAATATTATAGGCGAGAAGGACCGCTTCAGATAGATATATATGTGTATGAGATAGGTGTGAGAGTGGAGCGGAGTGAGGAAAAAGTGTGACAGTGTGAAATAGGTGTGCAAGAGGCGAGAGCATAAAGAGCATAAACAATTGTAATAACCATCTGATCAAGGGCTTGGCTCTATAAATTCTTTTATTATTAATTTTCAAGTTTTTTGTATCGATCAGGCTCTCTGTTCAAACTATTTGTTTAAACTCTGTTGAATCATATATATATTAAGTTATAGATCAAAAGGAAAATCAGATTGCAGGCGCGATGAGGGCGTAGATCTGAATCCAATCAATGGGAGAAATCTCATTGCAAGTTGAAAGCCATTGCACTTCGCACAAAACTAGATTTAACGTTAAAGAGTTGCAAGTTAAATTATTTTATCAGTGGTGCGAAGTGAGGAGTGGAGAGAGAACAGGGATTGTCGGATCCGAGACTAATCCAATGATGGAGATCAAAGCGCCTCGAAGCAATTTTGTGCTTCACAAGATTTATGAGATAACAGTTAAGAGATTTCAAAGTAAAAAAATTATTTATGATGTGAAATTAAGGAAGACACATGTTATCTCAGCACATTTTCGCAATTCGCAAGGATTAAAGTTAAGTGTTGAAGTTAACTGCAAGGTTATGCGATTTGAGATCACTAGTGTTTGTTCAAGCTTGTCGTGGGAACCTCCAATAAGGAATTCCTCACATACGAATTATTTTGGGTTATATGCATTGTTTAAGTTTTGATGTTGATCTTGTCATTTGTATGTATGTTTAATGAGCTTCAAAGTTTAAAACAAATCCGATGTGAGTAATAATGTTTAGTAGAGTGTAAACTATAGAGTTCTGCACATACTCCGATATTTCTGCAGCTAGTCTGCATAATTTGGTATCAGAGTAGACTTGAGTCTGTTCTTGAAAGTTGGAGAAAATATGCCACCCAGGAGAGGAGCTGGCATAGGTCGTGGAAGACCAGAAGCTAATGTAATTCTGCTGAATGAAGTTAGACATATTCATACAAGAATGGAGATAGTAGAGGTTTCCCAGAGGAGAGAACCTGCAGAAGGAGATGTCAGCGCAGCAGAGGAAACTTCTGAGGAGGAGGAAGAAGTAGAATATGACAAAGCTAAAATGCTAAAAATGTTGATTAAGGCAACTGGAAGACCAAAGGTGGATGTACCTTTGTATGAGGGAAATATTAATATGGAGGAGTTAATGGACTGGATCAGTTCATTAGACAAGTACTTTGAATTTGAAGAAGTTGAAAGCAAAAGGAAACTGAAGTTTGCATCTACCAGACTAAAGGGTGGTGCAGCTATCTGGTGGGAGGAATTTAAGTATCCAGATAGAGAAAAGGAAAGCCCAAAACCAAGCAATGGGACATAATGGTAAGCAAATTAAAAAGTAAGTTTCTGCTCAAGGATTATGAATTAAATATTTTTAAGAAACTACATAATTTGAAACAAAAAGGAATGACAGTGAAAGAATATATAGAGGAGTTTTATAAACTGAATATTAGAGCTAGACATATAGAAGATGATGTTGAGAAAGTAGCCAGGTAAATGAATGGCTTGAGGTATGATATCTAGGATGAGATTATTCTATTAAATCTGAAGACAAATGGAGATGCTTACTAGGAATCCTTAAAAGCATAAGAGAAGATACAGAGAAAGAAAAGTCAGAGGAATCGAGGAAAGAGTTCCACAATAGGAAGAGAAACATTCAAACCCAAATTTCAGAATTCCCAAAATGAAGGAGGAGGATCAAGTAGCATATCACCACAGAGAGGAGACTCTGGTTGAGGAAGGTTTGTACCTAGAGGTAGAAGCCAAGGAAGAGATATTCAGTGCTTTACATGTGGTGAGTGGGGACATGGGTCATGGGACTATCCTCATAATAAGTCAACAACCCGTAGAAATGTGAATGTTGCTGAAAAAAAGGAAGAAATTCCTCAGATTGCAGGTAAAGATGAACCACCCAAAGCAGAAGAATCCTTTTTATTGAAAATTGTAGTGCTTAAAGCAAAAAAAGAAGCAGGAGAACCAGCTCAGAGGAAGAATCTATTCAGGACTATACACAAGTCCAAAGGTAAATGTTGAAAAGTGGTAATTGACAGTGGAAGCATTGATAACCTTGTTTCTACAGAGATGGTGGACATGTTACGATTGGTAAAAATAGTACACCCTACTCCTTATAAGGTATCATGTCTACGAAAAGGACATCATATTATTGTGACAGAACAATGTAAGGTAGAGATTCAGATTGGTACTTACAAAGATGTTATATTATGTGATGTAATTCTGATGGATGTATGTCACATATTGTTGGGAATACCTTGGTAGTTTTATCGGAAAGCCATACATGATGGCAGAAGAAACACTTATACTTTGGAAAAATATGGAAACAAACGCACACTAATGCCATTGAAGGATGAAGCTGACAAAGAAGCACCTGGCAATGGTGTTATGCTGATGAGTGGGAAAGAACTGTTGCAAGAAGTTGAAAAGGATGACGAGATTCATTTTGATGTTATAGGAAGACCCAAGGTAATTATGCCAAAGGCATTCTCTTTGTTGGCTTTGGGTGAGGAGACACTGTTCACTCCAGCCAATGAGAAGATTTTCTCATCGCTCTTCTAGCCAATAACAATTAGACATGTGGCACCTCCTCAAATTAATAAAAATCTTCCACCTATTACTTTTGTCCCTCCAACCAATAAACCTTGCATGCGCCTTCGACATTCCCTTTGCACGGTTGTTAACTTCCACAAATTTAGAAGATTTATCTAAAGAAATCTGAAATCTGTTGAATTATTTTTCTGATTTTATTGTGGATGAGTTTCCAAATGCATTACCAAAAATCAGGAGTATTATTCATCACATTGATCTAATACCTCGAGAAATTTTGCCGAATAAAGCAGCATACAGGTTAACTTTTCAAGAAAATGCAGAAGTTGGAAGAAAAGTGAAGGAGTTCATGGATAAGGGGTTGATAAGAGAGAGCCTTAGTCCATGTGTTGTACCAAAATTACTCAGTCCAAATAAAGAAGGTGAATGGTGCATGTGTATAGATTCCAGATCCATAAAGAAAATCACCATCAAGTATCGTTTTCCTTTACTACGAATGGATGATTTAATGGATTGCTTGAGTGGGTCAAAATATTTTACTAAGATAGATTTGAAGAGTGGTTATCATCAGATAAGGATTAGAGAAGGGGATGAGTGGAAGACTTCCTTCAAAATAAACAGTGGTTTGTGAGAATGGTTAGTGATGCCTTTTGGGCTCACTAATGCACCCAGCACATTCATGAGATTAATGAATGAAGTCTTGAAGGAATATATAGGCATGTTCGTAATTGTTTATCTTGATGATATTATAATTTTCAGTCAAAGTAAAGAACAACATTTGGAGCACCTTAGGTTGGTTCTAAAAACTTTACAGAAAGAGAAGCTACTAATAAATTTGAAGAAATGCAGTTTTATGAAGGAAGAGCTAGTCTATTTGGGATTCGTAGTTTCTAAAGAAAACTTGAAAATGGATCCGGAAAAATTCCAAGCAATTTTGAATTGGCCTAACTCCAAGAAACATATTTGAGGTAAGAAGCTTTCACGGTCTTGTAAGTTTCTATAGAAAATTTATCAGAAGATTCAATCAGATTTGTGCATTCATTATTGAAACAATCAAGGAAACTAACCAGCCATTAATGTGGATAGAAGCAACAGACTGAAACTTTAAATTGCTGAAGAAGAAAATTACAGAAAACACAGTTTTGGCTTTGCCAAATTTTGAAAAAGTTTTCCAAGTTGAAACTAATGCTAGTGGAGTTGCAATTGGAGTGGTTTTAAGTCAAGAACATAGGCCAATAGCATACTTTAGTGAGAAAATGAATGAAGCTAAGAATAAATACTCATCTTATGACAAAGAGTTTTATGTTTTTTGCAAGCCTTGAAAAATGGAGACATTATTTGTTACCAAAAGAGTTTGTATTATATTTTGATAACCATGCATTACAGTTTATAAAAAACAAACCAAAATTGAACCATAAACATGCCAAATGGGTAGATTTTTTGCAGAGTTTTACTTTTGTGATTAAGCATACAAGTGATAAGTTGAATAAAGTTGTTGATGCTTTGAGCACAATAAATTTAATAATGAAAAAATTACAAGTCAATGTTGTAGGATTTGAAGAAATTGTTGACATGTATAAAGAACATGCATAATTTAAGGAGATTTAGGCAATTGCGAAAAACCCAATAGTTCATAATAGAAGCCAGTGGTTGGATTATCTTATCGAAGGAGGTTTTCTATTCAAAACTAGTAAACTATGTATTCCCAAATGTTCTATGAGGAAAAACATAATTACAGAGAAACACAGTGGATGCTTATCTCAACACTTTGGAAAATTAAAGACATTTGCTTAGGTAAATGCCTTTTACTACTCACCAAATATGAAAATCGATGTTAAGGTATTTGTTAAGAAATGCAGTATTTGTTAGCATGCTAAGGGGAGAAGTTAGAATGCAGGATTGTATAAGCCATTACCAATACCAAACCAACCATGCGATGCAGTTAGTATGGATTTTGTTTTAGGTTTGCCAAAAACTCAAAGAGAAAATGAATCCATTTATGTTTTGGTGGATAGGTTTTCTAAAATGGCTCATTTCATTGCATGCAAGAAAACTAGTGATGCGACACATATTGCTAAAAAAAAAATTCAGAAGTTGTAAGGTTACATGGATTTCCTGTGAGTATTGTGTCTGACAGGGATACCAAGTTTTTTGGACATTTCTGGAGAACTCTATGGAAGAAAATAGGTACCAACCTTAGCTTCAGTTCATCTTATCACCCTCAAACAGATGGAAAGACCGAGGTAGTGAATAGAATCTTGGGAAATATATTGAGGAGCTTATTATATAAAAATCCCAAGTAGTGTGATTTAGCACTTGCTCAGGCTGAGTTTTCTTATAATGATACTCCCAATAAAAGTACTGGGATGAGTCCATTCCAAATTTGTTTTTGGAATAAATCCAAGAGGTGTGTATGAGCTCAGACATTCATGAAAACAAGAGAAAAGGAGTGCAAAAGCTGAAGATTTTGTAGAACAGATGCAGAAACTATAGGAAGATGTCAAAGATAGATGGCAGGAAAGCAGTGGCAAATAAAAACAGAGAGTGGATATAAAGAGGAAAGAAAAATAATTCCAAGTAGGTGACCTATTCATGGTGTACCTAAGAAAATAAAGGTTTCCTGTTATGACTTACAACAAATTAAAAATGAAGAAGATAGGACCATGTAAAATTTTGAGGAAATTTTCTTCAAATGCATATGAGATTGAATTGCCAACAAAAATTGGAATGTCACCCATATTTAATGTTGCAGATTTGTACCTATACAAAGGAACAGAGGAAGAGCTACAAGAAGACTCTACAGAGGAGGAATACCAAACTTTGAATTGGAAGGAACAGATGCCAAAGACAAAAAAGAAAGAAGTGCAGGCCATTTTGGAGAAAATAGACGCAAAGAAGACCAGAGGACAAACTTAATAGAGGTATCTAGTCAAATGGAAAGGACACCTTGTGGAAGATGCCAGTTGGATGATAGTAGCAGAGTTACATAAGTTTAGTACAAATCTTGAAGCATTTATGGATGAATCTTTTCTTCCCTGGGAGTCTGATGCAGAAGCATCCGGACTTAGCCAGAAATGTGATTGGATGTTCACATGTTATGGCTAACATGAGGTGTATAAACATTAGCCATTAATATTCTACATAGTTTTAAATGAGAGAAGTTAGCTTGTTTGGGTTTTCTAAATTAATTAGGAAATAAAATAGAAATTGGTTTCTCCCTACGAGGAGATTGAGCCAAGTAGGATAAGAACTTAGAAATACGGTAGAATTTGTTTGTTAGGAGTGGTTCAATGGAAATATATTATAGGCGAGAAGGAACGCTTCAGATAGATATATATATATATATATATATATATATATATATATATATGTATAAGATAGGTGTGAGAGAGGAGGAGAGTGAGGAAAAAGTGTGATAGTTTGAAATAGGTGTGCGAGAGGCGAGAGTAGAGAGAGCATAAGCAATTGTAATAACCAGCCGATCAAGGGCTTTGCTCTGTAAATTATTTTATTATTAATTTTCATTTTTTTTGTATCGGTGAGGCTCTTTGTTCAAACTATTTGTTTAAAATATATTAAATCATATATATATATTAAGCTTTACAACAGAAGGACAATCAGATTGCAGGCGCAACGAGGGAGTATATCTGAACTCGATCAACGGGAGAGATCTCATCGCAAGTTGAAAGCCATCGCACTTCGCACAAAAATCAGTTTAATGTTAAAAAGTCGTAAGTTAAATAGTTTTATCAGCGATGTGAAGTGAGGAGTTGAGAGAAAACAGGGATCGTTGGATCTGGGACTAATCCAACGGTGGAGATCACAGCACCGGGAAGCGATTTCATGCTTCGCAATATTTAGGAGATAAGCGTTACCACATCACAAAGTAAAAAAAATTATTTGTGATGCGAAAAGGAGGAAGACACGTGTTAGCTCAACGCAGTTTTGCAATTCGCAAAAATTAAAGTTAAGTGTTGAAGTTAACTGCAAGGTTGTGCGATTTGTGATTGGTAGTGATTGGTCAAGCTTGTCTTGGGAACCTCCAGTAAGGAATTCCTCACATATGAATTGTTTTGAGTTATATGTGGTGTTTAAGTTTTGTTGTTGATTGCGCCATATGTATGTATGTTTAACGAGCTTCAAAGTTTAAAACAAATCCACTGCGAGTAATAAGGTTGAGTAGAGTGTAAACTCTAGAGTTCCACACATACTCTGATATTTCTGCAGCCAGTTTGCATCACTTCCCCTCACCTATGATAGTATCAATAATCATGATAGGTAATATAACTATCAGGCATGTCAGGGACATGACTTGAAAAGTACCTTCTGTTGACCTACTATCATGATATGCGTTTTTGGATTCACTTGAACCATATTTTTTGTCCAAAATATAAATAATGGGGAACACCCGAGAAATAAAAAACGGAGGGACTTTTTGGGCCACATATTGAGTTCATGTGGCGATGGCCATATGGTACCTACCTTATCACCCATTTATCATCACTCTCCACTGAATTAATGGCATGGTGCATTCTATATGAGTGCATTGGTTGGTATAAAAAAACTTGATTTTAATAAACTTTTCCAAGTTAAGTGTGATGCAAGAGGAATGTACATTAGTGTTTTTCTAACTCATGACAATAAACATGTTGCTTATTTCAACAAGAATCTAAATGAATCCAAAAATAAATACTCCACATATGACAAAAATGTGTGCAGTGATTCAATCTTTAAAATAATGTAGGCCTTATCTCATGCCTAAGAAAAATATATTATATACAAATAACCATGTTTTGCAATTTGTTACCAGGAAGGAGAAGTTAAACCAAAAGCGTGTTAAATAGGTTGAGTTCATGAGGAGTTTTACTTTTGTTTTTAAACATATCAATGGGAGTGCTAAAAAAAATGCAGATGCTTTGAGCACAAGAGTTGAATGTTTTGCAAGAATTCCAAGTGGGGACTTTGGGATTTGAATACCTCAAAGAAATGTATAAATAAGACCTAAAATTTAAATCATATTATGAAGCATATGAGTGATCTGAATCTCTCAGCTACCAAAATTAACCAAGACAGAGAAAATTTTAACGATGGATGTTTATCTTAAAGTTTAGAAACCTTGGTGAATCTTAGTAGTCCCCAATATGTCAATTTTAATGCTTTTAGTAATATTTTTGTCAAAAAAATAGGTTTTTAATTATTTTATATTAGTATATATAACATTTTGGTGATTTTTAGGGTAAATAAATGGAGATTGACGAATCTTTGTTTTGGAAAAAACATGGGAAATTAGCCCACCTACGAATATTAGACCCTAAAATTTTCCCTGAACCAAGATATTTTACTTCTATGATGTTAGCATAATTTTATGTGAAAGAGTATGAAGAAACAACATGTGCATATTTTAAATAAGAGGAAACATAAATAAAACCATCAAATCAAAGAACACACACACCTTGATAATGTATTTCTTCTAGTGTGGAATACGTCTTCGGTCCCCGTGTCAAGTGTGGGGAGGTCGCTTCATTAAATTCTATAAGATGATGATGAGTACATGATGTATTCATTGTGAATACAACAAATAACTTGCTTAAATAGAGTGTCATGTCTCTCCATGAGATGCTCTTCTATAAGAACTCTCACTCATAAAATATCTCATTAAGCATGAAAAAATAACAAACTCTCACATGAAGTGGCATAAAAGCATCCTCCAACAAAATGGAAAACAAGGATATCAACATGAAATCATCAACTCGGAAAAAAACAAAAGAAGGCATGGCATCAGTGCACCTTATACCTCCACTTCTCGGATGGCCTGAAAATGCACACCTATGATAAAGAAACAGATTGCATAGTTGAATTTGTGGAGAAAAATTATGAAATCTGATGTAAACATGTCCCCTTTCTAACTCAGTAAAATTTGGGGTCCCCAAGAATCTCAAATATTCTCCAAATATTCTCTCTTGTGGTTGACTAAAATTCAGCTACTAAGATAATGAGTATAAAAAGGGTCTATTTCTGAAACTATGAATTTTGGGCCTCAAGGGAATCTTTCAGATTCTAAGTAGATTCCCGCATCAAGGTTCCAACTTCATGGTTCTTCCCTCACCATTATGCTTCCAAAAAATATGTTGCTCAGATCATAAAACCGTCTGCACCATCATACTCCTCAAGAAATCTGTGTAATCTTTGTATAAAGTTGGCGTATTTTTTACACTATCAAAATTCATCCCCCAAGGAATCTAAAATATTCCTCACATAATACTTGGGCCAGTATTCCACTCCCTTGTTTTGTGTAGCCTCTTAGGGTTCTGCTCCTTGGTTTGCATGTTGGGTTTTGCAGCCCTTCATTCTCTGTTGGTATGGTGAATGGAAAACTTTGTGTTTAAATAAAAAAGTGTTAGCAGATTTATCAAAGTTGTTACAACTTCAGCCTAAAAGTGCCCATGAAATATTCTTGTAATTTCCATGTCATAAATGTATACCAATCAAAATTCTTTAAATTTAAAAAGTTGTACATGTAAATATTTTGGAGGGAAAACAAGAAAAACTATATTTTTAACTATATTTTCAGCTTATCTCCTTATAGGTTTACTCAAATTTTAAGTTTAGACACTCATTAGATGCATAATTAAATTCCACATCCAATGGGTAGCCATTATGCATACTTCTGAGAACACCCACCTTGATAAAAAATAGCAGATACATTAAAAAAACATGTTTTAACACGTTTTTTAATGTATTTGCAATTTTTATCAATGTAGGTCCTCTCAAAAGTATGCGTAATGGGTACTTATTGGATGTGGAATTTAATTCCACATCTAATGAGTGTCTAAATTTTAAATTTTAGTAGACATATAAGGAGATAATCTGAAAATACAATTTAAAAAAATAGTTTTCTTGTTTTCCCTCCAAAATTAATAACTCTATTTTATTATTTTAACTATTATTTTATTATTTTTCCTCAGGAGGCCACTTTTAGGCTAAAATTTCCACTAATGGGGCCGACGTGTTGGTTAAAATAGTGTAATTGGTTACATGTGGCTCGAGTTCCAACCCATTGCATACTCGTTTCATTTTTTTTATTGGCACATTTATTAGACGTTGTGTATATGTGGTTGTTGGTCAGTGCAGGTATGACTCTCACCGGCCCCAGTTTGCTACAATGACCGTTGGTCATTATATTATATGATGGGGTTTGTGTCCTCTATTTTGGTGCCCACCAATTTTTAATACATATTTTGTTATATGTTGGGTAGGGTTGGCGGGGTTAGTGGCCAGCCACCCCTATTTATATATATAATTTTTTATTTTTTTTTAAATAACATGGTTAAAAACCATTGGAAAGATTTTAAGGGGCACCAGAAAAAATAAGTAGGTGACAAGTTCACCATTTCTAACCACCAAAAACCATCGTCCTTAATTGCCAATTTGTTGCCCTATTAATTGTTGCCAAATTTGGCATGTTCCACCAGATTTAGCAAGTCCTCCATTTTTAACTGAGCTCCAAATTTAGTTGACACTGTCAAATTTAGCTAATGGGGCCAAGTTGACCAAACATTTGACTAGCCATAACTTTCGCATACGGACTTCGATTGAGGTGGTGTTTGTGTCGTTGGAAATCTTGTGAATAAATCTTCGATCTAATCATATTTTTGTGACAATCTGAGAAATTTTAATTTTGAGCTTTTCCAAAGTCACCTTTGATCTTGGAGCCACCTGGATCATTCCTCCCTACTAATGATATTTTGGTCCTCCAAAAGCATGAACACAATTTGGAATCTATTGTACTCCTTTATCTACACAACAAGTTCCCTAACATGCCACACTTCCTTCTCCTTCACCTTTCTACTTCATAGCCATAAGTGATGAACCAACACCTATACACTATGCAAAATTGTAGTACAATTTTTCAAGATACATGTTTTCTTACAAGGCATATCAAGACGAAAGAAATCCCCATACTTGCCAAGATTTTATAACACACTCTTTGGTCAAGTTTACATCAAAATCCTAACAGAAATCAGTACCTCAGCTATCAACTTAAGGGGCCAAAAAATTACTATGTTTTTTTCAGAAGTGATGAAAAACACTTCATTATTTTTAGAAACATTTCACACCATGTGATTTACAAATGTGGCCATGTTGAACTACTTAAAAAATGCAACCCATCTCTTA
Source organism: Pinus albicaulis (assembly GCA_034641835.2). Taxonomy (NCBI): domain Eukaryota; kingdom Viridiplantae; phylum Streptophyta; class Pinopsida; order Pinales; family Pinaceae; genus Pinus; species Pinus albicaulis. The sequence continues at coordinate 1,499,263,296 of CM076578.1, read as the reverse complement.
GCCAATAAAAGTTTGATGGGCTCTCTTCTTGTAGATGAATTTCTCATTGATTTGCTTCACTTACAATTTACTTCTCAGTTTATTTCTAGTCCTTTAGTCGCGTCTCTAGATGGAGCTCCTGACATGTAGATCTCTGATGCCCATGTTGGTTAGAATGGCTAAGAAAATTCTCCTTCCCCGTGACCTATTTGACCTTCCTCCTACCCTAATGTGGAGAAGGTTTTACATTTCTTGTCTTTTTCCTTGCTACCATTCTCTTCCAACACTTGTAAACAACATGGTTATACAAGACATAAAAACTACACGGTTTTGTATGCGACAAGTTATGTTCACTATTACAAATTTTCTTGTAATAAAAAAAAAATTAGAATACTGATACTTTTTATATGTTTCTTTGTCTCTCTCTTTAGAATGCTCACTTTAATTTGGAAATGAACTGCAATCATGATCACTATTGGCTTCTAAGGTACTCTTAGCATCCTCCATTGTCTCAAACTTGTCGCCTGAAGATTCTCTTGTCTCTTCCTTTCTGACATAGCCCAATCTTGCATTTCTTGGTAATTCCACCACTTTGATGGGATTCAGAATTCCTTTCCCATTAGCTCGTAGGCCCTTATCTTCATATTCCATGATCTTCATTAATCTCGAACCAATTCTTGTAGTGTGCTTTTCAAAAGCACCGAAATCATCATCATCATCATGTGAAAATGAAGCTAAAGAACTATCAACATTGTTTACCTCTGAAACTGGTGATAATGGCTTTGATAAGAGATCATTTCCCTTCAACCTTTCTAAGGAATATTTTCTGGCTCGTAGTTGAATTTGCAAACTTTGCTTCTCCTCTTCTACTTATTATATAATTATCCTTAATTCAACACTATTTTCTTGAAGGCTCTAATTGATCTCTTAATTTTGATGATGGGAAGAATTTATAGAAGAACAATATTCACTCGAAGATGGACATGGAACATCATCCTCTTCTTTCTCTTTCTCTTGTTCCTCTTTTTCCATTTTCTCCTCATAATATGCATGCATTATTTATCATGCTTTCCATATTACAGAATAACTTTTAGAGATATCTATGATCCTCCATTTTATTTTCTTCTTTCACATTTAATATATTGTTATCATTATCTTGACGGTGTTAGACGTACCAAAATTGAGGGGATCTCCCCAATATGAATTCCCAATTAGACCTCACACCATTTGGTGTAGGAGTCCCATCTGAAATATAGGCAGGTTGTCGATGCAGTGGGTCTTAATTATATTCCTTGCTTGCAATAAAGCATAAAGTGATGAATGGTAACTTTTGTGAGAGAAAGTGTGGGACCCTATAAAAATTCAAGTGTGATGCATGAAGGTTCCAACACATGAAATGGAAATGAGTGAGCCCCTTAGAATAATGTAACAATATGCAGATTGAAAGGAAAACACGAGCATAAAATACATCACAAGCTAATATGCGAAATAGTTCATAAGTTAACACTGATGGAATTATACAACAACATGCATTCAACAATATTCATACCAATGAAAATGAATAATTCATAATCATGAGCGTAAGAGAAGTGACATACATCGTAAATACAACAAGATTAGTCCTATTATATTTACAACATATGCATGAAAGTGTGTCGGCTTTGCGATTTTATTAAAGTGAAATTTCCAATCACACATACACCATTGACGGACCACTAGCCCAAATAGTGGAACATGATGTCAACACCTGCTCCTCCAAAGAAATATACTCCCTTTATGCTAAGGATATTCCAAGGCTCTCTAAAAACTCCCAAGCTCCTGATTCTAAGTCTACCTAGTCAAAATCTTGGCTCCCAAAATTCATTTACATGAGTTAGGAGGATATATTTATAACAAACAGGGTGAATCCTCACATTCCACTTTTTTACCCTTGGACTTCCCTCATGACTCTTCAAATTCTTTACAAATTACTATTCAAGTACATTACATCATGAATCTTCACATTCCACAATTGACACTTGAAATTTCACTTAGAAATTATTTACAAAATAATATTACAATTTAATCATAACTATATAGGATAAAATTTGGTAGAGCCGTTTAGACAAATTAATAAGACAAAACACGATCATGCTTAAGTTTGGGGAAAATCTAGCTGAGAAAATTATACTTGATGTTTTTCAGTCACGAAATGGTTCCAAGCATTGTATTGTGCAATGAGTTCCTCAAACTCTGTGATGATATCATGCTAGAAGTAGACTCTAGCCTCCATGTCATCTGGGTACACTAAATTTGAACCAATTTGTATCTATGTATTTATCATGAGGAACATGTGTTGATTTAGACGGTGTTGCTGATGTTGCATATTATGTCTCTTCACTTAAAGATAGTCTCTAGTTGTGATGTTTCTACACTACTCCAAGTGTTCATCTATGTCCTGCCTGACCTGGTTCATGCGTTTGGATTCGGTGAGCAATCCAACTGATGGGATTTTGTCAGACTTCGCCAAGACATTCATGCTATTATACATCCATGCATACGAGGCGTGAAGGCTAGCAATAAATGAGGTGAGTTGTTTGTTATTCAGTACAATAATCTAAACCCTTTCTTTGCCCAGATTTTCCTCTTGCGTTGTTTTCTTTCCCAGTTCATGCGGTCACCATTTATATCACATTGACCATTCATGCATGGTAGCAATGGTTTCTTATATAACCTTAAGAGTTTTGGAAAAGTATCTACACTTCCACTAAAATCCATGCAAGTGGAAAACTTCCTTATAAATAGTAACAAGCTCCTCATAAATATTATGTATGGTTTCTCCTAGTGTCGATACTTCACCAAGTATCGTTGCCTTCAGCTCCTCCAAACGAACCTATGTGTATGCTCTGTTTTGAGCTTCTTCTCAGAGTTGTTTTACCTCTTTCCTAACAACCTACAAGTTATGTTCCAAATTCTTTTTCTCAGCCATCAAATACTCAATGTTTTATTTAGTTGCATCTGCAAAGGCCAAGATGGCTAGGGAAATGGCATTTGGATTCTTCCTGGTGTCCACCACAATCACCCTTTCCCTAATAAATGTAGGAGATGTGAGGTAATCCAGAAAATGTTTCTTCTGTGCTTGTAAAATTTTCCTCTGAAGTTAATCATATGACATATTTTACATTTCCATAACCAAATCATCATCAATAGGAATAACTTCCACTTCCTTTCTTGGATATAACTATGCTGCCAAAGGAAGAAGAGACTAAAAGATGACTTATGATGTGCTTGGCATCATGTCGACATATTGATTCTGTGGCTCTAATTCCTCCTCCATGTTTTCGATCTCAATCAATTCTTCAATCTACTGAGTAAGCTCTTGGTCCTGTATCTATCCTCTATCGTCCTCTTCCTGTCGATTCAATTATTTCTCCTCGGCTTATTTATGCGATGTTTCTTTTATTATTTTTCTCCGTCGTTCTTCTTCTTCCTCCATTTGATTTTCTTCCCTCTAATATCATCTTCTCTTCCCTCTTCCTTGTTCTACTCCTTCCATCCTTTGTTTCATCCTCGCCTATACTGCTAAAGCTTCTTTCGTAATATTTGGACTTGCTTTCATCTTGCGGCTTCGTTCTCCCCCTGGACTATATGCAACCTTCCTATTTCCAATTTCATGTGAGGGGTTTCTCCCTTTTGCTGGTATTTCTTCCAGAGTATCTTCCTTCTGTGGAGTCACATGTGAGGTTCTTGCAAAACTGAACAGATCGTGGGACTTCGAGGAATTATAATGATTCTTCCATGGATCCTACTCCAGCTAGTGAAAAGTCCTACTAATCCACTGAAAATGAATTCTCACATAGTGGTCTCTACAAACATTATGGGGATCATACAGATTAAATTACAGAGTATCAGATGCAAACTTTTCTATCGCCTTTCCTTTAACATCCATGAATTTCACTTTCTTGATCTCGTACAATCTAATTTGCATAGGAAGAGTTGGCCAAGGTGATTTCTTCTTCCTGTTTAAAGTTGTTGACAACCCTGTGGAGAGATGATATGCAACTTCTTCCATGACAATATTATTAGTGGCATACCTTGGAAAAATATTCGGCAACTTTTATCCATTGAACACTCTAAAGAAGGTGCCATCTGGTGAGGGAAACCAATATGTTATCTCTGATATTGCTTCCATTTCCCTACGTGACATGAAAGATGGTTCTTCCTCAAATATGAACTTGTCTAAAAACATGAGGAAGTTGTCACTTATATTCTCCATAGCTTTTTTGTGGCTATAATCCAAGAGCAATCTATATTGGATGTGCACGCAGTGTCTCTAGGTGTCCAAGTCCAATTCATTCTAGGGAATGAATTGTGTGCAGATATTGCATCTAGTAAATATGCAGGCATGTAAAATATCACTTTCCCTCCCTTGATAAGATTCAACGTGTTAGAAACATGGAAACTTAACTATCGAGCCAACAAGTATGACCAATTGAATGACTTGTCCTTGTTCACAACCTAGTTTAATAATATTTCCCACCGTTGAGGAAAGGTCTTAGTGCTCTATTGACTATTGATTCTGCAATCTAGGATAATCAAGAGCTGATAGGCCCTCCTGAGAGACCTTGTCTTGTATGTGTTCGTGGGTGTCTCACAACACTTTTATGGCTCTTTCACCGAACCTTTAACAATGTCCTTTTACCTCAAATATTTTTTGGTGGCATAAAAATATGAATCCATGAATGCATATGGCTCAGGAAAATGGTACATAAGATAGTAATTTTATTCCACAAAAGTAGCAAGCTTCTAACCACTGGAATTTCTCAAAGTCATATTCTTCACATAAATATCTAAAACAATCCAGTTGATAACATATGCACATGGGAAGGTTGGGTATATGCATGCAACCCTGTTTAATATTGATCGTTTAACATTGACATATACCTATCAGTCCTCTAGATATGCTTTGTAGTTATTTGCTGAAAATGATTCGTTGAATTTATGCCATGTAATATCTTATTCCTTTTCCACAAGAATTAGAGTGTTTGAATACATTGGAAATTTTACTGGTGTACTCTCAACTGGTTCCCCAATACTTCTCTCTATGTTATCATTTGAAGTAGTTCTCCTAGGTTCCATGGTAACAGTGAATTTTGGAGAGAAGTGCTCATAAACTGTAATACTTGTAGGAGGAAAAGGCACTCATGGAAAGAATACATTAGCTTCAACAAATCATCTTTCGAAACATGATTAAGGAACAACCACATGGATTGAAGAGAGATATTTTGCAATTTCTAGGTTCAAGGGAGGGAGACTTGCTAGAGGAACTGTGCATTGCATAGTCTCGGTAGCCAGTGATGTAGCCTATTGGTCCTCTAGATATGCTTTGTAGTTCTTTGCTGAAAAAGAATCGTTGATTTTCTGCCATGTAATATATGATTCCTTTTCCAAAATAATTTGAGTGTCTAAATATACTAGCAAGTTTACTAGCATACGCTCAAATGGTTCCCTAATACTTCTCTATGTGTTGTCTTTTGAAGTACTTCTCTTAGGTTCCATGGTAACAGTGACTGTTGGAGAGAAGTGCTCATAAATTGTAATACATGTAGGAGGAACAAGCACTCATGGAAAGAATACATTAGCTTCAACGTCTAAACTTTCAAAACATGATTATGAAACAACCACATGGACTTATGAGAGATATTGTGAAATTTCTAGGTTCAAAGGAGGGAGACTTGCTAGAGGAACTACACATTGCATTGTCTTGGTAGACAGTGATGTAGCCTGTCGGTCCTCTAGATATGTTTTGTAGTTCTTTTTGAAAAATATCCGTTTCCTTTCTTCCATGTAATATCTGATTCCTTTTCCACAACAATTTGAGTGTCTAAATACACTGGCAAGTTTACTGGCGTACTCTCAACTGGTTCCCTAATAATTTTCTCTTTGTTATCTTTTGAAGTAGTTCTCCTAGGTTCCATGGTAACAGTGATTGTTGGAGAGAAGTTCTCATAAACTATAATACCTATAGGAGGAAAAGGCACTCATGGAAAGAATACATTAGCTTCAGCAAATCAACTTTCAAAACATTATTCAGCAACAACCACATGGACTGATAAGAGATATTGTGTAATTTCTAGGTTCAATGGAGGGAGACTTGCTAGAGGAAGTGCACATTATGTAGTCTCGGTAGCCAGTGATGTAGCCTGAAGCTTGATACTGCACAATGTGTAGTTCATCCTGGGAAGTGTAAGGGATAGACTGCGCATTTCATAGTCTCATTGGCTAAGTTTGCAGGACTGAGCCTTAGAACTCCACAATGCGCAATTGGGCCAACCTGTACTGCAGATTGTGTAGTCTCAGAGGAAGTGCATAACCAAGTGAAGTGGAGATCTACCTAGTGAGGGTGTGGGAAATAAGAATATATAGGTGATTATGCAAGTTAAAGTGAATATATGACTAATTCTGGATATATTAGTGTGAATCAAGTGTAGAGAATCAAAAAATGGAAGGAAAAAAAAATATGGAAGGAAAGTCACCAAAACAACAATCACCAGTGTGCAAAAATAAGAAAACTCATGTGACACTTATGAAACTAGAACGATGGACTGAACCAACAATTCTACAAGATAATATAAGTTTAAACTCCAACGAGCATGAAACAAAACAAGAAAAATAACACTTGCATAAGAGAAACGACAGAAAGCGTGAGAAAAAATGGCAAAAGATGAATAAAGCAAAACTCACCCAGGAAAGTGATGCAAACTCCATCAAAGGCTCCTTGATCTCCTTGGGAATGTTAGAGCTCCAGGATCAAATTTATAAATGATATCTAGAGGCATCTACTAAACATATATTGGGAGGATTAGGGTTTACGACGCATATGCCTAAAATCAAGGAAAAAGCGACCCTTGGCAAAAATTTCCAAAAATAGTAATTGTGCCACCTTCTGGAAACTAATAATGAATCCCTATTTTCTATGGATGTTTTTTCATTTTTTCTTTTTGTAAAACTTGACATGCACACTGCAAAGAAGGATTGCATAATTCAAGGGATTGAGCAACTTCCCCGCTTAGTGCATTTCACAATTTTTGAGTTGATGGAAAGAGTTTTGCAGTTTCTAAGCTTAGTGTTGGGATTCCATACAGTATTGCGCAATTTACAAGCTCAAGGTTGAGCTTCCATTATGGATTGTGTAATTTCCATCATCAAGGTTGACTTGCCCTCTTGGATTGCACAGTTTCTAGAGGAAATCCCAAAACTCATGCAAGGTCAAGTCAAGAAGTTAGCTTGTGATGAAAAAGATGAGATCAATATCAAAACAAGAAAACAAAAGCAGAGAAAGAAACAAATAATTCTTGATCAAATCATGAATACTTGACAATAGTAAAATATAATCTCTTGTGGACAGAAGGTAATGATCCAAATCAAAGCATGGGAAACATTTTGGAGGGTGGTTGTAGTAGTACAACACATTCACACTCACAATTTTTATCAGCAAGAAGACCGCTCTGATACTAGATTCAAATTGGATCTCTCAACTATCATAATTAACCAAGATATTTTACTTCTGTGATGTTAGCTAAATTGCATGTGAAAGAGTATGAATAAACCACATGTGCATACCTTAAATAAGAGGAAACAAAAACATCAAATCAAATAAAAAAACACAACTTGATAATAGATTTCATCTAGTGTGGACTACGTCTCCAGGCCCGGTGTCAAGAGTGAGGAGCTTGCTTCATTAAATGTCCCAGTATGATGATGAATACATGGTGTATTATTTTTCAATACAACGAAGAACCCCCTTAACTAGAGTGCCATGTCTCTCCACGAGATGTTCCTCTATAGGAACTCTCACTCATAAAAGCTCTCCTTCAGCATGAAAACATAAAAAATTCATACATGAAGTGACATACAAGGATCCTCCAAGAAAATCGAAAATAATGATCTCAACATCAAATCATCATCTCAATTAAAATTAAAAGAAGACATGACATCACTGCATCTCATACCTCCACTTCTAGGTATGGCTTGAAAATGACCACCTTTATTGAAGAAAAAAATTGCACGGTTGAATTTCTGATGAAAAATCATGAAATTTGACTATAAACTTGATCGCTTTCTTACTTGATAAAATTTGGGCTCCTCGAGAATCTCAAAGATTCTCCAAATATTCTCTTATGCGGGTTCACTAAAATTTGATTACTCAGATGAATAAATTGATCAAAACATTGTGTTCCTTGCGAAAAATTGAGAAAAATGAGTATAAAGTTGGTATGTTTCTGAAACTGTCACTTTCGGGCCTCCATGTAATATTTTAGATTCCGTGTAGATTCTCGTGTCAAGGTTCCAACTTCATGGTTCCACCCTACGTGATGGTTCAACTTCATGATACAAACTAACTAAAATAAAATAAAATAAATCATATACAATAACACAAAACATTTACCAATGTCAATATAATGACAATAACTTCAGTAAAAAAGTTAATATTCACAAAGAGTAAAAAAGGTATAATAAGTAATCACCCGAAATTATCAATATATACAAGAATAGTATAATAAACAAGTGTAATATGCATCATTGATGCTTAATACCTTCCTCTTATGCAAAAATTAATTGATAGCTAAAGACATTGCAACTATGATAAAAAGGAATACTACCACTATGTAAACAAGGAAATTCCTTAAATTTATTTGAAATTAAAAGAAATAATAATTCAATGGTTAATTGAAAATATATTACATGACGACAAAGCTTAAGTTTAAATTATTAATATTTCATATTTTGTATAACCGATTTTCTTAATAACAAATTATTTATACATTTTAATTTTAATCTGTAATTTTTAAATTAAAATTGTAAAATCCAAAAACATAAGAATTTAGTAACAAAAGTATTTGTATAAAATTTAAAATTTAAGAATTGGAAAAAATTAGTGACAAAATTCTTACTATTGTAAAATCCAATAACACTAAATTGCAATAAAAAAATGTGGTGAATATATATATATATATATATATATATATAACTTTATTTTTTCCAATTAGTGAATCATAAAGGAAAAGTGAAAAACATTAAAAAAATTAATGAAATCTATTATTCCAAACACATCTGTATATTACCTTTCCAGATGCATCTCTTCAATTTCCGTGAAAGGAAATAGTTGTACTCGGACCTAATAAATCAAGAATAAGATTTTACTTTATTTTCTATTTTTCCAATAAAACTTCTTTTAATTTACTTCCTATGCACAGTGCATCAAACAATGTAATGACATTATTATTTTTCTCAAAAGGTGTTGCTATTATTATTATATGCTGAATTGAGATATACATTATTCCATGCTCAATGCCATCACATCTACTAACCGAAAGTCAACGGTAAATACAAATATAAAGGTGAAGTTATTCGATTCAAAGATAAGTTATTCATGTTCTTTCGGCATCACAATGATTAAACCTCCTGTGCTCAGTACATTGAGAGTAAATCGCAGCAGAGGCAGAGAGATCAAGAGACCGAAAGGTGAGCGTGAGCAGACAGGCAAGGAAACATGGCATTGCTAAATATCAATTGCCTTCCATGCTCTCTCGCTGAATCCAGAAGATACATCGGAGAATTAAAGGATCGAGGGTCGTATTTTACGCCCCTCCTACTCCTTGATGTTAAGTGGGACTCGTATTCATGGACTCAATTCAATGATTGCCATCGCCTGGTGCTCAGAAGAGTGTGTGCAGGTAAGATGGCATTCATGTCATTATTGGGTTTGCGTGGACATTGCAGGGCAGCGCAGCTTTGGAGTGGTAGCCGCTTCAAGTGGAATGAGAGGAGTGAGGAAGAATCTGGTGAGAGTTCTGAGGCCGTAGTCAATATGTCGTACTTGGGGGCAGATTTCCATCTCGGAGCGACGGAAACAAGTTGTTCCTGAATGACAAAATGTATTAGTCATGGGAGAATACACAAGAGAATGTGTGTTTTTGAAAGGTTATAAGGAGTTTTGGGAATTAGTTGTGACAGGCGGTGTCATGAAGTTGTCACATATTGTCTAATTTTTTGTATTTTTTTCTTTCAAGTTTTTTTTCTAACTAAAATATTATATTATTTAAAATCTGATATGTGTAGAATTATAAAGATTTATAAAATAATCAAGGGTTGCATGTATCTTCAGAAAATCCCATCATTCAACCCAAATATTAGTCTCAAATTCCAGTAAGACTTACAAACACCAATACCCATAATGGATTAAAAGTTGTACACCAATATCCATAATTGATTAAAAGCACATCCTTAATCTGACTAGCAAAAAAACACCACAGACGAGAATTTTCCGTCATAAAATATTTATCTAATAAACATAAAGAATTTAACTTATAACTCCATGTTAATAAATATAAACATAATTTCCATAGGAACTTTGGAAATGACATAGCAATGCTAGGTGCCCTTGGTATAAATGGGGGATACCCTTAAAGTGACGTGTGGACGTTATATACCATGTTATCCACCACATATATGATGTATGGACATGTTGACAAGGAATTTCAGAAGGCCATATCTTGGTTCCTCAATCTCATTATAATGGGATAAATTTTACCTCATCAAAAGCTTTCGGAGAGTAGGCAATGATAAATGCCTTAGAGGTATGGTTTGAAGTGAATTGAAAAAAAAAATCAGAACCCCACCTCCTTAAGGTGACTTAAGGGATTGTTTATGTTTAGTGTGTTACATTGATGGCAAGGAATTTAAATAAGCCTTTCTTAGGTCAGCCCCTAGTGTTGAGCTAATGTAGTTGTTCTTATCATTGAGTGTCTTTGACCTACTTGAGATCATCCACAAAACGTAAATGGCACATCTATTGTACATGATTTTTATTTTTCTACTCTTAGTATTATTCTAATAGTTTTCTTAGGTCCTCCATCTCATTCAGAACTATTTTTTTATGTCATCATAAACCTTAGTATATTTCCAGCACACATATAATGATAGGAAATCATTCTAGATATGGTGCCTTCCCAACATGCCACCCAACCATTTTCCTACAACAAATAGGCAATATGGTTACACATAGTAAGGATATTAGCTAGATAGCTTATCCTCTAAAGGTGGAAATATTCATGCCATATCTAATTCTTGGAATCCACATATGACCATATCTTGAAAGGATTATAAACAAAATGAGAAAGTGATCTATTGGAGTTTTTGTGCCAATAACATGGACTAGTTAGTCTATAGATGCAAAATCTTAATGTTAGTTATGTTATGAAAGAAGACCCATATCAAGTATCTTATAAATTCACTCTAGCTTGAAATTCATCAATGTGAACCAAATCTTGGCATAATTCTCCCTCCAACACTAGTTAGGGTCATATAGCACATAATGTGCCTTAAAATCTCTTTCTCCCTAATAGTTAAGTTCACTAGCAATGTCCCTTCTTTATCCTCCCAATACTCAACCATGTTCATATCCCCATATAAAATCCAAGGAGTGTTAAAAAATTCATCATTGATTGATAATAAAAATGATACACTTTCACAAAATACATTGGAAGCATAAATATTGGACAAACCCAACATTTAATAATTGAAATTTGTGCACAGTGCAACAATTCTTTGAAACATGTAAGAACTTTAATAAATAATAATGCTAATAAACTATGGAAATGCCAATATAGAGACACCATATTTCCTTAAAGAATGAAAAGAGTATAAATATTATCCTTTAAACACATTATTGATATGGAACTGTGAAGCATGAACGTCGCAATTTTGACATCTTATAAACATAAAATATATGTCCCACTAAGATAAGTCAATTGTTGATGTCAATGCATTCTTTGATAATGTCATTTAAATTCTCAACATTCCACAATTTCATTAAAAAATATATCATCTTGCATATCTATATTGTTATTCTTAATATCTTAAAGAGGATGAAAAGATTACTTATAGGAGTCCATTTTGGACAATTTTTGCTAACAATAGTTTGGTTGAGTCACTTCATTGGGTATCTCATTTCATAAACAAAATTATCCTCATGTGAGTGTAGAATTAGTGGTGGGAATAATGTTATTTATCTCTCAAGTCCTCATTATGTGGCCCAATAAAGAGATTCACTCATAACCTTATCCAGTGGTCAACTACGTTTATTTGCAACTATGAACTTGTGAGTCAAAGACTTGGGATTTAGGCTCTATGTGAGAGTTCCCACAATTGCACCATTTCCATTGTTTCTACAATAAAATTCAATCCAAAGGCCTTCGTATATGTTTATTATCTACGGAAATTTAGGTGTAGGAGGATTTTGGGTGGGTTGGACCACCTCTAAGTTAATTTGGATCAAAAAATTAAATCATAGATATGATGATGTGGGCTATAGATAAAATCAAATACTAGTGCTTCTATTTGAATAAAATGTATTTATTATTTTATTGGATAGAAAACATCGGGGCATATTTTACAAATTTAGGAGCCTATAACATGATTTCATTCATGTGGACTAGATCATTGAATTAAAACATGAATAACCCCTTTACTAGACTTCAATTATTATTTTAGTGCTATCCATGTAGCTCTTTGACCACTCAAATATATATATTTTTATGAATACCTCAAAGGAACTCTCCTAACAACATAATGCTTAATGGAGCCCACATGAAAATGGTTACATAGATTATCACATTAAAAATAAATTAAAAAAGAATATGATAATAATAATCATGACCTTTTGATACAACTTTATATCAATATTTTGAAGATCCTTTCTTGACATAAGTTTTGACAACTACTTGGATGTTTCGTAAGCTAAAAGGCACATTGAAGGGCATGGAATGATTTTTTCTCCTATTTCTCTAGTAAAATTATTAAATAATATCATAATCATATATCAATTTCTTTATTTCCTTATGATTAAGTAAAAAAACGGAGCATGCATTTTTTTAACCTATAACCAGAAGAATTTATATGAAGTAAGAACTTCAACAAAACTCACAATAAGAATGCATCATTATCTATATCAAAACATTGAATACAAAAGCTAAAATAAAGATAACTTCCAACACATAATTATACATCATAACTGTATCTAGAGACACAAAATTATAGAAAATCATAAAGGTGTATATTTTTCAAAACAAACTTGAAAACTAAGTTCTTTGTAATACATATAAATTTCCCTAAGATCATGATGAATTGAAACTTCATACATTACTTAAGTTGACTAAGTATAAATCCAACTTGATTGATTCCACTTTATTAGGAAGATAATCTATAATACCTTCTTCCCGTGGTCTCCTATAGTTTGAGTTGACAGACTACATTGATTAGAAGCTCTATAATTCTTGTTGAGATTCAACAAGATGATGAGCTTAGTGAAAAGTAAGCACCTTCACTAAGTGGGGCCCACAGGCTATTTTTAGGTTATGTCTATTTTTAGACATGGTGAGCATACTCTATAAGTTGCAAGATGCTATTTGTAGATGGTAGGTCATATGTGAAAAATAGATGAAATTCTATTTTTAGAATATTGGGTGAAGTCTATTTATAGATCGTCGATCTCAAAATAGGTGCATGTCGATTATTATTAACCCTTAATAATAATCCAACAATAAACATCAACTTATTCTCTTGGAGAACTTTATTTCAGTGAACAGATTTGGAAAATCAGTGGGATGAAGAAATTACGCAATTCCTAGGGTTATTGGTGGCTCATGCATGGAGGACTCAGTTAGAACTAAAGTGGTAAAGTTCTGATAGAGTTGGAAGAGTAGTTACAAGAGTTTTTATTTAGTTTAAGTCAGTTAATGGAGTTAAACTCAGTTGAGCTAGTTTTATCTAGTCTAATTGAAAGATACACTAGTGAGAGTTAAGTGAATAAATTATTTAATTAATTCACAACTAATAACTCACTAACAACTGAACAAATACAACAGTTAACTACAATGCATGTTAGTTCTAGTGGAGGCCCAGTGGAGAGATAGGTGAAAGGGTAAGATGGATTATCTGTTGTGACTATAGTGATGCATTTAATGCATCTAACGCACATTAGAGTTGCCAATGAGGATTGCGCAGTCAAGGCAAGGCCAATTCGAATTCATTTAGGGGTCTTCTTCAGCAAGGATTGTCCAGTGGAGATAGGTTGTCAGGAGGCAAGAAATTGGTGCATGGAATTGAAAATTTCTGCATGACAGTATGTAATGATTGTTGATTTTATTGAGAGCTTGATGTACTAATATTTGTATGAGATTATTACATGATTCCATTGATATACATAATATATGATAGTTGTGTTTTTTAGCTTTAAGCTTTCTTGTTAAACAATTGTGTCATGTATGATTGAATTCATTCACATGTGTTTGCAATTGAGTTTTAAATTTTCGCAAGTTTAATAGTGGAAGGATTCTGTATTTAGCAAGAAGATAAATATTGTTAGATCAAGATGATCTGGTAACACATCAGTATTAATAAATTTCTGCATGGTATCAGATCAGTATTGATTACTGGAGATTGCAATTGTGAATAATTGTTGAGTTTTGTGCTGGTGGACAATTCGAATTTGCTACAGAAATTTCTTGGTGCGACAGTTGAGTATTCATTGAAATGTATTTCAATGGGTTGCGATTGGAGTATGCCCTTGAGAGTAGCTCGAATTACATAGCCTGGAAGGATAGGATGGAGGTGGTTCTTGAAGATAATGGACTGAAGGAGCTCACTGATAGCGATGTTCCTAAGCCTACTTCTAGCAATGCTGCAAGACTCGACGCATGGAAAAATAAGGTAGAAAAGACAAGAAGAATTCTATTGGAAGGTGTGAAGGACCATATTGTGTCAAACCTTCATGGGAAAGCCACTCAATTTGCAATGTGGAAGGCTTTAACAAATCTTTTCCAAATAAGCAGCGACCAGAGGAAGTTGGCGCTGAAAGATAAGCTCAGAAAAATAAAAATGGAGAAGGGCGACAGTATTCCAAAATATGTCACGAAGTTTGTCCACTGTAGGGATGAACTGTGAAGTGTGGGGATTACTATTGATGATGATGACTTGGTGAGCTTGGCTCTCCTTGGGCTTCTGAAGAGTTGGCATAGCTACGAAGACTATGTCAATGGACGGGAGAAGCTGCCAGGATGGGAGAGACTTTGGTCGAATCTTGTGTAGGAGGAGATAAGGCGAAGTACCAGGGATGGCTCTTCATCAAAGAATGATGATGAAGAGAATTTCACTTTGGCTGCCAAAGCAAGGAAAGGGAAGGGGAAGAAATCCCATCCAAAATCCGAGGCTAAAGGCAAGAAGCTGGATTTTTCCAAAGTGAAGTGTTTCCACTATCACGAACATGGGCATATCACCACTAACTGCCCAGAGAAAAAGAAGAACAAGAAGGTTGTTGGAGTTGCAGCTGGAGAGGCCTTAGCCTCAGAATTTTAACGTGATTTCTCTTTGATCGCATGCTTGGTTTCAAGCTCAATGGGATTAGTGTGGTATCTTGATAATGGTGTTTCTTTCCATATGACGAGAGACAAGGAGTTGTTTAGTGACTTGGAGGAGAAGGATCACCAAATGCATATAGAGATGGGCAACGATGGTAGATATAGTGCCACCAGCATTGGGACCATTACTTTTGAGAGGGAGTCAGGTAAACCATTTATGTTGAAAGATGTTATGCATGTTCCAGGTCTAAAGAAGAACTCGGTCTCTGTCACAATGTTGGAAGACAGAGGTTATGACGTTGTTTTCAGCGAGGGAAAATCTTTCATTCAACATAAAACAATGGGTAAAACCAAGAGGATAGGGATTCGAGTTAAGAATCTCTACAAGCTGGAGGTAGATGGCTTCGCTGCAATGATGGGTAAAGAAGAACAAGTGGTGAGTTGGGATGAGGGCGAATTATGGCACAGGAGATCGGGCCATCTTCACCATGGTGCCTTGAAGATTTTGTAGTAGATTTCTACTAGACTTCCTAGGGGTACTCTTGCGTAGTCAGATCAGTGCAAGGGATGTACTATGGGTAATTTTGTGAAGACCACCTTTCATGAGAAGGAGAACCATGCTTCGGTGATCCTGGAGAGAATTCACACAGACGTGTGTGGACCTTTCTTGGTTGCCTCAACAGAAAAACACAGGTATTATGTTATATTTGTTAATGACTATTCTCGTAGATGCTAGACCTTCTTCATGCAAAAGAAGAGTGAAACATTCTCAAAGTTCTGTGAGTTTAAAGCATTGGTGGAGAAGGATTCGGGGAAGCAAGTGAAGGCTCTACGGAGCGATAATGGCGGTGAATATATCTCGAATGAATTCAAATAATTTTGTAGCAAGGAAGGAATTTGAAGAGAACTCATAGCACCTCATAACCCACAGCAGAATGGGGTCATGGAGAGGAAGAATAGAATGATCGTGGGTGTTGCACAAGCTATGTTGCATGACCAGGGCCTACCGATGCACTTATGGGTGAAAGCATGCAACACTGCGGTGTATGTGCAAAATCGTTGTCCTCATAGAGTACTTGGCATGAGTACAGCTGAAGAAGATTTTACTGGTAAGAAGCCTGATATTTCTCATTTGAAGATTTTTGGCTCATTTTTTTACATTCATGTGACAAAGGACACTAGGAAGAAGCTGGAGCCGACTGCAAAAGTTGGGATATTTGTGGGGTACACAGAAACACCCCATAATTATTGTGTGTATTTTCCAAATAGTCAAATGAATGTGGTGCGACGGGATATAAAATTCATTCAGGTGAAAGCCATGAAGTTGTCACATGAGAGGGAGCTACACTTGCATGCAAAGGAGGAACTTCTTATTCCCAAAGATGAGCCTCTAGATGTGGATCAGCCACAGGAGGAGATTAATGGAGTGGAGGAGTCCACTCATGCAGAACCAAACATCAGATCTAGTAGAAAGCATACCGCAGAAGCTGAGAGACTGAAGCTTGATGCGATAGAGAATGTAGGAGTGCCTACATCATAGCATAGAGATAGACAGTCACCTAACCGATTTACTAGATGCATGGCTCTTATGAGAAAGTGTGTCATGATAGAGCCATCTTCTTTTGAAGAAGCAGCGCAGGAGCCCACATGGGTAGATGCCATGGTGGAGGAGTATGACTCCATTGTCAGAAACAGTGCTTCGAAGATTATTCTAAGGTCAGTGGGTAAATCAGTGGTAGATTTGAAATGAATCTACAAGGTAAAGCAAGCTGCTGATGGGAGCATCCAGAAGTATAAGGCAAGATTTGTTGCCCAAGGCTTCTCATAGATCGAGGGGATTGATTATGAAGAAACCTTTGAACCTGTCACATGATATTCCTGCATAAGGACCATCCTTGCTCTCTTAATGCAGATGGGTTGGCACAGTCATCAAATGGATGTGAAGACTACGTTCCATAATGGGATCATTGAGGAAGAGGTGTAAATTGAGCAGCCTGAAGGATTTGAGATCTTCAGCAGTGAGTCGCATGTGTGCAGACTCAAAAGAGGGTTGTATGGGCTAAAGCAAGCACCACGTGCTTGGTACACACGAATCGACATTTATTTCACTAGACTTGGCTTCACTAAGAGTGAGGTGGATGCAAACTTGTACCAAATTGTGGTGGAGGATAAGCTTTTAATCATTGTTCTTTATGTTGATGATTTAATACTAATGGGTGATGAGCAGTTGATACACTCATGTAAGGCAGATCTTGCAAAGGAGTTCGAGATGAAGGATTTGGGCCTCCTTCATTATTTCCTTGGATTGGAAATATGACATCGAGAAGGTGAACTGTTTCTGTCTCAAGGCAAGTATTCTCGGGAGATACTTGGTAAGTTTCACATGGAGGACTGCAAGCCCATGGATACTCCTCTTCCAGGAAATTGGAGGAAAGAGGATGCTACATTGGCAGAGGTAGTGGACGCCACTGTTTATTGACAGGTGGTGGGTTCGCTCATGTATTTAGTTAATACAAGACCAGACATATTCTATGTGGTAAACCAACTTTCACAAGCGATGGTTAAGCCTACCAAGCTCTTTTGGAAGGTAGGTAAGCATGTCCTGAGATATCTTAGGGGCACATCTGAGTATGGTTTATGGTACAGAAAGATGGATGAAGTGAATTTTCATGGCTTCACGGATGCAGATTGGGCAGGTAGCCCAATGGACAAAAAAAGCACATCAGGAGGGGTTTTTAGTATTAGATCTAGAGCAGTTTCTCGGTACAACAGGAAACAAAGATTCGTGGCACTTAGTTTAGTGGAAGCAAAATACATGGCAGTAAGTCAAGTTGCATGTGAGGCTATCTGGATGAGGAAGATCCTAGTCGATTTGTTCGGTCCACATTTAGCTCCTACAGGGATACATTGTGATAATCAGAGTTGCATTAAAATCTCGATTAATCCTGTGTTTCATGATGGATATAAATATATTGATATCTGGTATCATCATATCAGAGATTGTGTGCAGCGAAAGATCATGTTGCTTCAGTACATTCCTACGAAAGATCAAGATGCAAACATTCTGACGAAGGCACTTGGCAGGAGAAAATTTGAATACCATAGAGGCAGGATCGTGGTGAAGGATAATCCATATCTTGTTGAGAGGGAGTGTTGAGATTCAACAAGATGATGAGTTTAGTGAAAAGTAAGCACCTTCACTAGGTGGGGCTCGCATGCTATTTTTAGGTGTATTTCTATTTTTAGACATGGTGAGCATATTCTATAAGTTGCAGGATGCTATTTGTAGATGGTTGGTCAAATGTGAAAAATAGATGAAATTCTATTTTTATAATATTGGGCGAAGTCTATTTATAGATCTTCGATCAAAAAATAGGTGCATGTCGATTATTATTAACCCTTAATAATAATATGACAATAAAAATCAACTTATTCTCTGGGAGCACTTTATTTCAGTAAACAGATTTGGCAAATCAGTGGGCTGAAGGAATTATGCAATTCTTAGGGTTATTGGTGGCTCATGCATGGAGGACTCAGTTAGAACTAAAGTGGAAAAATTATGACAGAGTTGGAAGAGTAGTTACAGGAGTTGTTATTTAGTTTAGGTCAGTTAATGGAGTTAAACTTAGTTGAGCTAGTTGTATCTATTTTAATTGAAAGATACACTAGTGAGAGTTAAGTGAATTAATTAGTTAATTAATTCACAACTAATAACTCACTAACAATTGAACAAATACAGTAGTTAACTACAGTGCATGTCAGTTCTAGTGGAGACCCAGTGGAGAGATAGGTGAAATGGTAAGATGGACTATCCGTTGTGACTATAGTGATGCATTCAATGCATATGACACACATTAGAGTTTCCAATGAGGATTGCGTAGTCAAGGCAAGGCCAAATTGAATTCGTTTAGGGGTCTTCTTCAGTAGGGATTGCGCAGCGGAGGCAGGCTATCAGGAGGCAAGCAATTGGTGCATGGAAGTGCAAATTTCTGCATGACAGTGTGTAATGATTGTTGATTTTACTGAGAGCTTAATGTATGAAGCTTTGTATGAGATTATTACATGATTCCATTGATATACGTAATATATGATAGTTGGGGTTTTTAGCTTTAAGCTTTCCCCTTAAACAACTGTGTTATGTGTGATAGAATTCATTCACATGTGTTTGCAATTGAGTTTTAAATTCTTCAAGTTTAACAGTGGAAGGATTCTGTATTTAGCAAGAAGATAAATATTGTTAGATCAGGAGGATCCAGTAATACATCAGTATTAGTAATTTTCTACAATTCTCAGCCTTTGTCAATGTGACTACCATGTTCTGGAGCATGTTATATTCTACTTTCAAAACATTGATCTAACACTTAGATGACACTAAGGTCCCCATAATGGTTTCTACTTAAGAATAAAATAGTTATCATGTTCATGTATTTTCATTGTTGTTATAGCAATTGAGCTTTAATTTCTATAGATAGACTCCGTGTGACTCTACACCACATATACTATGTCCTAAAGCTCCTTTTAATCCATCTAAGAAGTGTAGCAAACTAATTCATAAGAAAAATTGAGATACTCAAAACTTCCTACACTTATATGCATTAGGTGCAACAATATCTCTCTCAAAACCCATTGTAATAATAGGCTTAACTTAGAATGATCACTAAGGACAATATTCAAACCAACATTAAATAGGAGACTCCAAAATAATGATAGGGGGTTAGAGGTTATACAATTTGAACATCAATGCAAGAAAGAACATGAAATAGCATACCACCCAAAACATAGAGAACAAACTCATTCCCTATCCAAAATCTAGTTGAATATAAGTAATTGGATTGATGGAGAAGAAATGGCCTAAATATGCAAGCTTGAACCAAAATTCAAGCATTTTAGTCTAGTGTCCAAAGCCATACATCATATGCATCTTGAAGGGGCATGAACATAAGAAAAGTATTTGGAAGTTTCATGTGAAAAGCAAGAGAAGTTGAATAATATTGAATATTTGATTTAGATAAATCTATCAACATCATTAACGGGAGGATAAGACAAAAATCATGCGAGGTTAGAAAGTCAAGTAAGACAAAAATCATGTGAGCTTAGAAGGCTAAGTAAAATAGTAGCTAGAGGCCAAGAGTCACCAATAAATTTAATAAATATCATCATTACAATGATGATGTGATTTATCCTTTTGGTAATATATGTTATCTTCATATGTTAACAGAGAAGTTGCATACACTTATCTTCATATGTTAATAAGAGAAGTTGTTTTCTTATGTTTAATATTCTTACAAGTTGTTATTGGTTATAGTTCACTATTATTATTCATAATTTTTTGAAGCTTGTGGGGATGGAAAGTACAATATGTTGGCCATTTTCATATTTGTTATGTCCAGGCTCATTAATATTATGTAATGCCAATAAATTGGTGTAATGCTAGCTTCTCCTAACAACTTGTAAACAATTCTCGATTCCTCAATGATGCTTCTATTTTGGCTGATCATTATCCTTACTCTTTGTATTTCTCTCTTTCTTTCATCTAAATTGTTTCTTAAAATGCTCGGAATGTTAGATTAATTAAAATTTTCATTTGCATTTTTAGTTGCATTTAATATAAATTCATGTTAGATAACAACATGATTATATTGTTGAGAAACAAAGTTTTATTGGACCTTTTGTCAAATAAATATGTAAAGTGATACAAGGAATTTTCCCATATCAACTAATAACAATTTTATAAAAATACCAAACTCTTAACATTTTTACATATATCATTAAAAAATTAATTATATTTACAAAAATATATAACATAACTAATCAACATAAACACACATAATTTAATTAAATAATTAACTATATTTACAAGAAAAATATAATAAACAATCACCTTAATTACCCCCACACACACACATATATATATATCGAATAAAAAAAACACACACACCACCCTTTGCTTATGATGTTCTTTCTTATTATCTTTTTGACTAATATACTTGACATGCAGCATGGTCACGCCCCTAACGTACGCATTAGTTGTCAAATGTTCCCACCACATAAAGAACAATTATTCCAAGTTGTCGGTTGTTGTTCACGTAAGCCTGCAGCATGAAATGTGGTTCCTGGTGGTGTTGCTTTGAAATGAAGTACACCGCTTACATTACTACAATGATGTATACCTTTGCATATGCATAAACACTTCTGCAACGCCTATCTTTCAGTCAAAAGCAATAGTTGTACTAGTCTGGGAAATGGAAAAAATAAAAGTTCACTTTATTTTCAAATTTTCCTGCAAGATTTCTTTTAATTTCCCTAGATTTCTTTTAATTTACCTCCTACGTTCCCCCTGCAATGATGTAATTATATTCCAAAGGTATTACCGACATTAAATGCTCAATTAAAATATACAATATTTCCTGCTCAATTCCATCCGATCTTCCAACAGGTTCAATGCCATCATATCTACCAACAATAAGTCAAAGGCTAAGCGAAAGGTAAAGCTATTACATTCAAAGATAAGTCAAATTATAGTGAGAATGAACAATTAAGAAATGAAACATGGTAGAAGCTTTGTCAAATAGCAATTGCCTTCCATGCTCTCTTGCTGAATAAGAAAATATATCAAAGGATTGAAGTATCCATCTGCTTGCATAATCAAATATCAATTCTCGAAGTTTTTTCTTAAGATTCATTTTACAATCTAATATGAACTTCATATGTGTGTCTTAAAAATATATTTTAAATAAAAAATAGTGTGAGTTATAATAAAACATAATTTATAGTTTAATATGACTTAGACATGTGTTTCTAAATATATTTTAAATAAAAAATTATTGTTAGTTACAATCAAACATAATTGATTATATATAGTTGGTTAGTTTTAATTAAAAACATTATAAAATATCAATAATCTTATTATTATTGTGCTCAGTTAGTTGTTAACATTACAATTTAATATTAAAAAGATAAAATAAAAAAATAAAAATATTTCATTCTCACTCTTACAGTTATAAATAAAAAATTTATATTTCTCTTATAAATATTTCAATATAGAACATAAATAAATTGTTTAAATGTCCACACACACACACACATATTATTTGTGTATATATGTTTGTGTGTTCCCTCGATGGGGGTGATCGACCCTCAGTTGATAGGGCCTTGGGATACCACCCCTAGCCACATGTATCCCATGCGATTTTTAATGCGCGTAGGTGTTGGGTACTCAACCCGATGAAGGACACTTGTGGAGAAGGTAATCTTAAGCAGTATGCTTTGCGTGGGGAATGTCATTGTTTGGATGTCTTGGCCGATGAGAAAAGATGGTGTGAAAGGTGTTGGCAGTTATGCTTGTTGTTCAGGCTTGCGGCGAAAGATGAAAGCCCAAGGTGGTGAGGGATTAAATGCTGAAGTCGACTCGTGTGTGTGGTATTGTTCTCAGGACTTCGTTTGGGACCTAGGAGCGTTTATGTCTTGAGATTCTGCATTGGTGGGTGGATGGATCTATTTTGGGTTGATGCTCCTCCACCAGCCAGCTATCCTCTTTCAGTGATGACGGCATCACCTGCATCTACAAATTTGGGTAATGTGCTTCCTCTCCTACTGGTATTTGTTGGTTGTCTTTAATTCTCTTTCTAGTGGACTTGTGGCTATTTCTCTTGTGAAAAGGTGGCATTGTTGGTTCAATTTAGTTGTCCTCAAACGCTACATGGCTAGGATTTGATTCAGTGTTCCTATGGGGTTTTCGGTGTGTGAGTTTGCTCTCATTTTTAGCCAGGTGCATCGGGTCCCTATGAGGAGTAATATGGGGTTTCATTTGTGGAATTGTGGTCAATTGTGCTCCCCATTTGTGTTTGAGGAACGAGTTCATCTTGGGTTCGATTTTGGGAATATACTTGAGTGGAACTAGGAGTCTGTATTCAAGTTTCATAAGCCCTTGAAATTTAAGTTGGTTGGACTTCAATGTTCTGGAAGGGTTTCAATGTTATTCAGTGGGCGTTGTTGTGTTAAATATCGGGGCCCACTTCCATTCTCAAGGTTGGTTGATCTATGTAGTGTCAGGGTGCTTAAGGGAGTCTAGTCCTGGTGCGTTAGCTTAATAGAGCCGACTCCCTTCTATTGTGTTGTCTTGTGGTGGGAAATTTGGAAATTGGTGTGTAGTGGAGATTTGGTGGGTCAGTTCGTTTGGGGTCTTGTTCTGTTCGAAGAACTCGCTTTGCGTGAAGTTATGTTGCATCATCAAGGAAGACCTCGTAGAGGGGGTGGACACCATGGTCATATAGTGGCTCGCATGGGTGATGCCTCATCCTTTAGTGAAGAATGCTTAACGATATAGAGAAGAAGAGATAACATAAAAGCCCGCTCCTTCTCCTAGTCGTGTGGTTTAGGCTCCCTCCCTAGAATCGATTATTGCTCGATTACGATGGATCAAGGCCAACCTGGATATACTCCACGATCATATATATGAGGATAAAAATGAAATGGTGGTGTATTGGAATGACAAACAGTTCTCTCAATTTGAAATTCTGCAACAACTATAGAATGTTCGCAAAATCCAGCGGCAAACAAATGAATGTTTGCAAGAGTTAGAGGCCTGCCTAGAGCACATTGATTACCATATGCATGAGAAATAGGGTCAGCTTGTTCTTGCAACCATGCATCATATGCGTCTCCCACCTTGATATGCCTTTGATAGGTTGTTTGCTTATTTTTTTCAAATTTTGGCTAGTATGTCTTCATAGCCCTGCGGAAATAAGGTGTCAATTGCTGAATCTTCTACTTCATATTCCATCTCTCCTTTCCAACAAATCTCGTCGAAATGAGGTAGGGCGAATTGATGAAAATATAAATGTCAAATATATGTGTGTGTGTGCTAATGTTTACCTTAGTAAAATATTTAAAAGGAAAAAGTAATTAAAGGTAAAATAATTTAGTCAATTTTTAATCAGAGGAAAATGTGTAACTTAGTCAATTTTTAATATAAAATATTATTAATAATAAAATACATAGTTGAAACCTTCTGGAAAGTGATTGTTATCATTGATATGTCTAAAGTTTCAAGTGAACACTTCACCCATCTTGAGAGGAAGACAACTTTAATTGATAACACATAACTTTCCAGAAAGTTTCACCTACATCAAGTTAATGAATGTGGAAATATACATTCTAAACTAATAAATTATTCAAAAATATAATTTAAATAATGAAAAATTACACATGGTGTATATATAGAGACAAAAAAAAACTATAGATTCACCTTAATCATGAATTTATCAAACACTAAAATTGATTAAATATCTTAAATTGTAAATATTTTTTTCGCATTCTAAAAATAAATTTGCATATAATGAGATTTGATTCCCCTAGAGTCTTAGTAAATTCTTGCTTAAGATGAATCTATAATACGGGTATCTTACATATCTCCTCCTCCTACTGTTCGATGTTCAATGGCGTTCATATTCATGCACTCAATTCAATGATCATCATCTCCGAGTACTCAAAATTTGTGCAGGTGAAATGGCATTCATGCATTAGTGCGTTTGTGTGGACATTGGATTTGATTTCTTTCCAAAGGAAAAAGATACATACGGAAAGTGTACTTTATTGAGTGAGTGGAGAACTTGAAGCCGTAAAACCACATAGAATGGACATATAATTGTTGTTGGTTGTCAAGTCTTATATAGACAATCATGACAACACCTACCCATTATACAGATTCACTTCAAATACGAGAGGTCAAGTTCTACTAGTTGTATCTCACGATTCCACCAGTTGTACGACAAAGTTCCTACTCACACATTATTTCATTTTCTTTATTCTTTTTTATGGTCCGTTCTCATTTTCTTCCATTGAATATATGAATAGGCTATTTTCCTATTGCCTAGAAGTGTGTGTTTTTTCTATGGGTATTACTTAATCGTCGTTTATTGTAACTAGATTTATTTATTTGTTTTTTTTCTTTCGAAGTTTGATTTTTTTATATGGTTATCCTTGATTTATTGTTATTTGTTACAATTGAATTTTTCATCCTGCAATTTATTACTTACTATTTCGTCTTTTTCAATCTTCTTTGATTTCTCGACCACCTATTATAACTTTCTTTCTTTTGCTATCTACTACTATCAATTTCCTCATATGAGAGGACACAATAACATGAATCATTGTGCAACAATTGTACTTGAAACCATATAAAAAAGACATTCCATAAATGATATCATATAGGTTAATCATTAAAAACAAATGAAACGAAACGTATAGCATATTGAAATCAATGTATTAAAATTATTTATTATTATTATTAATTTTATTATTCAATTTTAAGGTCGCGGCTAAGTCAAACATTAAATTGGTGTATGATACCCTCTCGTTTGTGGGATAAAGGACCCACCTCCTCGCAACGATTTGACTGCTAAGTTTACGAAGGCATACATACTCTACCCACTATAGTTTTGAACCTATGACCTTTTAGGAGAAAACACATGCTCTTAACTATTAGGCCCACTCAAGTTGTATACAACTATTAAAATCAATACCTTATTATAAAAATAATGTAGAAAGCAACTTAATTGAAAATTATCAGCTTTATAAATATTAAAATCTATATAATGTAATGAAACAATGTATGGAACACCAAAAGTATTGTACTAAAAAAAATTAATGTATACATTATATATACACTAAAAGAAATGTACTATATTAAGCAAAATGTAAAAAATAATATAGCATATACAAATATTTAAGCCAATGTATTATTGACTTGATTTATTATATATTTTCTAATGTAAATATATAATTTTTCATAAAATTTGTTATTTTTATTTTTATTTTATATATTATGCTAAATATAATAATACTTTTTACATTTAAAAAAATATATATTAAAATATAAATTAAATTTGTAACAATTATTTTTCCATGTATGTAAAACCCAATGGTGTGAATTATAGACGTATATGTGAAAATAAATTGATGACTTGGAGGGGCATACAAATTGAAAGTTCAAAGAGGGAAATTTTGTGGTGGATTGTTGTATGGTTGATAAGTTATTGTTGCATGTTGGTTGATTTCCCTATGGCGTGTGGCGATAAGGCCCATACCAACATTTTTTACTTCTCATAACTATCCAGCTAATGACAAATTGGCCTTTGCTAACAAGTAACGAAGTCAAATTTGGTATACTGATTAAAGGATGACACCATATCATTCGTTTCCTCATGAAATGTAGAGAGACAATAGACTTTAGTCTCTTGGAGGTTATGGAGAAGTTGTGGTTGAGGTATGCAAGGAGCAGGCATGTCCCAGAAACAGGAAAAGCAAGGAAGTTTCGAGTGAAGACACTAAAAGGAGCACTGTTCAAATATATTGACGTGGAAGCAAGAAGTAACTAAGATGGCATAAAGTAAACTAGTTCTATGGTTTGGGAATGTGTCGCATGTAATGGTGTTAATGCCACATGATGGCGTATCTAATATTGATTGATTAATGAGGAGATCAGGGAGAAATAGGTCATTTGTGGTGCTTTCCTAAGGGTTGTGAAACTACTTGGTGTTGGCTTCCTAGAAATCAAACTTTTGTGATGGGGAAATTTGGGTAGTTGTGGTGCTTTCCTTGGGGCTATGAAACCACTCATACAGTGGATTGCATAACCCTATGGTTCTTTCAATGAGAGGTGGTTGTTAAACCACTAAAATAATTGACTCCATCTCCTATAACTAAGGTAGAATTAATTTGAATGTTGGTTGAATCCCTGTGTTTCTAGCCACAAAGAAAGTGAGTCATTGTGGTACTTTCCTTGTGGATATGAAACCACCTAAATAGTGGACTCCTCCTCCCAGTTGCTTGAATTAAGCCTTCATTCTAACTCTGAATGTCCTTGGATACACATCTCCTTAGACTTTGGCTATGGCTCAAGGGTGGTCAACTGCAAGAAATAAATCAATGCAAATTCCCTAAGATTGGGTGGATATTTGAAGTCCTTCCTTTAGTCTTCATCCATCTTTGAACAGTCAGATAAGTTTAGATTGACCATGTGAATGTCTTATGGACTATGATAAATTCTATTACAATGTTAACAATGAAATCTCTAGTATGCTATGTATATGAATGACTTTTAGAGCTATGATACTCGCTTATATGACCATGATAGAATGTTGCTCCCTAAATTAATGGTTTGTTGTATGTTTTGAATATGTTTTTTTTACTATCATGATTATGATCATGTGTTTTTTGATAGTATGCAAATGAACACATAATTCCAAATGTTTATTTTGGTTACCTTATTTCAATTTTAAGGTTGCAACCTTAGGACTTGGGTTGAAATGCTAGAACGGGCTTACGTTAAGATTGTAGACTATTAGGATCAGGTGGGGAGGTCATCCTCTTGTTTATATAAATTATTTAGGATTTCTAGTTTTTTTAGCGAATGGTATGTCATTGAGACTGGGTGGACATTAGTGGAGCCTAGCCCCAATAGAAATAGGCTCCACTGCGCATCTCTTACTGCCTCTCTCCTATGATATTATCAAACATTTTAGGTGGTAATAAAACTAGGTGGCATGACATGTCCATGGCATGGAAAGTCCCTTATACTGACCTACCAGTGTGATGTGGGTTTGTCGATTCACTTGAACCAGATTTTGGTCCAAAATATAAATAATGGGAAACACCTGAGAAACAAAAAACATAGGGACTTGGTGGGCCACATACTAAGTGAATGTTGTGGATGGCCATGTGAAACTTTCCTTATCACCAACTTCTCACCAATTTCCACCAAAGTCATGGCATAGTGCATCCTATATGCACGTTTTTGTGGGTATAAAAAATATTGATATTAATAAACCCTTCCAACTTAAGTGTGATGCAAGTGGAATGACCATTGATGTTGTTACAAGTTAGAATGATAAACATGTTTATTTTGTCAACGAGAAGTTGAATTAAACCAAACAAAAATATTCTCACCTATAACAAAGAAATTTATGCAGTAATACAATCTCTAAAATAATGGAGGCATTATCTCATGCCTATGGAATTTATCTTTTATACTGATAACCATAATTTATAGTTTATAACCAGGTAGGATAGGTTAAAATAAAAGCATGCTAAATGCGTTGAGTTCATGAGAAGTTTTACTTTTTTTCTTAAACATATCAATGGGAATGCTAACAAGGTTGCATATGCTTTGAGTAGGATATGCTTGGTTCTATAGGAATTTCAAGTGGGTACTTTGGGATTTGAACACCTCAAAGAAATGTATGATGAATACCTAGAAATTAAATAATATTATAAAGCATGTGATAATTTAATGTTGGGAGATAAAACTCCCTAGATCTAGTGTATGATTTAGGAGGGACTATTTTTCAAGGGTAACCAATTGTGCATTCCAAAGTTCTTAATGAGGGACAACTTATAGTAAGAAAAACATAGTGGAGTGTTATTTCACCACTTTGGACACGATAAAATTTATTCTCAACTAAGTTCTTTTTATTTCTAGCCAAGTATGAGATGCAAGGTTAAAAATTTTGTCGATAAATTTAAAATTGGTCAATATTCCAAGTGGAATCAATAGAATGTTAGCTTATATCATCCATTACCCATACCAAGTAGACCATGGAATGTTATAAGAATGTATTTTCTTTTACCTAGAACTTGAAAAGGAAATGATTCAATATTTGTAGTTATTGACATATTTCCCAAAATGGAACATTTCATGCCCTATTATAAAACCAATGATGCCACTCATATTGAAATTTTTTTTTTGAAGGAAATCATGAGATTACATGGAGTACCCAGAAGTATATTTTTAGGTAGGGACATAAAATTTGTCAGACATTTCTGAATAACATCATCAAGAAATATTGGAAAAAATATTCCCTTTAGTTTAGCCTATCACCCTCAAATAGATAGGAAAACCAAAGTGGAAAACAAGAGATAGGAAATTTATTGATATGCTTATTAAGTGAACATAGAAAACAGTGGGACCAAGCTCTACCACAAGTTGAATTTTCTTACAATGATACACCCAACACAAGTATATGAAATAATCCATTTCAAACAATGTATGGTATGCACCCAAGGGAAATTTCTAAATCTAATAACCTGAGAAAATAAGAAGTCTTGGGTATGTGTTATACTCTTTTCACAACTAGCGCTGTTGTGATATGTTGCGTCAGGTGCGGCAGGGTGGTGGTATGGGGAGGTAGCCCCCCTGCATGGGGTTGGGCACAATACCCCAAATTATTTTTTGGGTAGACCCACCCATGTGTTTTCATATGGTTTCCTGAATGATGATTTTTCCAATGGCTTTGTAGATCTGGTTAAAGGAACTACGGTTATGTTCTAATCCGGGGTTGATCGATTATGGATTTTATGAATGTTTGCGCATGTATATAATGTATTGTAAAATTGAAAGGACTGTAATGAAAAATTAATCTATTTTTCCCAGTTTTGGGTTCTTATAGAAAAATCTTTGTGCATATTTTCTATACTTTCCATTGTATATTTTTTATTTTTAAAGAATTTGTTTGCAAGTATTATCTATACAGGATTAAAACAATGAGAAAGAAGTGCAAGTGCAAAGGAAATAAATAAAATGAAATAATGTGTGAATACTCATGTTGGGAAATACAAATTTCAAAATAAAATTTTATGTTTAAATTAATTTTTATTTATATATTATGTTAAATATAATAAAATTTTTAACATTTAAAAAAAATATATTATAAATAAATTAAATTTTTAACAACCATTTTTCCATGTATGTAAAACCGAGTTGTGTGAATTATAGATGTATGTATATATCTAATTGAAAAAAAAGTGATGAATGACCTAAATGGAGGGACATACATATCCAAAGCTCTGGGAGGGAAAACCTATGGTGGGTTGTTGTGTGGCTGATAAATGACTATTGTGTGTTGGTTAATTTCCCTATGACGTGTTGTGATAAGGCCCATACCAACATCCTTTACTTTTCATAACTATCCACCTATTGACAAATGGGCATGCACTGAAAAGTACAATTAGAGTGGATAGCCTTAGTAGAGGATGACACCATCCATCCCCTTTCCTTGTGCAATGTAGAGAGACAAGATACTTTAGTCTCCTCCAGATAGTTATGGAGAAGTGGTGGTTGAGGTATGTAAAGAGTAGGTGAGTGAGAAAAAGAGGAGGACCAAAGAAGTTTCGAGTGAAGACACTAAAAGGAGCATTGTTCAAAGATACTAAGTGGAAGCAAGAAGTAGCTAATCTGGTGTAAATTGAACTAGTTTTATGGATTAGGAATGTGTTCCATGTAGTGGCATTGAGGCCACATGAAGGTGTATCTAAGTTTGAATGGTTAATGAGGAGCTCAGGGGAGAACTAGGTCATTTTTGGTGTTTTCATTAGGGTTGTGAAACCACTTGGTGATGGTTTCCCATCCATTAAACCATTGAGATAGGAAAATTTGGGTCATTTTAGTGCTTTCCCCTTGGTAATGAAAATACATATACATTTGATTATGGAACCGTATGGTGCTTTCCATTAGAGGTGGTTGT
Organism: Pinus albicaulis; assembly: GCA_034641835.2. Classification (NCBI taxonomy): domain Eukaryota; kingdom Viridiplantae; phylum Streptophyta; class Pinopsida; order Pinales; family Pinaceae; genus Pinus; species Pinus albicaulis. The sequence goes on along the minus strand of CM076578.1, from coordinate 1,499,232,398 downwards.
TAAACCACTAAAAAGAAGTGATTCCATATCTTGGTACTGAGGTCGAATTCATTTGAATCTTGAGTGAATCCCTGTTTTTCTAACCACAAAGAGTCATTCTTGTGATTTCCTTAGGGCTATGAAACCACACAAATAGTGAACTCCTTCTCCAATTTGTTTGAATTAAGCCTTTGATTTGAATGTCCCTAGATATGCGTCCCCTTACTCTTTGGATATGGCTCAAGAATGGTCAACTAAAACAAATATTGCAATGAAATTTCCCTATGGATGGGTGGAGATTTGAATTCCCTCCTTTAGTTTCCAACCATATTTGAAGACACATATAAGTGTACATTTCCCATGTGAATATCTTATTGACTATGATAATTTTTGTTACATTTTTTATAATGTAATATCTTGTGTGTTATTGATATAAATGGTTGGAAAATATATGATTCCTATAAATATGTCCATGATGGAATGTTTTCCCATAAATTCATGGTTTTTTGTATCCCTAGAATATGTTTCTTTTATCTCCATGATCATGACCATGTATTTTTGGATTCTATGTAAATGAATGGATGATACTGAATGTTTTTTTTGGTTACCTTGTGTCAATTTGGAAGCTCAGACCTCAAGATTTGGGTCGAAAACCCATAATTGGCTTATGTTAAGACTGTATACTTTTAGGCTTGGTTATGGAGGTCAACCTCCTATTTACATAAATTACCTATGAATGGTGGTTTCTATAGTGAATGGTATGTCATTGGCACTGATTGGGAACTGGTGAAATAATTCCAAAGTATAACCAAGCTCTGTTTCCCATCTCTTACTGCCCCTCACCTATAATAGTATCGAACATCATTTCCAGTAATAAAACTAGGTGGCATGACATGGACATGACCTGGAAAGTCCATTATGCTTACCTACCAACATGATGTGGGATTGTGAATTCACTTGAACCAAATTTTGGTCCTAAATATAAATAATGGGATACATCCTAGAAACAAAAAAGGAATGGACTTGGTGGGCCACATACCAATTTGATATGGCAGTGGCCATGTGGAACCTGCCTTATCTCCCAATATGTAATGTTCCAAATATAAATTTTTCCAGATTTTTCTTTAGAAAATTTTATCTTAATTTAAATAGATAATGAGAAAAATTATGAACCATAAAATAAACAACAAAACTGAAAATAAAAAAGAGAATATGCATATAAACTCAGCCTTATTTTATTAATATGAAAATATGTTGATACAAGACAGTGATATGGCTGAGGTAATGGCCTAAGGATATCTCCAATAATGTGGCACTAGCCTCCAAAACTGGAATGAACTAAAACTGTGAAGCTCTTCCCTGAATTCTGGATGAATTCACCAAGGGGAGAGTTGGGTACTTTCCCACTATATCTTAATCACACGAGGGTTTTTGTCCTAGGGTTACTGTTGAGGCTGGGAACTCCTGGTTCTCCAAACCTCTCCAAAAGAAAAATACTCAACTCAAGGTTGTCCCAAATGATCTCCTCCTCCTCCTTTTAAAGACTCCATGGATAGATCTCCAAGCCTCTAGAAGAATCTTATTTTATCATTTTATTATTATTATTCTAGAAGCTCTTCCCTTGACTTTATATTAAGTGACTTTTAATTTTATTTTATTTCACTTAATTCACTTTTTCACTTTTTCCCCCATTTAATATTTTTCCCTTTTTTAATTAAAATGACTAATGAAACTCATTTTAAGCTGGGGAAAATGGTAAATCACCCACCATACTCTCTCCAACCACTAGAATTCACTTCTCAAAATCTCATCTTGTAGATATTATCATTTTTGTTCAAACGTGCTACTATAATAATTTATTCCATTAAATATTCCACTCGAAATGCCACCTTGAGCATAATTAGTTAAATTATGCCCCATAATAACATTGTTTTATATAAATTATCATAAATCCACAAAACCAAAAAAAATTTGTGTGGAACTGCTGAAGATGATGAATATGCTAAGAAAAAGTCATTGAATCCCCTAACAAAAATCCTCAAAACGCCCCCTAGACCCCTCATGGAATAATCCTACTTCTGCGGCCTGACCATCACATACCATGGAAACGAATCCTAGTTGTACTATCGAGAAAAATAAAAATGGATGCATAACATATCCTCCCACCCCAAGATTTCTTTCCCTCAAGCAATCTGTATTTTTCCACTACAGAGGCATTTTCAAACTCATATTAGGATCCGATATGAATCATTATGCTATGACATGCCTCTATGTTAACCATTCATGAATGGATCCTTCAATGGTTACAAGTACATTATGTTGACACACCTTATCCACTCAATGGAACAACAATAAACTTTTGATTACATGGTCAACTGACTCAATAAATAAACCTCTCCACATCAAGACATACTCAAAAATTACATAGAGGTCTAAATATAATTTGAACACCTCATGTAGAATCACCATACTCTTTAACTAACTCAACAATTATTAAAATATTTCATTCAGAAATTTTAACAAATGGTTAGCAAGTAGTTTTTTTGTCAAAAAATTTGTAAATGATATGGAAACACTTGTGAAATAAATATGTATGAGAGGAAAATTCTTGAGATAATTATAAATCTCAAATCAGTTTGATGCCACACTGCATGCATGCAAAACTCGAGTGAAATGAGGTAGACCCAAGTGTTGGAATTGACCCAAAGTAGTAGCATGCACTTCCCATAAAGTATTTTTGTTGCTACTGAAGAAGAGCTGGAGTTTATGCCCTCAAAATGACTTGGAAAAATTTGAAAAATTAACTTGGATCTCCTCACATCAAACATATAAAAGCCTAGAATTTGTTTGGCTTAAATACAAGTCATTATCAAGTCCACCAAGTGGTGTTAATTACCTGATTTAACAATAAAAACACTACCGAAGGAATGTCGATAGATTATCACACTTGTTTACACGCTTATACGATGCTCGATCAGTGGTTTCCTATTATGATGGAATGCAATGTTTCTCGGGCCGCGTTTTTAAGAGACTGTGTTTTCATGTTGTGGGGAATTAGATGAATAATCCCAGATGCTCAAATCTTGGCACAATTCTTCCTCCAACACTAGTTAGGGTCATATAACACATCATGTGCCTTCAAATATCTTTCTCCCTAATAGTTAGGTTCACTAGAAATTTCACTTCTTTATCATCTCAATACTAAACAATGTTTAGATCCCCATAAGATTCCCATAGAAAATACAAGGAGTGCTAAAACTTTCATCATTGGTTGAAAAGAAAAATGATACACTTTGACCAAATCATTTGAAGCATAAATATTGGGAAAGCCCAACAATTAATAATTGAAATTTAAAGATAATGCAAAAAAAAAAAATTGAAATAGGTTCGAAATTTAATAAATAATAATTCTAGAAGCTATGGAAATACCAATATAGAAATACAATATTTCCTTGAATGAAAATAGTATATAAATATTATCCTTTAAACACATTATTGATAAGTAAATATGAAGCATAAACCCTACACCTTTGAAATCTTGTAAACACAAAATATATGTCCCACTAAGATAAGTCATTTGCTGATGTCAATGGATTCTCTAAAGATGTCATTTAAATTATCAAAATTCCACAATTTTATTAAAAAATACAATACCTTTCATCTCTACATCGTTATTCTTAAGATCTCAAATAGGATGAAAATATTAGTTAGGATTCCATTTTGGACAATTATTGGCAACAATAGCTTGGTCAGGTCACTTCATTTGGTATTTTATGTCATAAACGACATAATTCTCATGTTATTGTAGAATTAATGGTAGGAATAATTTTATTTAGCTCTCGCCTCCTTGTTATGTGGCCTAATAAAGAGATTCCCTCATAACCTTAGCAAGTGGTCAGCTAGGTCTATTTGGAGCTACGAACTTATGAGTGAGAGACTTGGGATTTAGGGTCTATGAGGAAGTTCCCTAAATTGCACCATTTCCATTTTTTTACAATAAAATTCAATCCAAAGACCTTCATCTATGTTTATTATCTAGCGAAATTTAGGTGTAGGAGGATTTTCAGTGGATGGAACCACCTCTAAGTTAATTTGGGCCATCAAAAGGAAATCATAGATATGATGATCCAGGCTATGATAATCGAAGAATGTGATTGGAAAGTTAATTTATTAAATCAAGTAGTGGTGCTTCTATTTAATGAAAATGTATTTTTTATTTCATTGGAAATAAAACATCAAGGTATATTTTACAAATTTAGGAGCCTATAACATGATTTCATTCATGTGGACTAGATCAATGAATTAAAACATGAATAATCCCTTTACTACACTTAAACTATTATTTTAGTGCCATCCATGTAGCTATTTGACTGCTCAAATATATTTTCTTATGAATACCTCAAAGGAAAACCCCTAACAACATAATGCATAATGGAGCCCACATTAAAATGGTTTCATATATTATCACATTAAAAATAAAAAAAATTAATATTAGAAAAATAATCATGACATTGTGATACAAATTTATACCAATATTTTGAAGAGCCTTTCATGCCATCAATTTTGACAACTAGGATATTTCGTAAGCTAAAACATATTAGAAATGTAGAGGATTAAGCCTCAATCAAATAAAGACCTATAAGACACATTGAAGGGCATGGAATGATTTTTTCTCCTAGTTCTCTAGTAAAATTGTTAAATCATAACATAATCATATATCAATTTCCTTATGATTAAGTGAAAATGGGATCATGCATTTTTTAAACCTATAATGAGAAGAATTTATATGAACTAATAAATTTAACAATTCTCACAATAAAAGTACATAATTGTCTATATCAAAACATTGAAAACCTAAGCTAAAATAGAGCTAGCTTCCAACATATAACTATACATCATAATTGTATCTAGATATACAAAATTATAGAAAATCGTAAAGGTATATATTTTTCAAAACAAACTTGAAAACTGAGTTCTTTTTAATACATATAAATTTCTCTAAAAGCATGATGAATGGGAACTTCATACATTACTTAAGTTAGTGTGGTCGAAATCCAACTTCATTTATTCTACTTTATTAGGAAGGTAATATATAATATCGTCTTCCCTTGGTCACCTATCATTTGAGTTGATAGACTAAATTTATTAGAGGCTCTAGAATTCTCACCCTTTGTCAAGGTGACTACTATGTTCTGGAGCATTTTGCATTCTACTTTCGAAACATTGATATAATGCTAAGACTACACCAAGGTCCCCATAATGCTTTCTACTTGAGAATAAAATAGTGATCATGTTCATGTATTTTCATTATAGCTATGAAAATTAAGCTTAAATTTCTATAGAAAGAATCCTTGTGACTTTATAACACGTGTTTTGTCCTAAAGCTCCTTGTAATCCATCTAAGAAGTGTAGAAAACTAATTCATAATAAAAATTGAGATACTCAAATTCTCTACACTTATATGAATTAGGTGTAACAACATGTCTCTCAAAACACATTGTAATAATAGTATTAACTTATAATGATCAATAAGGACAATATTAAAACCAACATTAAATAGGGGACTCCAAAATAATGATAGAGGGTTAGAGGTTATACAATTTGAGCACCCATACAGGAAGGAACAAGAAATAGCATACCACCCAGAACATAGAGATCAAAATCATTCCCTATCCAAAATCAAGTTGACTAAAAATAATTGGATTGATAATAATAAAGGCCTAAATATGCAAGATTGAACCAAAATTAGAGCATTTTAGTCTAGTGGCAAAAGTCATAGAAACTATGTTGTCTTCAAGCCACATGAATAAAAATAAATTATTTGGAGGTTTCATGTGAAAAGGAAGAGAAGTTGAATAATATTGAATATTTGATTTAACTAAATATTTAAACACCATTAATGGGATGATAGGACAAAAATCATGTGAGGTTACAAATTCAAGTAAAATAGTAGCTAGAGGCCAGGAGTCATCAGTAGATTTAATAAATATGATCATTACAATGATGAAACGATTTATCCGTTTGGTAAAATATGTTATTTCATATGCTAGTAAGAGAAGTTGTTTGATTATGTTTTATATTATTACAATTTTTTATTGGTTATAGCTCACTATTTTTATTCATAATTTTTTGAAACTTGTGGGGAAGGACATTAAAATATGATGGCCATTTTCATTCTTGTAATGTCTAGGCTCATTTATATTATGTAATGCTAATAAATTGTTTAATGCTATCATCTCTCAACAATTTGTAAAAAATACATGATTCATCAATGATGCTTCTATTTTGGATGACCTTTATCCATACTCTTTATATTTCTCCCTTTCTTTAATCTTCATTGGTTCTTAAAATGTTCCTAAGCTTAGATTAGTTAAACTTTCCATTTTCATTTTTAGTTGCATTTAATATAAATTACTGTTAGATAAGAACAAAAATATAACTAGAAATTGCACCAAATGTTGCAAAGGGAACGTCGTAAGGGAGTAGCTTACGAAAGAGTAGCAATGAAAAAGAAATTTCCAACTGCAACATTTGGAGAAAAAACCAAGCATGCGGTTAATCATCAAAATCGGTCCTGAAAAAAATTGGTAAAGATAAAACACAATTTCGTGTATGGAACCGCAATTAGCATAACTACATGTATTTCACCTATGTGATCTACTATGTGCTAAGAACCCTCCCATGTTATCAACTAATCTTGGAGGGGGAGGGAAGTGCATACTGGTCAGTTACAAATTATCTGTGATTAGAGTATATCTACAGAGGCTTTTCCTTACAAAAGGTCGCAAGAAAACAATGGGTGCAGTTGATACATGGATTCATAACTATTTAATAGAATGAATTTTCCAAATTTTAAGGCTAATGCAATAGATTATATTTTATGCTCATTCATAGCAACAATCCATCGAGACACTTTGAAATTTCATTTTAGCAGAGGTGAATCGTTCGAGTTTGACTTCCTTTAGTGTCACTTTCTGAACATCCACTAACAACATGTCATGTCATGCCTACCTCCAAAACTAACAAAATTTTCAACTAATTCTCATCCTCCTGCACCCATATAAATATCTCAAGTTTGGCATTTGGGGATTCATGGCTTCTAGATATTATTTCAAACTTGGATTCCATTTAAGTAACAATATTTCCAACTGGGCCACCACTATATGCACTTATTCGAACTGGGTCACCATTATATGAAGCTAACCTAACTGTTTTACTGTTATATACATTTATCTGGTCTCAATTGTTGTTGTATCCAATGTCTTTAATCCATTACTTGGCTGAGAACAACATACTATTCCAACTTCAGTGCCTAGTGAAGCCCCACTTTTTTATTCCATATTATCACCATGTATCAGGCAATTCTTGAAGCACATTTACTTTTATATCTTAAGCCTTCCTTCGAAAATTTTGAATCCTTCATTAATGAGCCCTGAAATATAATCCAAATGAATCAACATTACTATGACAGAGACAAATGAGTGAATTTTTTTTCAAACTAACCAAAATAGAACAACAAATTTTGTACTTAAGAAAAGTAAAGAAATAATTACCGAGATGACTCATGTTACACTCAATAAAAATAACTCATGTAAAATTATATGTTACTTCCATTTCAATTAAGAAACTCATATACTATAGTGAGCATGAAATAATAATAGTCTACCTTGACGGACATTATAAGATTTAACATAGCAATTTTTCATCGAAATGATTCGCTAAAACCTTTATTGGCATCTCCTCATATATCTCAGAGCCTATATTAAGAGTTCAAAATAAGATAAGGTACTATATAAAGTGAGTAAACAACTTAATGATAATGATATACTAAAATAATTTTTTTGGTAAGAAGGAAGGACAACAGATCTGTAGGGCCATATAACAATGTTCTGGGACTTACAACAGGCAGCTCCATTGCAAATTTTGTGAACTATTTATGCTTCAAATGGATAAAGGTTGATGCCCTCATCACACTCTTTGTGTTCTTACTATAAAGAATTTCAGAAAAATTTCCAATGAAATAATTGAACCAGGTTTTCAATGTTAAAGCTCAAAATCAAAACATTGTTAACAGATGACAAGGAACCCAAGATTCTACTAATGAAAAATAAATCACATTGTAGAAAATGGCACTTTTCCTTTTCTATAGTAATAACCTACTGGAAATGACTTTCCCCTCTTTCTTCTGCCACATTCTAAAAGCTATGATTGACATAATTTGAAGAAATTCTAAAGCTAAAATATATGTAAACTATCCTACAGAATCTATACAAAACATATAAATGGTTTCAAAAGCATGTTCATAATTTAATAACAATTCCACCACCAATAAAATTTATCAAGAGATGAAAATGTGATTTAATCCAGATGAAAATGGGATTTAATCTGCTAAAATTGGTGCAAAATAAAATTTCCATTAGGAAAATGCTTTATTTGACAAATAAAGGCTCACAGACATGTCTACTATAGTCTTCAGACAGATGTATAGTTGAGAGAAACAAAAAAATAAAATTATTAGACATCAAATATTAGAATCTAGATATATTTTGATCACAGGTCACTTGAATTTTTCTTCTCTTTGTCTTAGTTTCCAATCAACATTGCATGATCTCAACAAAAAAAAAAACTCATTTTAAAAACATGTTGAAGCCAATGGAGGAAAATTTTTGAAATGAATCCACTTTACTTAGAGATTGTAAAATACACATAAATTTTTGTCATACATATACCTTCAATTTCCTGCAAATATTTGCATTACTCCAATGAATCTCATCATGGGAATTAACCATGTAGTCTCCATCTGCTCTCCAAATAGCTACAACCAAAGAAAAGTGCAAACAACTTTCTCAATGGTCTCAGTTTGAGCACACACTCCAAGTGCATTGTGAGATACTTGTACTTCGATTTATGCCATCACTTCCTCTATTACACAATTTCACATCCATCAAATATTCAACCCTACTATTTCAACATCTCAAATGGAGTTACAATGTGCTACCATATTGTTTTAATATTTGTTTAGCTTGATTATCACTTTATCTAAGAAGAAATAAGCACTCGTTATTAGACATATCCTTGACACAATGTTGAATAAGTAAAGGATTCCTACCAAATAATGATTCACATTGTGGCCAGATTTACATGGGAATAAATAAAAACTATACAAACTTGAATCATGAATGTGTACCGTTCTCTTAAATTTCATGGCCCTATTCTATCTTTACTTGCTGAGATTCATGTCCATAGAAAGTGATTTCCTTGCCCCATTCTCGAACTTGATCAATCTTATTTCCTCTTTCAATGGAAGCCATTATGCTATTACTTTTCCATGCCTAATGTAATTTTACTTCTTCGGAAGTAATTTATGCCCTTATTTTTTTTCAAAAGTAGCCTCCAACTTATTAGAATAACGAACTAAATCTTTGACATAGATTGCTTTAGATTTTATTCAACTAAGATATTATGATTTCCAAGCACTACATAAACTTCCAACCATCATTAATATTACTTATACTATTTCCATCATTTCTCAGGTTCTAATAACCTTGACATATCACAACAACAAAAAAATTCTTAAAATTGTCCTAGTGAGTAATAGGTTTTGTTTGAATTTTAGCTCAAAAAGGATCAACTGGCCACTTTGGACAGGATAATGCTTATGCTTGAATAAGTTCTTTTTATTTCTCGCCAGGTATGAGACCTTATGTTTAAAACTTTGTGGATAAATGTAAAATTGGTTAATATGCTAAGGGAAAGCAATATAATGTTGGTTTATATCAACCATTACCCGTACCAATTAGACCATGGGATATTATAAGAATGTATTTCTTTTTCCTTGAACTCAAAAGGGAAATGATTCATTCTTTGATGTTATGGATAGGTCTTCAAAAATGGAACATTTGATACCTTGTTATAAAACAAATGATGCTACTCATATTGGAAATTTGTCTTTCAAGGAAGTTGTGAGATTACATGGTCTACCTAGAAGTATAATTTCAGACAAAAACAAAGAATTTGTTAGCCATTTTTTAAGAACGTCATGGAGAAAGCTTAGAAAAAATATTCCCTTTAGTTCAGTCTATCACCCTCAAACGGATGGGAAAAATGAAGTAGTAAATTGGAGCTTAGGAAATTTATTGATATGCTTAGTAAGTGAAGATATAAAATAGTGGGACCAAGTTCTACCACAAGTTGAATTATCTTACAATGATTCACCCAATATAAGTACATGAAAGAGCCCATTTCAAATAATGTATGGTATGCACCCAAGGGGCATTTCTTGATCGGAATCTGGGTCTTTGCTAAAAAACTAAAGTGCTCAGAAATTGCACCAAACCATAATGACAATGCCTATCCTATCACCAGGAATCCAACGCAACTCATTTTGTCAAAAACTGAGTTCAGATGAAGAAGTTATAGTTTGTTGATCACCATTCATAACAAGAAAATTTAAAAAAAAAAAATTGCAAAACAGGTACAGGCTGATGACATGGTAGCCCAGTCAACATGTAAGGAATCTTCTTCATTTTTTTCCCAATGGGATTGTGACAAGTGTCATTGTTGGACTCGCCAGTTTGGTTTGTGAAGGTGAAATATTCCCAATGTCCTCCAAGGTTGAATGTGGGTTCATGAATTTTTATGTGCTGGAAATTAAATCTCAGACCTTACATATATATATATATATATATATATATATATATATATATATAGATATATATATTATTTCCGCACATGATATTTTAACCCAAATTCAAGTTCGGTTCAAAGGTTATACTAATTCCGCATTCAATTTAACCTAAGGTCCAACTATACATATCTGAATTGGCATATTATATTTTGGTTGGCACATTTAAAACCAAAGTTCGATTTCATAAATACATTGCAAGGTTTTGTTATGTGTATTATTATGGATTGGATTTAATTCAGAGGCATTTAAAAAAGGTTTTAAAACTTGGGATTATGGCGTATTACAAAGGTTTGGCTCATACGGTGTTGCAAAAACATGTAATGAGGGGAGAGGTAGGGGCTCGACCCCATGACCTCCCCAACTCCACTCTGGGCATTTAATAATGTGCCACGGACTCGGAAATTGAAAGGTGTGGCACTCCACATTTATTTGAAGGGCATGAGATGACCGATGGCAGAAAGGAGGGGGTTAGCCCTCCTCCCACATGATCATGCCATAAGACGTCCACCCAATGCCTTCCACTAAATGGGCTTAGTGCACACTTAGCACCATTAATCTCTAGTTAAGCTTAAATTAGGTTGAAATAATGTGGGTGGAAATTCTGGCAGAATCTCCAAATCCGGTGCCACTTCCAGATTTGTCAAAGCTAAGTGGCAGTTCTCCAGATTTAGAGGAAGAATCTAGGGGAAAATTAAATGGATCATATCTTGAGCAATAGTCAACCAATTTGGGCTCATGAATAGTAATTCCTAGCATAATTTCATGCTCTAAATCCATTCAAACAACTTGTAGAGGCCATGGAGAAAATATACAGGTGTTTTTGGTCACTTGAATAATTTTGAAGCATAGGGCCAACAAGAGGGAAGGCCATGCCTAGATCAGCTAAAGGCCAAATGGAGTGAATGAAAAATCATTTTTTGATGTATTTGATGTTCTGAACATAGGAGTATAGTTTGCAGAGGTGTTGGAGCATATCTGAAGGTTATTTTGTCACTTTGGAGATTAAAGAACCCCTTGGCCACCATAATGGCAGGTCAAGCCTAAATCAGCTACAGACCAAATTCAGATATTGGATAGTCATTTTAGGGGTTTTTGAGTCTTCTAAATCCAATGGAAAAGTCATTAAATCCATTGGATCAATATAGGTTCATGTAATTATACATTTGAATCATAATCCCAAGAGGGCCTAGCTAGTTAAAGTAGGTCCATGGAGATGTAGCCCAGGAGGGGTGAACTCCATTATCATCCATTGTGTTATGTGATTGTTGTGATTTAAGTTTATGCATTTCATTTGTTGTATATTAGTTTTTAAAAGTTAATTAACTCATAATTTGATCATCAAAAACACATGAAACTACACACATAAACCCTTTCACAAATGGTTAACATGAGACGATCCTAATCACACATTTGTAATACTGATGAGGGATCTAGTATAGAAGTAACTAGTTTTCCCATATTCAAATCATTTCTTAAATTAAAAACCTAGGAAAAAATGAAGTGTTGGGTATGTGTTATACTCTTTAGCTGGAAGTACGACAAGAAGGCTTGGGCAAGAGTCTCGAACGTGGTATGGGAGGAAGTGGCCTGTTCGACATACCATTTAGAAGCTTCGCCGGTAAGCGTGCGTTGGAACAAACGAAGACGGATGGAGTCATCGGTAATGGAGTTGGAGGAACACCATATCCTTTATTGGATTCTTTATCCTGAAGGAAACCATAGATGCTTATCCAATCCTCCACCATTATTTTTTCTTTACCTTGACTTATATTTAGTATTGTTAGTCCTAGTCAAGTTCTTGACACATGAAGAAGAGAATTCACATGTGATGTCAAACACTACTCCCTCTCAACCATAGATTATATTCCTATTTCTTTTGATTGAGGAATAGAACCTTTCCCCTATTGAGGGAGACTCCCTTACTCCCTTTCAAAAATCATAGGAGATATCAAAATTCCCCCCCCCCTTTTTTTTATTGGAAAGTCAACACCATAAACCTTCAATCTTGTATTTATAATATTTTCAACTAATTTTTCTTCATAGCTACATGGCTCCCTCTCTTCTTTGAATTAAACTTTATTTCTTTCGAGGTATCATGGAGCCATGTTCACTCTTCAATCTTATGACAAGATATAGGTCATATTTCTTACTGATCACTTTCTTTTTGGCATCATGGATGAATGAATTACATTGTACCTTTCCAAACCTCAAGATGATCACAGATTTTGCATGTAAGTAATCTCCATTTTTGAGCTTCAGGTTATTTTCTCACAATGCTACCTTTCAATATCAAGATGAAGATACCTTGACTTCATAATTTCTAGGTATGCTATGTTGGGCTTGCCTAAACATTCTTCATGTATTCCTGCAATATCATTATAGATAGAAAAATAATATGTTAACCAGATAACCAACAAGAATTAAACTTAGATTAACCTCATCATGATGAATTTCTCGTCCAAGTATCAACATCCTCATGGTCCACCTCCATTTTAATCTTCCTTCATGCATCAAAGTGCCCAAGGATTGAACTTGATTACCAAGTTATATATTTTCCTCTAGATATTATAGTGGATGTTATTCATTATTATACGTCATCTAGAGAGTTTCTTAATTCTTTATCCATCCTAGAGTAAGTAAAATTTTTCTTCTTAAGCATCATATAACCATATAAAAAACTTATGCTTTTTATTCCATCATCTAGCCATATGTCCTACAATGAGATTACCACCTAACCCATGAATTCCTTCATCCCTTCAAAAGTATATTTCCAATATTATATGGAATATATACCAACCTATTCATAATTATTCTCCCAAGAACCTCAAAATGATGGTTCTCACAAGGTCATCATGATCCACCTTATCAATATGACTACTTCTAACATAATGTTAGATAATGCCTAAATGAAAAATATGCAAAATTTTCTTTTTATCTTTAAAGTGTAGATGCTTTCTACAAATAAACTTAACCAAGTAGACTCTAAGTATGCTAATATCATATGATTTTCTCTATGATTCTATACAAAGTAAACATTATTATAAATTAAAAAATAATGCATACTATCCTAAAGGAAATACCAAATTTACAAAGACCCTTAAAAACAAGAATCGTTATTTTAATAGTAAATTTATTTCACATCTTCTTTCTTCATTACTCTTCTTAGGTTCTCCCATTTCTTCAATTATGTGAGCCTCAATTATTTCCTTTTTTCTTTTTCTTTTTTTGGTTTTTGAAATCCCTATTAAAGTGTCCATACTCCTTGCATATAAATCATTGAACCATGGGCGCATGTTTCTTCTTGGACTTTCCAAACTTTCCCTTCTTAAACTTCTCGACTCTAGCTATAAAGGCTTGAGACTTTTCATCTAATCCAATGTCATCCTATGCCTTGATCCTAGTTTCTTCCAAGATGAATTGGGACCACAACTCATCAAAAGGGGTTAAGTATTTCATAGAGTAGAGGCTTGTTTCAAAGCTACTCAATTCTGGTGGTAATGCATTCAGTATACAAATATTCATTTGAAAATCAGAAATTATCTCTCCAATCCCTTCTAAGTGATCTCATAATTCAAATATATTAATTCGAAAGGATGTCATGTCTTCACCCTTTGATTTATTCATTTTATATAGCTTATTCCTAAAAGACATATTTTTCCCTTATGTTCTTACATAGTGCAAATTCTCTAGCTTATCGTACATAGCCTTAGAATTTAACAAATGGAGTAAAAGGATCATTAATGGATTCAACAATGATCCTTTGTGCCCTACCTTCTCCTTTATTATACTTCCCTAGTTATTGAGTTCGGTATTTACTTGGCTTAGTAATTTCACTAGTAACATATTCCATTATTTCATATTTTGTAAGTTCTAGGTCAATCGTTTTCTTCCATTCTAGGAAATTTGATGAGCCAATGATCTTATTTCTTTCCTTAAAGAAAGAACTCATATGACCTTTAGATTCAAACATATAGTAATAATATCATACTTACTTTATGATCAAGAAGCTTCCTTTTCTGATGATGTATCCAACCAACTTGGGGTTTTCCATATCTTCAAATAGAATTCAATGATGGCTTTCAAAAGTGATGACAACAAAATACTTTGATGCTTTGTATAGGGAGGTCTTGTAAAAAGTCTTAAACTAGATCATATTATTAAGAGTGAATTATTTTTTTGTAATCTTCCTCTTCAAGCTTTCTTCTGATGATTCCAACCTCTTTTATCAATAGGTATTCCTGTTACCCTTAGCAAACCCTTCTTGCATCCACAAGATGATCCTTCCAGCCGCCTTCCTATTCACCTTTTCTCTAATACCATGTTGGAAAAACAAAAAGTGGAAACTATTAATTCCAATTTTCCTTAAGCTTAATACTTGTTTTTGATCTTTATTATTATTCTTTGTTTTTATTTATTAGATCTTACTCATCAAAAAAATATCAAGAGAAAAATAATAAATATAATGGACACAAAAGTTAGGCTCCAAGATAGAGAAAAACCACTACAAGGGGGAAGCCAATATTCTATTCTTGTAGAATCTACTTAAAATAAGAAACAAATACCGAAACCCTATACTAATTCCACTTCCAAGTACCAAGTCAGCCCTTCCAATATCACAATTCAATCATGCCTCAACCAACTTCTAGCTGCAACTTCAACCCTACAACATTAACTTGAAACTTCATCAAACAACTTGAACTTGCAACTTCGGCCCTATAGCTACTGCAAAAACAGTAATTCAACTTCTTCAAGAGATCCTTCTTGTAGAAATACAACTCCTCCCAAGTTCAACGATGTCAAGAAATAATATCCCTTCTCCCAACAACTCGATACTACAACTTGTCCTATTGCAACTCCATCTTGCAATTTTGGCCTCCTAGGAGGCTATAGAAACCCTACATTTTCGCACATGTGAGAGAGAATAGCCCAAAAAATAATATTTTATTCCTTCTTCTCTCCTCCTAGACATTCACTCTTCCTTTCCTCTACTTCATAGCTACATATCAAACTTCTTTTCTTGAGATCAAAATTCTTGATGATTGAGTACCAAATGAGGTTGAACTATTTCTTTATATAGCCTTTCCAAGGGGTCAAATTTCCTCCTTTAGGATGACTTGAAGCTTCCAGGGGAAACTTGTACTTTGGAGGTTTCCAAAATTTCCTTGACTCTAAATAAATTCTCTTGCAACAGTTTTTTTCCTATAAGGGTCTAAAGTTGTACTTTGGAGGTTTCCATAACGTTGTATACATGAAATAAATTCTCTTGCAATAGATATTTTTCCTAGAAGGGTCTTATGAACATAATGTTGACTCTATTAACTAATGACAATAAATCCCATGACCTAACAAACCATAGAAGCATGAAGAACATGATTTTACCTAGAAGACCATAAATAAAGACCATGAAACCCATGCTTTTCAATAATATATATATATATATTTTTGTTACATAAGATACATATTGAAATGAGTGCAACAAAAATTATGAAGATTGAAATTAGTTTTATTTCTAACACATGTAATCATACAATCTTCTTCTATACTAGAGGAAACGATGTTTGGCCAATTCTTATCTTTGTAGTAACTCTGTAGGTATCAAGTCTAAAGTATTTTTATCCCAATTTTTCTAATTTTCTACCACTAAATTATTCAAGCTATTTATTACTGTTTAGTTTGTTGATTCAACCAAACCATTCCCTTATGTATAATAAATGTTACACAATATTTTGTCGCATTACTCAGTCCTTATATTAAGTGTCACATTTTGTGTCGCTCATGTCACAAATGTGGAAAAGCAACAAAATATGTATAAACTTGTCCATCCTAGATAACATGCTTAAGATATCCCTGAAGACCTAAAAGAGAAATTCCTTGAAGCCTTTTTGCAAAAAGTTTGTAAAAAACCCTAAATTTCAAGCCTAGGGTGGTTCACCCCTGGATATCCTCGTGCTTGTCACCTTGTCCCTAACCTATGAAAAGCACTAAAAACACGATAATTCATCAGTAAATTCATGCTGGTCCTCTTCAGCTAGGATCTCCAAAAATGGAGCAGAAGCTTTGTCCTCTGGAACTCTCTAGAATGGAGGTCTGGTACATATTGGTTGAGGATATGGTCGAACACTCCCATTTGTGACCCTTGATCTTATCTCCAAATATTTTTCCCTTTGAGATAAGGCCTTTACCTCTCATTATTGAATCCATAACCTCCCCATCTCTGTTACAAAAGAGTGACATGCCAGTGAGTCTTGGTTGGTAATGGCTAGTTTCCATTCTTTTGCCTCATTGCGCCTATATGTTGTCGATTTGACGAGGAAGGAGAAGAGATTGAAGATATTGGATTGGACTTAGATTTCCATTCCAAAGGAGGCATCCAACATCAAGGCACCAATTGTAAGCTTATGTGTCTTTAATTATTAATACAAAGTATGCTTTTCTTCCCATGAACTTGTTAATATTAACTGGTTTAGCATGATACTCCATAATTTGTCATGTGGTTTACCTTGAAATATATATGCTATGTTTCTTTCGTCTGTTGTCATATGATATTTCTTGCAGGTATTTAGATACATAAGGTATAGTGAGGATCGAGCCTAGAAGTGAACAAATCGGAAATGACATCAAGGAAATGATTGCATAATGAGTGAGGTAGGTCATCTCCCTCTCTCATATTATTTCGATGTAAAAGTAGGAAAGCTTATATTCTTTGTCACGATTGATACTAGACCCACTCATTGGGCTAGATGGATCGCTTCTTTCTGAACAAGGGATTTTCATATGTAAAAAATTGGCGACTCCACTAGGGAGCCCACACCCTTTTCACCCTCTTCTTGTTTTTTGTCTCCATGCTTAGTTTGGCCAACCTTTGAACGACCACTTGTGTGGCTTATTTTTCAATCTGTATTCTGGCTTGTAAGTGTTTTAAGGTATGAAGTATAAAGTTTTTCCTCAATCATTTCTTTTTTTATCCCTCTTTTCCTTGATCATAGTGCTTTTTAATAGATACAATCACACTTCAAGCACTAGTTTTTGTTGGAACAATCACGTTGCAGACCACTGGTGTTAACTAGAGGTTCGTGCTAGTCTTAGAAAATAGATATTTGTAGAGTTTCTTCTCGAAAATCCTTAGTGTGTCTTGATCCTTGGAATGATTTCTTTGCTTTGATTTCATTATTTCTTACTTCGGGTGTCTTCAGTCTCTTTGAAAAGTGAAAATTAGTCTTATGATTTAAGTGGTAAAATTATCTTTTGATTGGGTTTGGTTGTTTCAAGTAATTTAAAATCTCTATTTATTGCTTGTATTGTCCAAGAAATATTGATTCTCTGCTATAGAAAAATAGTACATTTTGTGCTTTTTAAAGAAATTAGGTTTTTTAATCTGTTTATTTTTCATTCGAGGAATTACTTTTCGTTAAATGCATGAGACCACTTACATTGAAAAGATATTTTTTGGATTTTCTTATTGGAAATAGATTACAGTTTTTCAATAATTGAAAACTTAAAAATGCATTTAGTTGCATCAAGTGAATTTAATCATTTAAAGAAAAAAAATATATTTATTTAAATATCGTTTTCAAACTTATGTGGTTTTCGTTGTTTGTAGAATCCAGATTATCCACAGTATCATAAAACAATGGTCAACGTTTCGAATCCCAACGGGGATCCATCTTCAGGATGAGAACTGAATGAAGAACGGAAGAGGGTCACAAAAGGTCAGGGTATAAATAGTGAAGGGCTGAGATGATGAGAAGAGCCGACAATAGATTTTATAATTTATTTAAAATAAATTTTATTTTTTATTATTTTATTTTTATTTTTAAAGTTTTCTTAAATTTTTTTAAGTTTTTATAAATTAATTTTAATTCTTAATAAAAATATTTTAAATTAATTTAAATAATAAATATTTAAAAAAATTAATTTAATTTAAATAATACATGTTAATTTTTATTTTTTTTTATTTTTTTATATATTATTACTTTATTTTTCATTTATTATAACCACAAAGTATTACTAAATTAATTTTAATAATAATATAATAACCCTAAATTTAAAATTAATTAATTTTTAATAATAATATAATAACCCTACATTTTATAATTTTATAAATTTTTATTTACTGTTTAAAATTTTTAATTTTTTATGTTTATAATAATTTCATAATATGTTAGGAAATTATATTCTAATGTCTAAATTTTTTATCTATAATCTAAATTTTTACCTAAAGAATACTAAAATAACTATATAAATATATGTTTAAATGAATATTAAAAAATAAATATTAATACAACTAATGAGTCTATATTAAATATATTTTATTAATTTCATTAAATCCTAATAATTTTTTTTTTTAATTTTTATTTTAATTTAATTTTGATTTGAATTTCTAATTTTTAACCTAACTTACTACCATTAACTGATAATAAATATTAATTAATTAATTCTCATTATTGGAATAAAAATTAATTAATAAAGATAATTATTACAAGTGAGTGGAATAATAAGTGTTTTTTAATGACATGCCCCTAAACTACTTACTAATCGGGAGAAGAAGCAAACCTGCGAAATCATACCTCGGATGAGGACAAACCTAAGGAGAAAATTTTTCCAATGCATCCTCTATCCCTGTTTATGTTATTTGGGTGCTTTATAATCTCCAACGCTTCTCTAATCTTTCATCTCTAATAGTGTTCCTCCCTTGCAATGATTTTAGCATCCTTAAGACGTAAGTGATGTTTTGTTTTCGAGGAGTGATTAGCAAGAGCCAAGGTTCTAGATCGCTCATGTTTAATATCGACACCATGCTCTTTCAGACGTTTTTGAAGAGAGCACCCGATTTCACCAATATAACTCTTCCCACATGAGCAGTCAATCTTGTAAACACCTTTAAGCTACCCCTGACTAATGATATCTTTAACTGAGCGCATATTTTTCCTAATGGTTCCTACTACTGAGAATTGTGCAAAAATGTCACTCCTTCCCAAAACCCTGGCAATCTTATCTGTCACACCTTTAATATATGGCAGAAAAAGCCTTCCACCATTCTCTTGAGGATCCTGGCGTCTCTTGGATATGACAATACTCTTTGCTCTGTTTATGGCTTTTCTGGTTTCTCTTTCATTATACCCTATACCCAAGAAGACAGATGTTAGGTGAGAGATTTCATCCTCCAGATGCTCCTCATCGGATATCCTCAGGGCTCTTATAGAAAGAGTGTTAAGGACACCAAATTTCTGAGCAGGATGATGGTAGGACTCAATGTGAAGGTAGCTGTCAGTATGGGTCTTCTTCCTAAAAACTGGATGCCCTAATGTTCCATCTTCTTTTCTGGTAACCAAGACATCCAAGAAAGGAATGTTCTTGTTTTCTTCCATTTCCATGGTAAAATTAATTTCTGAAGAAATTAAGTTGAGGTGATTGAAGAATTTCTCAAGATTATCCCTACCATGTGACCATTTAATGTTGGTGTCGTCAACAAATCTTTTCCACCAAGCTGGACTTAAGGGAAAGGAGGCAAGGGATTTCTTTTCAAATTTTTCCATAAATAGGTTGGCCACAATATGTGAGAGAGGCGATCCCATTGCGACACCAAATACCTACTCATAGAACTCTCCTTGGAAGATGAAGAAGGTGGATCGTAAACAAACCTGAGCAAGCTTGGCTGTTTTAGGATCTGTGACCTCTTTAATAACCTTTACTACTTCATCTAAAGGGATTTTGGTAAATAGTGAAACCACATCAAATATTACCAAGATTTCACTCTCCTCCACCCTCTCTCCTTTAATGAGCTTAACGAAGTCACCTGAGTCCTTAATGAAGGACTAAGTGTTCCCAATGAGAGGTTTGAGAATTTTTGCGACATATTTCACCAGTTCATAGGTGGGGGATCCAATGGTATTGAAAATTGGTCTAAGGGGAACCCCCTCTTTATGAATCTTAGGAAGCCCATAAATTCTCAGAATGACTTCACAGGAGGGAGTCAATTTCTTCTTTGAATTATCGTCGAGATGGGAGTTCGAGATTTCCTTCTTAACTTCTCTTAAGACCTTCGGCAAGGGGTTGGACTTCAACTTCTTGTAGCTGTTGTAGTCAAGATGCTCATTCATTTTCCTAATATAATCCACTTTATCTAAAACAACAGTAGCCCTTCCTTTGTCTGCCTTAAGGACCACAATTTCATTTTTATTGCGAAGGGCTCTAAGAGCATCTATCTCATCCTTGCTAAGGTTAATTTTAGGGGGTTTAGCTTTCCTTAGAATCAGGGAGAATTCTTGTCTAAGAGCCTCTTCTTCATCCAAAGTTAAACCTCAAATTCCCTCCTCAATGCTACACAAAATTCTCTCATTTGGAATACCTTTAGGAGAAATAGCAGATCCCAAACCTTTACTGAGAATTCTATGGGTATCCTGACCTAATTACACTGAGGAAAGGTTAACAACCTTTTTATTAATGGAATCATCATATAAGGGTCTCTTATTAAAGTGCATCTTAACGAAAGTAGAAATAATTTGACTTTTGAATGAGTTGCATTTGGGATAGTGAAAGTGAAATCATTTTTACCATTTATAATTTTCATTTTGTCAGAGGGGATTTTGTTTGCTGCACTTTTTTTATGCATTACTATTTGCAATCTCTTCCCTTATTAGTTTAGCTTTCATCGAAATCAAAGGAATCCTTTTCTCATATAGCCGCATCTTAGGAATTCAAGTGACATTGTTTTGAGCACAAAATCGAAACTAAATTTTAGATAAACATTAAAATGAAACTTAATTAACCTAAGGAACATTTGTAATTAATGCAAATGTCTAAGGTTCTAGGCTAGAGACATTTTCCAACATCATTAATCATAGCAGGTATCGCTAACAACCTGTGTTGGATCCTAGGGGGTGATATCCCATCCCATGTACAGAAGTATATAGGACTATGCTCCACGTATGATAAGTATATGGGGATGCTCTCATCGAATAGTTACACCTTAGACGTCGCTACTACGGACTGAGCTCCCATGTATCTTCACATATATTTTGGGGGACCCCACTAGGTTTCAAACCTGCCATAGGTAATCAAGTCGATCTCCTTGTAGATGTGAGACACTGAACACAAAATTAGGGGAAATTACCTTCTCGTACTTCTTGGTTTGCCAAGAGTTATTATGTAGTTCATAGATACCTATTAATCCCTTTTTCCTATATTACCCTTTTTTCTTTTTTCTTTTTAATTATGAAATTTATTGTCCATGAAAACATCGTACCCATGCAGTACTACTTTTCCTCATCATGACTTGTTAGCTGAAAATTTTAATTGCTAAAAAATAATTCACCTATCCTTTGATTGATACTATCAAAAGTTCATCGTGGTTGAATTCCAGAATTCATCTCACTCATCACCTAAAGGAAATCAAGGAGCCCATCCTGAGATTTGTGATTTCCACTTGCGCCTCTTGAAGCTCAAGGTTTTGAACTTGGAATTGTGCCAAGTATCCAACCACTCTCTTCGCGAGCACCGCTTGACGATTGGCCCTCGCCATATGAGGATCTTGAGTTGGAAAGTTCTGAACCCATTTCAAATTTTGTGATATATCCTCCTAATATTCTCTACAATCTATTGGTGGTATCCCCTGAGCATCCATATAGTCCTTTCGACAACCAAAATGTTCCTTTTCATGCTTCTCCCATTGCATCTCAAACTGTTGTTTGACAGTTATTTCTACCACACATGGTAGCAAATGCAAATGATGATTTGTTTGTGAGGACTCCTCAAAGTATTCCTATAGAAACTTCTGCGACTCACACCCCAGAAGTTAATGTTGAATCCATGTTCCGTCCAAAAGTTTTTCCTTATGTTTCTTATTCTTATGATGGAGGAAGTGGAACAAATATATCCTCTGGTCATGTTGCGTCTTTTCTTCTCCCATGTTATACTTATCTCGAAAGACTTGTTTAAGAGGATTCTAGGGCCACATCCATTTTCATAATCCCATCTAGTCAACTAGTATTCCTCCATCTTCTAGATCATTTGTTTCTAATGTGACCACCATTTCACAGCCGTCTACTCAACCTACGATTTTTGTTGATAAAATTTTAGTTGCAATTGTATCGTTCACTCCTTTGTCCTTATCTACGATCACTGTTGTTCCACCTTTAACTATAAAACCTGTATTTACATCCATACCCAGGTGGAAATAACATCCCTTATATGTACCTCCCCTTTCAAGTAGGGGAAACATGAATTATGGAAATGTATCAGGGGCGAGACAACCCATATCTAGTCTTGGTGGAACTTTGGTTTCATCCATAAAAATCACCAAATCACCGAAGACATTTCTATGGGCACTTGCGTAATTTAGGAATAGGGCATCGCCCGTGATCAGTATTTAGATCTTGTTTATTCACAGTCTAGGACATTATATGATGTTTTACAGAATGCCACGTGACCTTAAATGGACCCTTCATCTTCGAAATCTACTGAATCGCCACTAGTTTATGGTCATATCGGGTCAGTGGCTCAACATGCTAATAGTAATATAAAATCTTCTTCAAAGCCTAAGTCTACTTCGGCCACTGTGCCTTCCATTCTTGCAAATGATTCCAAAAATCCTGGTAAAACATCTGAGGTTAATGTTTTTCAGTCTACCACGACGAATAAATCCTCAAAAGCTAAGAAGAAGAGGAAAGGAAAAGCCAAATCTCATTCTCCTAAAAAATATTCCTCTAATTCATCTGCTGACGATGAATCCAAACGTAAGCCCAAATATCCTTGTATTATATGTGATGACGATCATTACACCATGGATTTTCCCCATCGTGTGGAGGTTAGTTGTCTTATAAAAGGCACACCAGGAATGCCAACTATTTTTAAAGAACCCTTTCCATCTTAGAAAATGCAAATGGTAGACCAGCCTCAATATTCTACATCTAGAATATCTCAAGTTTTCATGAGCGGTACCGAAACCAATTTCTATCACTACTTGATCAAAAGAATATATGATTCCTACCAAATCTGTTATGGAAAAGGATGCCCCTGATGCGCCTTCTTCTTCCACTCCTCCCAGTTCCGGTCCTCTTCATATTGAACGACCTAGTAATGATTCCATTATCTAACCACCTCCCAAAGGTGTTCTCCAAAAATCCTCGTATAATTTGAATGTGCGAGCTTCTCAACATTATAATATTGTGGAATATTTAGTTCAAGTGACCTCAATGATCTCGACTTTGGAAGCCTTTCAATATCGTCCATTGCAAAGGAAGGCATTACTATCCACTATTGGAGGAATTGATCCTTTGGATTCTAAATTAATTACTTTTGATATTGAAAATCATGTTCCTTGTCTCTTGTCACAAATGGCTTTCCTTATTCAGGTTATAGTGATGGGTACGACTATTCACAGAACTGTCATTGATGAAGGTACCTCCACCTACATCATATCTATTATGTGTTAGAAATTTTTATGGGCAAAGATACCCTAAGGCCTTGGGTTGAGATACGTAACAGAGAGGATGACATGTCATCACAAGAAGTACTCTAATTACCAATTTTTATGCTTTAAACTAGAGAAAGAGGATTTTGGACCTTACCCGTTTATCCTTCATTTGAGGTCGATCCCGTAGGGTGTAAACCCTTTTGTAATTCTTATGCTCCAAAACCTGCAAATCACTCAAGAACAAGCACACAAACTAGTTGCAAAGCATATATGTCCTAGATGTCAGCATATTAGCATATATAATCTCACAAAGATAACATGAAATAAACCATTCAAGATTATTAAACATGTATAAGAGACACATAACACATGAAAATCAGGAACAAGATGGTATTTCTTATATTTATAACATGTACAAAAAATAGTGGAGAAATCAACTGAGATTGTCAACAGCCTTGAGCAAAACCATCCTCCAGATTCGTCCAACCCTAACCTCACAAATACTTTTCCATAAATGGTGCACAAAGGATGTCACATAGAATGAGGGTGATCATCACAAGGAAACAAGGGTTTCCTTAACCTGTGAAGTGCAAGAGGCACAAGGGAAATATCAGAGCTGATCACGGATATAACAGGCTATAATATCAATAATATTATCTCTCTCCTACCTTAGGCCATTCGCTTGAGGTGTATTTATACTTCCTCAAATTAGTTTTTTCATTGGGGGAATAGTTAGGCCATGGGCTGGGGTAGTTAACTTACAGGATAAAAATGTAAACCCTGCCTCATTAATAGGTAATTATAGATTTTTTAATATTTTAAATAGAATATGCGGGTCAACTATGGATGGACGCACGTGTACACGTGGAAACAACTAGGCAGAGTCATGTATGGATTTTAAAATATTGTTTTTTTTTTTAGAAATGTGACCAATCTAAATGGAAGGGATGCCCAAGGCCAATGCATAAGTCATCAAGTATATATAAGTGATAAATGATTCTACAATAGAAAGCCATCGACTCTCCTCCATTAAGTTAAGTCCCCTAATATGCTGGAAGCTTTCGATGGTAGTGGTTCTCGGCCATATGGTATTCTTAAATCTCCACCGATCCAGTTGGAGGGAAAAATGATTGATATCGAAGTAGAATTTGTATATGCGAACCTAAATTATAATCTTCTACTCATTCGTAGTTGGACCCATGCAATGGTTTATGTGGTCTCTACCCTTTTCCATTTCCTTTGTTTTCCCCATCAGGCAAAAATCATTAGGGTTGATTAGCTTGCCTTTTTCTCTCCTCATTCTTCAACTCAAAATGTAATTTATGTTGGGAATATTGCCATTCCTTATGAGAGTGTAGGAGAGGGCCTCTTTAAAGACTCGTCATTGATGTGAATATTTTCCCTTCCACCTCCCAATGTTGCTTCGATTAACATGATTTCATCTGGTCACGACCCCCGAATCATTCCCATCGCTGACCCGATTAATAGTTTTAGCAAAATTATGCCACTTATCCTTGTTAAGAAGATGTATCAGAGAATCCTTCTGGCTTCTACAGTTGCATATGATTCCAATGATAATTTGGTTTCGTCTCTAGACATGTATTTAGAATCTCCTTGGTTTTGTTCATGGGATTTAGATGATCCTTTGAATCAGACATTTCCAACCGATTAGAGTATATAATAATTTATGCATCTAGAGATGGCCATCATCGTTCCTCATTTCTCCCAAGTCTTGGTGAAATTTCTACCTATCTAGAAACCCGTGTTTCCCCTTAAATGACTAGTCCACTTCAAAATGCCATCTTGGTTCATGAAGTCCTATCTGAAGGAAACATGGGCAATATTTCGACTACCATTCTGATTGACCTATCTTTCAAACAAAGGATTTTCGAGAATATTCATATTGGGGGTTATTTCTCTGTCAGTGAGATCGAAATATATCTGGCCATGTTAAAAGACTTCCGCAATGTCTTCACTTGGTCATATGAATAAATGCCTTGCATCGATCCTAGTATTTTCGTGCATGAAATTTCTAACCATCCAGGTGTGAAACCTGTTCATCAACGTCTCCATCTGATGCACCCAAGAAAGGCTGCTTCCATAAAGGGAAAAGTTAAAGAATTTCTCAAAGTTTGATTCATTTACCCTATATCATTGACATAATGGATCTCTGATATCGTTCTTGTTACCAAAAAGCAAGTAACTATTCATGTTTGTGTTGATTATCGTGATATCAACCGGGCTTGTCCTAAAACAATTATCCCACTCCTTTTATCAATCAGATAATTGATGAATGTACTGGTAGTGAAATTTTTTCTTTTATGGACGGTTTCTCTGGCTATAACAAGATTAACATTCTCCCCACCGATCAACATAAAACCACCTTTATCTATCCTTGGGGGAAATTTTCATATAAGAAGCTCCCATTTTTTTTAAAGAATGATAGTGCTAACTTTAAGTGGGCTATGTATTATGAATTTCATGATATTAAGAATATAGTCAAGCCTTATCTTGACGATATTATTGCACATTCTACGAAACATCAACATCATCCCACTCACCTTGGAGCTATCTTTATTCGCTATTGACACTACAATATTTGGTTGAATCCTCAGAAGTGTGTCTTCGTTGTTGAATCTAGTCATCTCTTAGAATTTTAGGTTTCTAAGGAAGGCATCTGGATTGATCCACCAAAAATCAAGGATGTGATTTTTTCCTCCATCTTCTATTCATCAACTGCAAAGTTTGTAGGGGAAAGAGAAATTTCTTCGTTGTTTTGTCCTGAATTATGCAGAGCTTTCTAAATCATTTACTCATTTGTTGAAAAAAGGGGTGCCATCAATTTGGGATGAATTTTCTCAAACTTATTTTGATGTTGTGAATACAACCCTCATTAGTGCTCCTTTACTGCATCCCCTTGATTATCATCCTGATTATTTCCTATATTTAGCCATTGCTGATGGCACCATTGGCATGATTCTAATTCAGGACAATGACAACGGGAATGAAAATTTCATCTAATACTTGAGTCAAAATCTCTTTGATGTTGAGAAACATTATGCTCACATAGAGAAGCTTGCTTTGGCATCTGTTCATGCCCCCCAACGCTTTCACCATTATATTATCATGCACAAAACTATTGTGATTTCCTATTGTAACCCCATGAATTACATCCTATCTCATTAGTTTCTTTTGGGAAAATACTCCAAATGGATTGTTATTATCAAGGATTTTGCTTTAGATTTTTCTAAATCTACGTCGAAGAAATCACTAGTTTTTCCTGAGTTGATTTGTGCACTTCCATCTGCAATTCCACCCACTCCTTTTACTAAATTAATTATAGATAAATCACTCTTTATCATTATTACTCTCAATCCATGGTATATTGATACCATTATCTATCCCCAAACCCAAACTTTTTGACCAGAGTTATCTCACTCTAAGCGACGCTAAATTCATCACGAGTTGCAACCTTATGAAAATATTATGGATACTTTCTATCATACTGGTGTTGATTCTGTCCATATTAGATTTTTGAATCTTGAGGAAGATGATAAATTATTGATTGATTGTCACTGTGGGGCATGTGGTGGTCATATTTCAGGTTACACTACTACTGAAAAGATGTAATATCCCAAAATGGGAATGCAGCAATGTATGAACACAATAGTAGTGTAAATCAACTTATAAGGTGTGAAAGGAACACCTAGCCATCAAATGAATGTTCAGCGGCAATATTATGTCCCATTAACTCATTCCAAAGTGAGGAAATGCAGCAATATATGACATAAAAACGTTATTTATAGAGAATT
Source organism: Pinus albicaulis (assembly GCA_034641835.2). Taxonomy (NCBI): domain Eukaryota; kingdom Viridiplantae; phylum Streptophyta; class Pinopsida; order Pinales; family Pinaceae; genus Pinus; species Pinus albicaulis. The sequence continues at coordinate 1,499,204,506 of CM076578.1, read as the reverse complement.
ACACTATAAATGTGAGAAATGGGACTTGGATCCTTTAATTCATACTATATATATCTCACATATAGAATTGGAGAAAAAAAAAATCTCTCTAGCCATGATAAACAGGTCTCCCCAAGTCAATACAACTCAAAAATGCCCAAACCCCATGACTTATGCCAACAAAACTCTTGGAGCATGTGACAGTGTTATTTTAATGAGGGTTTATGTAGAAAATTACAAGAAATAATAGATCTGGATATTACAATCATTCAATGGTTGAGAAAAATGGAGATCTCTTCCTTTTTATACAATATAAGAATAACCCGATAAGGGCTCCATGGAAGTACAAGTATAAAATACCAGATCTGTAGATCTAGATCTGAAATAACACAATTATACTACATCTCTATATATATGTAGTAGAATAATGCAAGGAGTAGAAGAAAATTCTTATACAATCCTTCCGGGAGGAGGGTTGGCCCCTTTCCCCAAGGAACAAGCTCAAGATCAAGGGTCTTGACCCTGAAACTGCAATACTTAGAAAAATGAGATAGTTCCTGCAAGGGAATACATTGTAGGAGATGGAGAATTATTTTTCCAAGTGTCAGGATGTAAAATATGCTCCTGAGCCTTCCTTACTGATCTCCCAAAGGAATGGAGGCTTCCTCCTTTGAAAAATGAGTGCAGGAAGTGGTGTTGTGGATCTTCCACTACAACACCCTGCAAAAAAAAGTTATACTCTATAGAAATAATGTTGTAGAAAGATGCTTGGCCTCAAGCCTGAATGTGGAAACTGAAGTACAATGCTCCTCCAAGAGGCCTCTCAAGGTAGGAGAAGGAATTCCTAAATAGGAATGCCTTGTGCTAAACAACACTGCAACTCTGCTAAACAACAAGAGAATGCAAAATAGTCATGCAGACCATCAAATCAATAATTATCAAGCTAAGCTCAAATGGCTGCTATCCTCTTCCTTATAAGCTATGTGCGCCTCCTAACCTTGGGTCCCAACCATTAGGGTTTCCAACATCACATGATCAATCTCCCTCCAAAACTGCGTTGTATCTCTATCAAGGCCACTCCTCCAAAACCACGCTATTTGATTTGGTCAAAGTTGACCTCTTCAACCTACTTCACCCCTTTTCACACCCAAGTGTCTTCAAGCTAGCTCTCATATGTTTGTTTAAATTGATCTTTGTTCATATTGAGCTATTTTCATTGATGATCCACTCTTCTCCATGAATGGTGTTGACTTGGTCAAAATTGACTTTGTCCACATCCAATTGCCCTTATTCACACATGATGGTGTCAAATCCAACTACTATAATGATCCCCTTTCATACCAAGAGGATTTTTATGCTAATTCAAGTTAATTATGGGTCTCTTTCCCCATTTATTCATCTACTAGGTGCAAAAAATCAAAAATCAATATTCCTATTATCTGCATGCTAATGTAGGAATATTACAGTCCTCCACTCCCAAATATTTCTTGTCCTCAAGCAAATGAAAGGATAGAACTGAAGAGTTCCCTCTCTTCCACCTGTAGCATCCTCATATGATGAACTCTTCCAAGGAATATGATGTTTTCTCAACATTGAATCTCCATAGTGCCCCTCCCAAGCATGCCAGGTAGCATTTGGTGAACATCCCAAATAGCCAACATCATGAAAAGGTGAATTAGTCAAGGAGGAAACTATGTGTTGTCTAGAGGTCCTCTCAAGGCATGGAGACTAAAATGTGTTGGGAATTATCATTCCCATGTAAAATCTCCATCCCCAAGCTATCATCCATGCAAGATGAGTCACCCTCCAACATGGCAACTCATGAAAGATCTCCTCCACCTTTGGCTCCTGCAACGTAGGTGGGCTTAATAACTGAACGTGGTAGAAAAAATGGTCTACCTTGTGCTGTCTTCCTCTCCACTTATGATAAGTGTAGAGCATATGTTGATCTTGGGCTGCAATAAGGTTTTCTTGAAGTGGCAAGAAGAAGATAGATCTCCAAAGACCCTTTCTCCCATATCATGAATCATGCTAGCCCAAATCATCCCATTCAAAATGAATGGCACATCATCACCATTAGGCATCCAAATCAGAAAAATGCTGAAGGTTATATGTAAGTTTGGATGATACCAATGGTTTATCAAGTGGATACAATGCAGTCTTCCCAACTACTGCTTTAGATCATCATGTGACAAGTGGTCTTTCAACAAAATGACAGTTGTGCATGTTTTAACATCTTCCATGAGGTGGTAAAGAGCATTATATATCAGCGGAGTATAATGAGAATTAAAACACACTTGTCCAAAGTCATGTAGAGAAGGGTTATCTTCATCATAGAGGTTGGTTCTAGCATGACCATGAAGCACATCAATAATCTTGCCCTCTTGTCGAGCAATGCACTGTACATACATGGTGAGAAAGTGTACATACTCAATGAAACAATAAATAAGTACAGAAGTATATTCCTTACCATGTATAATGAGTAGGCTAAAAGTGATGTCCATGGATGAGTCCTCCCATGAGAATCTTCTCATAAAAATCTACAACAAGAGAGGATGCATACTCCCCTTGGAACACTCCATCAATAGAAACATATCCCCAAGTGACAACACTGTTCGCCCTAGTGATAAGGCTCTTGTCACTCCACGATCCCCTTCCTTGACATTCCACATGTCAAAGTCATCCACTATCATGCTGCTATGTGGGGAAATATTCTTCCTATGTGGAAGTCCCTCCTTATCCTTGAATTTTTGAGGGTAGCCTCTTTGCACCTTGAATGTGCCATACATTCCTTCAGAAATATCATGATGAGTATGGAGAAATTTCAGCCCATACTCTCCCAATAATAACCATAGCAACAAGGACTCTAGTTTCCTTCTTGCATTATCATGATGCAAATCATGGAGCAACAATACAGTAAGGGACATGTGATATGTCTCATCAACATCGTACAAAGAAGCTCCCTTATGAGACATCATGTGGGAGTTATCCTTCCTCCCAATCCAAAGTACATACATGAGATACATCTCAAACAGAAATATATGTGAATACATGGGAAATACCTCAAACAAGAGTAAATACATAGACATAAGATTTAAAATTTATTTCCAAACTCTCTTCTTAACAACCAAAGCAACCATGCCTTCTTTTTATGCATTCTATCATTGAGACATAAGGCATGAGACAAGAAAATATGAATCTTTGGGTAGTAACCATACTCACCCAAAAGCAGCCAATGCAGCCATGCTTCTTTCTGGCCTGTATCATAGATCTGCAAGTGTTTTGAAAACCCCTTTCTCCATACTATCATCCACTCATCCCAATGTGGGTGATAGATCTCATTCTGCAAATACTTGGTATCCTCCCATTGTAGGACACCAACCTCCTCAAACCTTTGAAGAACTTTTCACTTCGTGAAATGTTGAAGTGCACCACCAATGGGATCTATTAATGAGACCTTCTCCTCATGCATGGACTTCCAAAACCAATGGGGTCTTGGATCTGCTGTAGGTAGAAGTATCTCTTTGAGCTATGGCATGCTCATTGAGAAAGTGTCATCTAGAGATGATAAAATGTTTCTCATCTCAAGATGTCTACCCTTTGTCATTTCTTCCTCCATTGCTTCCTGAATGAAGCTACTATTTGAATTCTCCCATGAGGCATGAGTCCCCATTCCTTCACTGCTGCTCTTAGACAGTGCAGTGCAACTATTTTGCTCTAGATTAGCAGTGAGTGTTGATCCTGGGTCATGCAAAAGCAGATTTCCACAATCCTCTAAAAGATTTGTTGCAATAATAGAAAGTGGAAATTCAATCATAGCTTGATGGGATTTGGGAACACCTTGTATGGTTGCAAGAGTTCCTTCTTCCACTGTGTTGGCTCCCTCAACTGCTGATGTTGAAGGCTGCTCCTCCAAGGTTGGAACAGCGCTGGTACATTCCTCTTCCAGTGGTGGTGAGGGCTTCTCCTCCTCTGATTTCTCTTTGCCAAATTTTTTTATCAACCTTTTAGAAAACTCAGCAAGAGTAGACACTCTAGCATGGCTCAAATGGCTAAACCACCAAGTATTTTCTTTACCTTCAAGGTGCAGCGCTGCAATTTCTATAGCCTCTCTCTCTACTACTAGATTCAGTAGGAATAAATCCTCTAGCTTCATCACCCAAGCCTTTGCTGCACATGTGAGTGATCCATCAAAAGTGGACAATAGGAATCTATTGCTTGTCATCATCCCATAGTTGTAAAGTCTTATTTCTTCGTCCAGCTGAATGAACTATGGTAAATCTAGAGTCTCCTTGAAGGCTCTAGGTTTAGCATTGTATTCAGCAAGGTATTCACTTAGAATTTCAGATTCCAAGTGTTCTCCATGCTTCTTGTCTTCTTCTCTATGAGAGTAGGAAGTGCATGGTCCTTCCTCTTCTTGAAACCCTCTAGGAGTTTCATGGCATCTCTTCTCCTTCATCTGCTTAACCTCCTGGGAAAGGTTCTTTCTAGATATGAATAGTGATGAGATAAGGCTCATCCTCTCCAACATTCTTATCTTTTCTCCTTCTCTTTATTCTTCTGATAGTTAGAACTCACAGGCTGAGCCAGAGATCATGCTCTGATACAACTGTAATATCCCAAAATGGGAATTCAGCAATGTATGAACACAATACCAGTGTAAATCAGCTTATAAGGTGAGAGAGGCACACCTATCCATCAAATTAATGTTCAGTAGCAAGATTATGTCTCATTAACTCATTCCAAAGTGAAGAAATGCAATAATATAGGGCATAAAAACATTATTTACAGATAATTACACTATAAATATGAGAAATGGGACTTGGTTCCCTTATTTCACACTATATATATCTCACATCCAGAATTGGAGCAAAAAAAATTCTCTGTAGCCATGCTAAACAGGTCTTCCCAAGTCAATACAACTCAAAAATGCCCAAACCCCATGACTTATGCCAACAGAACTCCTGGAGCATGTGAAAGCATTATTTTAATGAGGTTTTCTATAGAAAATTACAAGAAATAATAGATCTGGAGATTACAATCATTCAATGGTTAAGAAAAATGGAGATCTCTTCCTTTTTATATAATATAAGAATAACCCGACAAGGGCTCCATGAAAGTACAAGTATAAAATACCAGATCTACAGATCTAGATATGAAATAATGTAGTTATACTGTAGCTCTATACATATGTAGTAGAATAATAGAAGGAGTAGAATAATATGCTTAAGCAATCCTTCCAGGAGGAGGGTTGGCCCCTTTCCCCAAGGAATAAGCTCAAGATCAAGGGTCTTGACCCTGAAACTGCAATACTCAGAAAAATGATGCAGTTCTTGCAAGGGACTGCACTGTAGGAGATGGAGAATGCTTTGGCCAGGTTCCAGGATGTAAAATATTCTCCTGAGCCTTCCTTACTGATCTCCCAAAGGAATGGAGGCTCCCTCCTTTGAAAAATGAGTGCAGGAAGTGGTGTTGTGGATCTTCCACTGCAACACCCTACAACACAACGTTATACTCTGCAAAAATAAAAATGTAGCTGAAGGAGGATGCTTAGCCTGAAGCCTAAATGTGAAAACTGAAGTACAATGCTCCTCCAAGAGGCCTCTCAAGGTAGGAGAAGGAATTCCTAAAGAGGAATTCCTTGTGCTAAATAGCACTGCAACTCTGCTAAACAACAAGAGAATGCAAAACAGTCATGCAGACCATCAAATCAATAATTATCAAGCTAAGCTCAAATGGTTGCCACCCTCTTCCTTATAAGCTATGTGAGCCTCCTCACCTTGGGTACCACCCATTAGGGTTTCCAACATCACATGATCAATCTACCTCGAAAACTATGTTGTATCTCTATCAAGGCCACTCCTACAAAACCACATTGTTTGATTTGGTTGAATTTGACCTCTTCAACATGCTTCACGCATTTTCACACCCAAGTGTCTTCAAGCTAGCTCTCATATGTTTGTTTAAACTTATCTTTGTTCATATTGAGCTATTTGCATTGATGATCCACTCTTCTCCATGAATGGTGTTGACTTGGTCAAACTTGACTTTGTCCACATCCAATTGCCCTTGTTCACACATGATGGTGTCAAATCCAGATACTAGGATGATCCCCTTTCATACCAAGAGGGTTTTTATGCTAATTCAAGTTAAGTATGGGCCTCTTTCCCCATTTATTCATCTACTAGGTGGAAAAATAAAAAATCAATATTCCTATTAGCTGCATGCTAATGTAGGAATATTACAAAAGATTCTTCGCGCAGGTTATTTCTAGCCATCAATTTTCAAACTATTAAAAAATGTCATGACTGCCTGATATATTCTCACAAATAACACTCCCCACCCATACCCTTGCACCCAATTGTTACCTCCAAACCCTTTGTGAAATGCGGCATCAATTTCATGACCTGTAATCCTCGCTCTAGCAGGGGGCATGGTTATATTATCATTGCCATTGATTATTTCACTAAATAGGCCAAGGCGATTCCTACATATGATGATGAAGGTAAAAATGTGGTGCAATTTATTTTCAATCATGTCATAGCTCGATTCAGTGTCCCAAAGACCATAGTCACTGACCATGGCTCTCATTTTTGAAATTATATGATGATAGATCTTACTGCTTATTGGGTTTGTGTCATTACAACTTAACTCCTTACTATCCACAAACTAATGGCCAAGTTGAAGCCATTAACAAATTTTTGGTCACGATGCTTCAATGAACCATTGGGATGCATAAATGAAATTGGAAGATTATGTTATTTTTGGCTCTATGGGCGTACCAAAATTCAGCTAAGACAACAACTAGATTCACACATTTTCAATTGGTGTATGGTCCGGAAGCCACTCTCCCAATCGAGTGTGAATTTCCTTCTGTGAAGCTAGCAGTCGAGTTACTCCATGGTACTTCACCGAAAGAGGAATGATTTATTTACCTCAAACTTCTCCATGAGATTTGATGAATTTCTACTTTGGTTATCGAATCTCAAAAGAAATGAGTTAAAGTGCAGTATCATAAGTCTGTAACCCCCCGTGTTTTTAATGAAGGTGACTTGGTCTTGCTATGTGATCAAGCTCATGATAAGTTAGGGGTTGGAAAACCCAAACCAATGTGGCATGGGCCCTATTTTGGTAAACAAGTATTAGAAAAAGGTGCCTTTGAGTTGGTCAATGACGAAGGGAATCTATTTGTTGAGCCCCAAAATGGGATCTATCTCAAAAATTGTTATGCTTGATTTGGCATAAATAATTTGTACAACAGTGTGTCTGATTCATTAGTGCAAAGTTAGATTTTGGTGTGATTGTTTGATTTTGCGGACATGTTTTTTTCTTCTTACCTTGTGTTCTAATTGGTTTGTAGGTGTCGTTAGACCATTATGTCAGTTTTCCTGATGACGCTTGTCGTAGTACATAAAAATTGTCTTCTGCAACATGGGTATTGTTTTCTCCTAATGTAAAGTTAGTGAATTTACGAGGCATGTGCTTGGGTCAACCAACTAACAACATTGGCAAATATAGTGTGGTTATTGAACTATTATTAGAAACTGTTCATATAAGTGTTAGGGCTTTGGTTGTTAAAATCAATTCACAACTCCTTGTGCTACAATTGAATGGAGATTATTCAGCCAGAAACCCTAAAATATTACAAATGTATCTACGTGATCGATTATTGGAATGAAATTTTGATTACATTACTTATCAACATATTCCAAAACATTTGAATACATTAACTGATACATTAGCTAATTATGTGTTAGATAAAAATTTACATCATATCTTAAAACCAAAACATCATAATAATAAAGAACATTAGATAGATGTATGTATCTATATATATATATATATATATATATATATATATATATCACATTAGTGATCAAATGAAATAGAAATGACCATGGACTTAACGTACATGAAAGCAGTCTCCCCGAATGTTGTGTTCGGTGTATCATGGTTACAGGGCAGCAGACTTGACCTCCTATGGATAAAGGATTGCAACCTATGAGGGTCTCACTTTATATACTCGATGGTATGGGTAGCACAAGTCTGTGCTAGCGTTGTCTAATGCTAGATGGCAAACGATAGCTACTAGGTTTAATGACGCTGGAACACATCACTAACCTAGACCTCTAAATATATGTGTGTTAGGTTTCAATGCTTCCTTACGTTGATTGAATTCATTTTAAAGTTCATTTTGAATTCATGTTGGGATTTAAAGGGCTTACTGAATGTAATCTTGACTCCTTAATGCACAGCTACATGCAAAAGAAAATCATTCCCATTCAATGAATGCTAGCTAAGAGAGGGATACTAGTCTATAACAAAGCAACAATCAATTGAACACAAGAAAAATTTCACTAATGCATCTAAGACAACCAAAGAAAAAAATGAAAAACTTTTTCCTTGTTCACTAAAAGCTACTAATTCACAAAAATGTTTTTCATTTTCAAACTAAGAGAAAGAATGAGAACTTTTTCTTTTTAGATGAATGAGAAGCAAAATGCACTATTATACTAAAAATAAAAATAGACACTAGTTTTGAGCACTTCGAATGTAATGATGTAAATCAAAGAGATCAATCCCATACAAACATCAAACACACTCAAAACAAAGATTCACTCCTTCAGGAAAAAGAGGGCTTTCAAACCGATTCAGTGAGAAATGTAATCTATGCTAAAGGTGATAGATGGAGAGCTAAACGAAATCAAAGGTGATCATTCAATAACCCAATGACACGAAGAACCAAAAGAAAAGCTAAAACAATTAGTCAACAAACTGAAAAGATAAAGAATAATCTGAGTCAAACACAACTCAGAAGGTTCATTGAGGAGGAAGTCGAACAAGCGATAGAGGGCACCTAGAAGCCCTAAGCTGACAAACTCCACTGATAAGATGAGGGACAAACAACTGAGTAGGACGAGACAAGAGAGTGAAAACAATATCAGTAGACCAATTGAAGGATAAAAATCCAATCCAGAGGCGAGAGAAACTAACAAAACTTAGCAGAAAGGCTAAATTTTAACCTAAAGGATTCGATGCATTTTTCTAGCTATAATTTGTACTAAACAGAGGTTGGCGCACTTGTGACAAAATCAACATGCGCCAATCGGTGCGAATTTTCAAGAAATAGCAGCACCGAGCTAGAAAACCATGGAAAAAATAAAAAACCACTAAGAAAAGGTCAAACTTGAGACTCTGAGACTGAACAAGATGGCTGAAAAAAGTTAAACAGGAAAAACAAAGTAGAAAAACTATAAAACGACCAAATTCGACTCGACAAGCCAAACACTAGGTGAACAATGAGAGACGATAAACACACTGATGCCTAGTGGAGTCGCCAACTTCTTGTGCAGGTAAATCCGCTCTACGGACAGAGGCGATCTCTCTAGCCTTGGAGTGGGTCTAGCAACAAATGAACAAGCTAGACTTTTAGACTCCTAGCTTACAAATTAAAAAGAGTTAGGATATATGGCCTACCTTGGTCCAACGCTTTTGTTGTTGTTTTCAGTAGCGATCCACTGATCTTTGTCTCTACACATCGTAGTATTTCAGTGATAATGTTTGTGTACCTGCACAAGGATCAAGTGAATGGTGACAACATACGAAAACATATTTTCATTCACAACTATTTGATTGGTCAAGGAGAATCAAACACTTTTCATATTATCGAACACAAAATTGGAACCAAAAAAATAGTCTTGTATTAAAGATAGAGAAAAGAAGTTTACCAAAAAGCCTTGACATTGGAGCCTACTTTGACGGGTTTAGTCAAACGTGTCTTAATCATTCGTCGAGGATCAGACTTGGTGAAGCAATGGTCCTAAACTCTCTCTCAATAATGGATTCCTCTCTACCTTATTCTTCACACTAGCTATAGTAAGGATTGTTCAGCTAGCTAAAAATATGTGAGAGGGATGTATTTATAGGAGAGGAGGAGGTGGTTTGGGATCCCTCATAAGGTGGAAGGGAGGCTTTATACTTTGAGGAGTTGCTCAAATGTAGGAAACAAGAAGCCAAAGGAAGGATTTCAACGTTATTCAGTTGAAAAAACCATGATGACTCCACTCACGAAGTAGTTAGGAATGGAAACTTCGCTTATATTTAAAAAAAAATCTAAAAACATCTCAGTGTGGGAAGTCCACTAGACAGAGTGCCAATGGGTGCGAGGCCCAGTGCTAATTTCTCTATGAGCATGAGGCCATAAGTGCCTAGTAGCGTCGACCCAAAATAATATGTTTTTGAGAGCTTGCTCCAGGAACGATCAATAGAGGAAATGTTCTTCACATGACAAGGGATGCAATGACACTTTTTGCAAGGTATGACAATACATAGAAGTCACTAAAATGGTCCTCCAATGTTCGGGATGGGGATTGCAGGGATGGTGAAAAAATACTGTGTAATAGTGTATTTGTATTGTTTTATTTTCATCTATTTGTTTGTACTGTTTTATTTTCAACGAAATCTTACATTAAACTATAGGGAATAAATCCTAGGGTCTTAATGTTAGAAACAATAGTACTACACTGTAAAAATGTGACTAGGGTTTAAATTGAAGATTTAGGCATATGCCAGCGAATAACTTAGTTTGATACGATTATTTTAACCCTAACTTGTAAAATATTACTCATTGTAACTCCACCGTAGAGAACTTAAGGTGCTTTATTTATATTCAATGAAGAAAAATAACTTGAAGCTACATGGTTGGCAGCACGGGAGTTTATACCAATAGCAGGAAGGGAACACGCAACCAGTGAAGGTCGCACATACACCACCAGGATTATCTACTGTAGTAAAAACAAGAATATACGTGGAGCCAAGTTTGACTTCATGCTTAGAAAGAGTAGAAAATTTAAAAAAATAACTTGTGTTACAACTACAACAAAGAAAAGAACATAAAAAGTAGTTTGAGTACCAATTAAATAACATGCAGTCGGAAAATAGAGCATAGGTACATCATATTACCACTGTAAATAAATATGGATTAATTTAACCCTTGCACAGATGCAATGAATGCAAAATAGAAATGTTATAAGCTATAGATAGGAGGGTAAGAATTTAACCTAATCTATTGAGACATGGATTCATGTTAACATAAAAAACATTCAGAAAATGTAATAATTTTTAACACAATCAACATTTAGCATTATAATTCAGAACGATGCTATCTTAATACCCTTGTAAAAAGTGTAATATTATCAAATGGGAAAAGTAGAATTATAGTGCATAAACATGGAAAATAGTAGTTAATACATCAATACACCATTACATGAGACAAATTTACAACCATATTATTAAACATATCAAAACATAATAGGCACAAGGTCTTGAGGATCAAGTCACTCAAGAAATACAGAACAAGCCTCTACTAAGCAAATATGTCAATACATGAGGAATAACTGCTATACAAGTGCCATGAGCTAGGACGACGCAGTTTTAGGGCATAACTGCTACGTAAAAGATATAACAATATGGATCTGCTGTTATATAGCTCAAATAATGCCGAGAGTGAAGATCTAGACTCCTAGAAAGGGTTTCCGAAAACACCCAAAACACAAAAATGCCTGAATGCAGCCCTAGGGCTGAATTGCAGCTACAACTGAATCACTAGATGGATGTGGCTGAAATTGATGTAGAAATTTATATATCTCCTCCAATAGATCCTTCAAGTGAAAGGCTGATCCCAACACTGAAGATCTCACCCTCCAAATCAAGCACTGAAACCTCCACTACAAATGCTCACCAGAATAATGTAGTTAAAGAGGGAATTTTCACTGTAGATGATGGAAATAGGTTGGCCTGGTGCCAATATATGAAATAAAGCTCAAGAACCTCCTTTTCTAACCTCCCAATGGGAAGAATGCTTCCTCCAATGAAAAACTAGCTCAGAAAGTGGGTTTCTCAACCCTCCACTGCAACACCCTACAACACAACACAATTATGAAGCTTGGCCAAAATGCCAGAATGCGGAAATGTAGTGCAATACTCTTCCTACAGGAACTTCAAGGAAATAAGTGGGATTCATGCTTGGGAACACCCTGTGCTAAAAAACACAACAATCTCAGCTAAACAGCTGGAGAGTGCAAGAAGTCATACATACCACAAAATCAATAATCAACCACATACCCATATATGGCTACCTTGCCCTCCTTATAAACAATGTGATCTTTCTCACCTTGGGTCTCACTCATTAAAGTCACTACTATCATGGAGACTTTCTCCCATTCACACTGTGTTGTCTCTCATTGATGATCCACTCCCTCCATACCAGCACTGTTGATTTGGTCAAACTTGACCTTGTCCACATGCATTAACCCATGTTCACACATGAGGGTGATTTATCCAACTATTAAGATGATCCATTTTCACATTAAGAGGGGTTTTATTCCTACTAAAGATATTTATGGGTCTCCCTACCCACTTATTCATCTATCTAAATGCCAAAAGAAAAAATTAATATTCCAATCAGTTGCATGCTAATTTAGGAATATTACAGTCCTCCCCTCCCAAATGTTGCTTGTCCTCAAGAAACTACAAGGATGGAACTGAAGAGCCTCCTCTCCTCCTCCTGTAGCATCCTCATATGATAAGCTCCTCCAATGAACAAGATGATGTCTCATTAATAAGTCCCCGAGTTTATCCTCCCAATTGTGCAAGTTATCTTTTGGTGACATATCCCAATAGCTATCATCATGAAGAAGTGGAATATCCATGAGGGCAACAATATTTTGTCTAGATGTCTTCTTGAGGCATGGAATCTAAAATATATTGGGAATCATCATTCCCATGTGAAGCTCCCATCCCCAAGCTATCATCCACACAAAATGAGTCACCCTCCAAAATGGTAACTCATGGAAAAACTCCTCCACCTTTGGCTCCTGCAATGTAGGTGGGATGCATATATGAAAGTGATAGACCAAATGGTCTACCCCACATTGTCTTTCTCTCCACTTATGGAAAGTGTAGAGCTGGTGCTGAATTTGGGCTACAATATTTTTTCCCTCAAGAAACAAAAGGACAATTGGATCTCCAAAGACCCCTTCTCTAGTGTCATGAACCTTGCTAGCCCAAGCCACCTCACATAAGGTGAATAGCACATCATCACCAAATGGCATCCAATTCAGAAATATGCCGAGTGTTATGTGTAATTTTTGATGGTACCAATGGTTTCTCCAGTGGATACAACACAATTTTGCTAACTGTTGTTTCAGAACATCACGTGGCAAGTTGTCCTCCATCAATTTACTAGCTGTCCTCCATCAATTTACTAGTTGTGCATGTTTTCTCATCTACTAAGAAGTAGTAAATGACATTATATATCATCTGAGCATAACAAGAATAGCACAACACATGCCAAAAGCCATCCAAGGAAGGGCTTCAACCATCACTGATATTGGTCGTAGAAAGACCGTGTAGCAAAGATAGAAATTCCCCTCTTATGGAGAAATGCACTGTACATATATGGTAAGAGAATGAAAATATTTCGTTAGATGAAAAATAAGTACAAACATACCATTGTTACCATGCATTGTGAGTAGGAAAAATATGAGGTCCGTGGATGAGCCTTCCCATGAGAATCTCCTCATAATGGTCTGAAATGTAAAGTGATACATACTCTGTTGGGTGTGGAGCCTGATTTTCATCCTGATTCAGAGATACTTGTTTCAGTCAGATGTATACCCCAGGAAAAATATACAGGGGCTGCCCCCCCGGCTGGGGGGTCCGGGGGCCAGCGGTCCCTCGGCGGGGATTTCGAGGGTGGCGCCCCCGAAGCTAAAACAGATGTAAAATTTCCTTGTAAAATTATAGTAATTTCTAGTCAATCTAGGCCATTAATTAGGCGGATGATCTGACGGTATAAGTTATATTTTGTTTAGGGTTTTTTTTCCCTGGAAGGCAACCCCTCGCTTTGTACGAGGGCATTGTATTGTGGCTGTGTATTGTATGTGTATTCTTAGAGTGAGAAATAGATAGGGAGACTATGAGAGAGAACAAAGGATATTACAATGAATTTGCTGTAGGTTGTGTCTTCTTCTTTTTGCTGGATAATAGAAAGGAAGGACTGGCTGTTCGAGGTGGATGTAGCCCAAACTGGGTGAACCACGTATATCTGTGTCTCTTTGGTTTTATGTGTTTTTTGTGCTTGTGTTTTCCACATATTTTATGTGTTTCATTGCTCTGTAATATATAATTTTATAACATACTCCCATTGGAACACTCCATCAGTAGATGCATACTCCCAAGTGACAACGTTGTTGGCCTTAGTGACAAGGCCCTTGTCACCTGATGACTCCCTTCATTGACATACCACATGCCAAAGTCATCCACCTTGATGCTGCTATAAGTGGGAGACTCCTCCTTATGTGGGAGCACCTCCTAATTTTTCAGAACTAAGGAGTAGCCCCTTTGCACCATAATTGTGCCCTTACCTACTCCAGTAATATCATGCAAAGTATGGGATAAAATCAACCCATACTCTTCCAAGAGAAACCAAAGCAACAATAGCTCTCGCTGGCCTCCTTAAACTTCCATCATACAAACCATGAGGTGAAAACATGATGATTGACATGAAGAGTGACACATCATCACAATGCACCCAAAATCCTTGCTACCATATGATGCAAGTGCCATGCCAAGTCCCACCCACCAACATACCCTTTGAAGTAGGATATGTCACATGCTGACCAAACTATTTCAAGAGTAACCAATGCAGCCATGCCTCCTATTGCCATGTGTCATAGATATGCAAGTGGCTCACAAACCTCATGCTCACCATCCACACCCCCTCATCCAAATGTGGGTGTCTCCTTCCATGCTCAACATTGGTATCCCTCTAATGGAGAATACCATCCTCCCAAAGCAAATTGATATCTCTACACTTCTTGGGATGTTGAAGTGAAGCCTCCTCGAGATCTCCATATGAATACCATTCATCAATGACCATGTTGAATCCATAAGGATCCAAGTATACTGAAGGCATAATATTCTCATTGATATGTGAAGTGTTGATAAAGAAGGATCCATCATAATAATGGGAGATAGTATGTCTCTCATCAACCATATTCCTATCCCCTGTTACACATGTAAAATGGTAATTGGAATGCTCCAATAATGTCTGGGCCCCCAACTCATCACTGCTTCTCCATGAAAATTCTACTGATCTCCATGATGGTGCATATGTTGTCTCCAGATCATGCCCAATGCTAAACATATAGTTCTGCATCAGATTGTTTAGGATAATGCTCATCCTATCCTCCAAAAATCTACAGTCCAACCCCAAGAGTTGTGTGCAACTTATCAATTATATACTAGGATGAATGTATATCTCCTTGTTGATTCTATCAATGGTCCTCTATGCAGTGATAGTCTGCTGCTCCAAATCAGTAGTGTATCTTAACCCTAGGTCATGCAATGGTATATTCCCACAACCTTCCATAAGATGTGCTGAAATAATAGAAAGTTGAAACATTTTCATACCTTGGTTTTGCTTGGGAACATCTTGTACTCCTATAAGGGTTCCTCCCATCGGTGTGATGACTTCCCCAACTGCTGATGATGATGGATGCTCTTCTATGGCTGCATTAGCACAGGTATAAGTCTCCTCCTCCTCATGCATCTCCTACATAATGCATGGGACTCTAAATGTCAAGAGATCAAGACCACTTTGCAAAGGTGCAAGTGTCCTTTCTCCTGATGTAAGTGCTCCTACAACAAGTGGCGGTGGAGGTTTCTTCTCCTCTAATTTCTTCTTGTCAAACTTCTTGATCAACTTTTGAGTAAAAGTTGCATATGCAGTCACTCTTGCATGACTCAAATGGCTAAACCACCAAATGTTTGCTTCACCTTCAGCGTTGCAATCTCAACATCTTCTTTCTTTACCACTGGATGTAGCAGGAAGAATGCATCCAACTTCATTCCCCAAGTCCTTGTTGTGCATGTGGATGACCCATCAAATGTAGACAATATAAATCTATTGCTGCAAAGTCTTCTTTCTTCCTTGAGCTGGATGAACTGTGGGAGAGTTAGATTCTCCTTTAAAGCCCTTGCCTGAGATTTGTATTATGCAAGATACTCACTTAGAATCTCATGATCTAAGTGTCCTCCATCTCCATGATTTTTTTCTTCTTCTTCAAAAGAAAAGGACATAGTATGTTTCTTTGGAGCTCTATGCAATACCAGTTCTTTCTGCTGATAGGAAGTGCATGGACCTTCCTCATATTGAAACCCTAGTGTGGTTTCATTGTCTTTCTCTACTTTTTTTTGCTTGAACTCCTTGGTGAGGTCTCTCTTAGATCTCAAAAGAGATGAGATACAACTCATTCTTTCCATCATTCTGATCTCTTTCTCCCTCTTCTTATTTTCTTGATAGCATAATGGCTGAGATCCATAGGTTGAGATAAGATTATGTTATGATACCACTGTAATATTCCCAAATGGGAAAAGCTAGAATATAGTGCATAAACATGGAAAGTAGTAGTGAATAAATAAATACACCATTACATGAGACAAATTTATAGCCATCTTATTAAACATATCATCAAATAATAGGCACAATATCTTGAGGATCAAGTCACTCAAGTAATACAAAACAAGCCTCTACTAAGAAAATATGTCAATACATGAGAAATAGCTGCTATACAAGTGCCATGAGCTAGGACAGCGTATTTTTAGGGCATAAATACTACATAAAAGATATAACAATATGGATCTACTGTTAGATATCTCAAATAATGCCGGGAGTGAAGATCTAGACTCTCAAACAATTTTCCTACACAACCCAGAAAGGGTTTCCGGAAATATCCAAAACACAAAAATGTCGGAATGTAGCCCTAGGGCTAAATTGTAACTGTAATTGAATCACTAGATGGAGGTGGCTAAAACTTTTGTAGAAATGTATATATCTCCTCTATTATATCCTTCAAGTGAAAGGCTGATCCCAACACTAAAGATCTCACCCTCCAAATAAAGCACTGAAACCTCCACTACAAATGCTCACTAGAATAATGTAATCAAAGAGGGAATATGCATTGTAGATGATGGAAATAGGTTGGCCTCATTCCAATATATTAAATATAGCTCAAGAACCTCCTATGCTGACCTCCCAATGGGAAGAATGCTTCATCCACTGAAAAACTAGCTCAGAAAGTGGGTTTCTCAACCCTCCACTCCAACAACCTGCAACACAACACAATTGTGAATAGAAACTGTGTTGTAGATGAAGACTGAAGCTTGGCCACAATGCCAGAATGTGGAAATGTAGTGCCATACTCTTCCTAGAGGCTCCTCAAGGAAGAAAGTGGGATTCCCGCTCAAGAACACCCTGTGCTAAACAACACAACAATCTCAGCTAAACAGCTGGAGAGTGCAAGAAGTCATACAGACCAAAAAATCAATAATCAATCACATACCCATCTATGGCTGCCTTTCCCTCCTTATAAAAATGTGAGCCTTCTCACCTTGGGTCCCACTCATTAAAGTCACTACTATCATGGAGACTTTCTCCCATTCACACTGCACTATCCCTCATTGATGGTCCACTCCCTCCATACCAACACTGTTGATTTGGTTAAACTTGACCTTGTCCACATGCATTAGCTCCTATTCACGCATGAGGGTGCTTTATCCAGCTATTAATATGATCCATTTTCACATTAAGAGGGGTTTTATTCCTACTAAAGATATTTATGGGTCTCCCTACCCACTTATTCATCTATCTAAATTCTAAAAGAAAAAATTAATATTCCAATTAGCTGTATGCTAATTTAGGAATATTACATAAAGACACTGTAATATCTTACACAAAACCATAATATAGAATTGGTCAAGAACCGGTGCAGAAATTTTCTACCAAGAAAATTGTAACCTCCTCTATTAAACAAGGGGTAACCATCATTACAGCATTTAAAAACTAGCTAGACTATTAATCAGTCCTCCACAGAGAGTCTACGTCGATCACAATTAACTAAGGTTGTCGGACCATAATCATCGTGCAAAATAGAAAACCAAACAACCAGGATATCAAAGCTACTGACAACACTAGTTAATCTTTCCCTTATCTGTAGTAGAGGCAAAAAGATGAATAAAAGGGGAAACCCATTTTTATTTCTAAATTAGGTAAATTTGTGGATGTGGAGGGTTTGGTACTTACCCGGAAGATCTTCGTCGGAGGCATAAAACCTTAGACACATGAACCTGGAGGTATCCCTTTTTAAACTTCAACAACAAAACATGTATTAAGTATGTAACAACAAGTTAAAACAGTCATACTTGGCCCTATTGTGAGTAAGGAATTGTCTTGAAAGCTTATGTATTACACACTGGAGCTGTTAAAAATACCAGTGATGTATTACCTGTAAGAAAAAACTTATTCCAAACTTCTTGCCTATGAGGACACCAACCAAACTTCATACACCTGCAAAACCATGCAAACAAGTTAAAAATGGCTATGGATAGAGGAAAATATAAATAAAACAAAAACCGTGGTGTCAACTCGTTTGAATACCTTTCAAGACCTTTGTTCATTCAACTGGAATGAAACATTGCCTCGCAAAGCTGCACAACTTGGACCGTCGAGAGAAGGAATCATTGTCATCAAACGAGCTGGGGTAGTCACCCTAACTCCCAAAGATCACATCATCATCGTTGGATCAAGCTTTGGAATAGACAGATGAGGCTTATCCATGTATCAACAGTAGAACTGACAACTGTGGGATGACCGAGTTCGAGAGACCTCCTCTCAGGTTAGATTCAACCTTAGAATCAACGCTAAGGATGGGTTCATTACGGTGGCGAAGGTCATAACGTCATAGCCTGAGACCATTAAAAAGATGTGTCTTAATATATAAAGTGTGAATGAGATTAACATGACATAGATTAATGTATCGAAACCTTACAATCTTTGGATTAAAGTTTAATATGGATATTTTGTATTTGTACTGTGTGATTTGATTAAGATCATTTTATCAAATATTATTGTAAGGTTGGGAATATACTTTCAGTTTAATATCAAAGGTAAGAGTTAAATTATATTTGTTTAACTTAAGGTTGGTCTATTCATATTTATAAAAAAATTGTTATGATTGGGTTGTATTTCTATGAGATATGTGTAGGTGTGTTGGGTACATGTTACAAAGTTGGAGGGGGAAAGAGGGAGGGAAGAAGAAAGACCTAGAGAGTGAGAAGTGGAGAGAGAGATGGAGTTACAAGGGAGAGATGAAGAGAGAGAGTGTATGTTTAGGGGTGAGATAAAGAGACATTGATGGAGAGAAGGGGGGAGAGAAGGAGAGAGGGAGGGAAATAGTAACATATTTGTATAGAGCGAGAGAGAGAGAGAGTGAGAGAGAGAGGGAGAGAGAGAATCGGAGGTAAAATAAAGAGAGAGAGAAAGAGAATTGGAGGGAAAATAGAGAGAGAGAGAGAGAGAGAGAGAGCGATTGATGGGTGGAGAGAGAGGATTGGAGGGAAAAGAGAGAAAGAGAGAGAGAGGATTGGAGGGAAAATAAATAGAGAGAGAAAGAGGATTGGAGGAAAAATAGAGAGAGAGAGAGAGATGGGGAAGAGAGAGGGAGGTAGGAGAGAGAGGAATTAAGAGAGAGAAGGAGAGTGATGGGGGAAGAGAGAGGATCGGAGGGAAGAGAGAGAGAGAGAGAGAGAGAGAGAGATGGGGGAAGAGATATGGAGGTAGGAGAGAAAATGACAGAGAGGAAGGATGAGAGAGAGGACTTGAGAGAGAGAAGGAGAGATGATCAAAATATGGAGTAGGGGTAAACATTTTCCAAAAATTCAAAGTACTCAAAATCATACCAAACTAGAACGACCGGATCAGGTCCGTTGTCAGGAATCCGGTGCAGTTCGTTTCACTCAAAATGGAGTCAGTATGAGGAAGTTAGAGCCCATTGATCGTCGTCTCAAACACATGAATTTTTTAAAAAAGTGGTCAAACATGGTCAAAGGTAAAAAATTTGGGTTTTCCTCCATTTCGCCCAATGACACTGTGCCAAGTGTCAATATATGGTTGGTTGATGAAATGGGTTATATGTGGTGTTTTGATTGGTTTTGGGAAGGAACCAATGGCATGAAGACACGTGGCTAGCCCAAAGGTTGCCACGTGCCCCTTCCAAGGTCCAAGTTTCAACTTATGGTTAAGTTTGAATTTTCAAATTTTATGGTTAAGTTCAAATTTTATATGGTGGGTCGGATATATCATATGGTATAGTTTTATGGTCATATATATATCATATGTTATAGTTTATACCATAGTCCGAATTAAATCAAAGGTTTTATTTGCAATATGCGTGGCAAAAAAATTATACAACAGTGAAAGGGTGGAGGTCAGGGCTTGGTACCATGATCTCCCCCAAGCGAGCGCACATGATTACCACAACATCCTTGGAGTAGTTCTTGCACTATAAGGACTTCAACGTATATTTAAAATTCAATATGTGGTATGGCTGGGGTAGGGTGGCGGACAGCAAGAAGGGCCAGCCCCTGGCCCATATAACTTTGTGCAGAACCATGGTGGAGCGCTAAGTTTTTATGGCGCATGATTATAATTTAAACGAGATTAATTATGCACTAAACCCATATTAAGGTGCTAATCCGAATCAATTGGGATTTTTTGTAATTGAGCTTAATGCGCTAATATCCCACTGAATGCACGCCTAACAGTTAATTAACTCCAGTTTAGTTTGGCGGGTTCCACTATTTTCGGTGCGAATTCTAGATTTGGCAGCCTTAACTAGAGTTTCTCCAGTTTTAGTGGAGATTCCTAAGGAAAAATTGAATGAAGCATAAATTTTCAAAATTTCGACCAATTGTGGCTCAAGAAGAGTCATTCTTAGATGATGTTGATGCTTTGAGCGCGATGGAACAAGTTGCAGAGGAGTTGGAGCACTTATGAAAGTGTTTTTTCCACTTTGAATATTAAAGAAGTTGAGGGCCACCACGAGAGGAGGTCATGCCTAGATCAGCTGAAGACCATTTTCAGAGATTGAAGAGTTTATTTTGAGGTTATTGGGTCTTTTGAAGCCAATGGGGCCAGTTGAAAAGACATTGGAGCACTGTAGGTGCATGTAATCATAGATTTGACCATTAATCCCAATAGGGCCTAGCTAGTTGAAGCAGGTCCATGGAGATGTAGCCCAGGTGGGGTGAACTCTGTTATTAGCTATTGTGTAATGTGTTTGTTGTATGTTATTTCTCTGCATATTATTTTTTGTACATGAGTTTTTAAAAGCTACTTAACTGATAAATTTCTCATCAAAGACACTTAAAACTTTACACATAAACCCCTTCACAAGTGGCTAACTTGAGATGATCCAAAACATATTTTTATTTAACTGATGAGGGAGATAACACAAAAAAACTAGTTATCTCATATTCAGATCAAGAGAGGGAGGGAGAGAAGAAGAGAGAGGGATGGATAGAGAGATGGAGTTGGAGGGGTAGAGAGGGAGGCAATAAGAAAGACATAGAGAGTGAGAAGCGAGAGAGAGAGAGAGTGCTAAGGGAAATATGGAGAGAGATTTTGTCTGTTTGGGGGTGAGATAAAGAGATAAAGGAGAGATGAAGAGAAATGGTGAGAGAAGGATAGAGGAAGGGATATAGTAATCGAGTTGGAGAGAGAGAGAGAGGTGGGAGAGAAAGGTAGAGAGGAAGGAAGATAGAGGATGTGAGAGAGTGGAGATATGGATGGAAAGAGAGATGGAATTGGAGGCAGAGAGAGAGGGAAGTAGGAAGAAATAATTGTGAAAGAAAGGTGGAAAGAGAGACAGGGAATGATAGGGAATATGGAGAGAGGACAGCAGGAGGAAAGAGAGAGTAGTGGGGGAGAGGGAGATGAGGGGAAGAGAAAGAGAAGAGGAGGAGGCATAGATAGATGCATGGGAGAAAGAGAGTATTTTTTGGGGTGATATAGAGATACTTAGAGATTTGATCCCTCTGGGCGTTTAATAGATCAAGAGTTAAGATGGATCTAGTTAATAAAAAAAATTACAATGTAGGAAAATGAATTATATTTCGGACACTATTACTTTTAATTTTAACAAACATGTAAATATTTAAGAATCATTTATGTATTTTAAATTGGACATATTAATATAAATTCAACTTATTAATCTCACATACGAAAATGTTGACAAAGTTTCTTACATTACACCTACACATCACTCGTATAGTGAGTTGTATCCAGTAAAAAAATAATACTGTAAAGTTAAAAGTAATATAGAGCTTACCATAAATAAGATGTTGTAATGTTTGTAAAAAATTAGAACTATTAAAAATAATAAAATTCAATTTTTTTATTAATAGAATTATTTATTTTTTAGAGAAGAGAAAATCATAATATACATATCACATTAAAATATATAATATATAATTAGATCTTATAAATTAAAACCCACATCCACATCCACATCCATAGAAAAAAAGTGAAAAATGGCACATCACAAATTATGTCTCCTATGAACCAACCGCATGGCCAAGGATGCCACGGTGTTTTCATGGAGGGCAAATTCATGGTGATAAGCGGAGGTCAATTAAACAGAAGGGAAGAAGTTTGCGATCCGAGTGGGAGAGAATGCGGGAAGATATGTGGAGATTCGCGGGAGATAATGGAAAAGTGGGTTTCGAGTTTCGTCATTAGACTAATATTAAGAAAGTCATGGGTTGTGTCGTGTAGTAATTTGTTGCGTAATTTAGTTTTGTGGAGTAATTTTATAAGTAATTGCGGGATGTACTGAGTTTCGAGTTTCGTAATTGAACAGTATTTTGTCAAGCCATGGTTTGTTTCTTGGAGTAATTTATTGGTTAATTGAGTTTCGTGGAGTATTTTGTTTCATGATGCACTGAGTTTTGTAATTCACTGATTCTTAATATAATAAAGTTATCTTTTCAAATGTTCTTTATTAATATGTGAGAAGATTTCTATTTTAAATAAAATGAAGATGTAAAAAAATTACTAAATAAATTTAAAAATTTAAATGAGTTGTAGTTATTAGAGTTAAATTAAAATTAAAAAATATATAATTTTTTAATTATATAAGTTTTTAGAAAAAAATTTAGAAGTTGGTAGATTATTATACATTGCACACAAAGTGAATTTCAAAAGTATAGCTTATAAGTTAAATAAAAAATATGATTTTCAAAAGTATAGCTTATAAGTTAAATAAAAAATATTAATCTTAAATCATATAGTTTATATAATATTTTACTATTTTAGATTTATTGAATTTCATATTTATTATGGGCAAAAATTTTCTCAAATTCTACATTTCAAAAATAAAATTTGTAGGTTTTGGAATCCCTCTGAAAACATGATAGGTCCCAAGTAAAATGGATATGGTTGATATATACAAATAAATATAATATAAATATGATCCTTGGACTTTTTTTTAAGTATAAAAACAATTAAGTCAAATCTTTAGATTAGTATTTTATTATTTTTTATTAAAAGAAAAAAAGTTATAAACTATTATATTTAGATTTCTTTTTGTTTTTTACAAAAAAATCTTCTTATTTTTATTTTAATATTATGAATTATTAATTAATTTTTAATGAAAAAATATCAATACAGTAATATTTTTAGTTTTGAGTACTTTTAGCTTTTAGCTATTTTTTACTAAAATGTTCTTATGAATTAAAAGGACATATGCCACCAAAGTTAACCATGAATAGAATGATACATTTACTACAAAATACATATACAATATATTCTTAATTCATATATGGAAAATATGTATATTCATTTGTTAAAATATGAAAATAATTAGTCAAATCTTTTTATTTTTAATCTTCTTATTTGTAGAAATTTGAATAACTGATATATTATTCACCAAGATTCTCATGATCACACACTATTTTAACTTCATGCACAATACAGAATCTCTTCTACTATTGATCATTAATTGCAGAAATAAAAACAATCGCATGCGCACATTAAAACCATAAACAATCACACATATGAACACAGTATGTAATGGGAAAGCTTAAAGCAAAAAACCCCCAACTATCTGTATATTATATGTCATAGATATCATGTAACAATCATTATACAAAGCTTCTCACAAGCTCTCAGTACAATCTCCAATTGCTACACACTAATCAAGCTCCGATCTAGCGAATCACATGCTCCAATCTCTGCCACCTGATAGCCTGCCTCTACTGCGCAATCACTGCTGAAGAATGGCTCTGAATGAACTCTGAACCACTTGGCTTGTACTGCGCAATCCTCATTGGCATCTCCAATCAATGTGTGGTGCAAAATCATGCACCAGTATAGTCACAACTGATAGTCACACTGCTCTTTCACCTACCTCTTCACTAGTCTCCACTGAAATTGTCCATGCATTGTAGTTAAATGATGTATTCTTTAGTTGATTAATGAGTTATTAATTAGTGAATTAATTAATAATTAATTCACACCACTCTCACTAGTGTATCAATCAGTTAGACTAGATACAACTAGCTCAACTATGTTTAACTCAGTTAATCTGAACACAACTCCACCAACTACTTCTACAACTCCACCAAACTCTGTCACATGAGTTCTAACTGAAGTATCCATGAAATAGCTCCACTTAACCCTCAGGAATAGCTTAATTCCATATTTCAGCTCCTTTGCCACATCTGTGCACTTAACTGAAGTGCTCCAAGAGAATAAGATAATGTTTATAGTCCAAATATTATTAAGAGCTAATAATATTCGACATATCTATTTTTAGACTAGCAATCTAAAAATAGATTCCACCAAATATGTCTAAAAATAGAAGTCCATCTATTTTTCCAACTTGACCAACCATCCACAAATAGCATCCTGCAACTCATAGAATATGATCGACATGTCTAAAAATAGACTTTCTGCCAAAAATAGCCTGCGGGCCCACTTAGTGAAGGCGACTTCTTTCCACTAAGCTCATCATCTTGTTGTAATCTCAACACTCCCTCTCAACAAGATAAGGATTATCTGCCACCCCTATCCTGCCCCTGTGGTATTCGAATTTTCTCTTGGTGAGTGCCTTCGTCAAGATATCAGCATCCTGATCCTCTGTGGGAATGTATGAAAGTAACATGATCTTTCACTTCACACAATCTCTGATATGATGATACCGGATGTCAATGTGTTTAGATCTATCATGAAATACTGGATTAAATGAGAGTTTGATGCAACTTTGATTATCACAATATATCACAGTAGGATCTAAGTGTGAACTGAACAACCTGACCAGGATCTTCCTCATCCATATAGCCTCGCATGCAGCCAAACTCGCTACCATATACTTGGCATCTACTGAACTGAGTGCCACGGATCTCTGCTTTCTGCTGTACCAAGAAACTTTTCTCGACCGTCTGCAGAAATCCTCAGAATGTGGTCTAACAATTTGTAACATTTGGAGCTCCACCTTTTATTACAATGCATCCGTGAAGCCACACAGATTCACCTCATCCGACTGTCTGCACCATAATCCATATCCTGATGTGCCTCTGAGATATCTCAATACATGCTTGTCTGCCTTCCAAAAAGGCTTTGCTTTAAGGGCTTAACCATAGCTTGTGAAAATTTGGTTAACATCATAACGCATGTCGGGTCGTATGACAGATACATAAGCGACCCCACCAACTATCGATAAACAGTGGCATCCACTACCTCTGCCAATGTAGCATCCTCTTTCCTCCATCCACCAGGAAGAGGAGTGTCGATAGGCTTGCAGCCATGCATGTTGAACTTCTCCAGTATCTCTCGAGCATACTTGCCTTGAGACACAAACAGTCCATCACTACGCTGCCAAATTTCCAATCCCAGGAAATAATGAAAGAGGCCCAAGTCCTTCATCTCAAACTCTTTTGCAAGATCAGCGTTGCATGAGAGTATCAACTGTTCATCACCGGTCAAAATCAAATCATCTACATAAAGTACAATGATAAGCAACTTACCCTCCACCACAATCTGGTATAGGTTCGGATCCGCCTCACTCTTGGAGAATCCAAGTCTGGTAAAATAATTGTCTATCCATGTGTACCAAGCACGAGGTGCTTGTTTCAACCCATACAGTGCTCTCTTGAGCCTGCACACATGTGACTCGCTGCTGAAGATCTTGAAACCTTCGGGCTGCTCTATGTACACCTCCTTCTCAATCACTCCATTGAGGAACACAGTCTTCACATCCATCTGATGAATGTGCAACCCCATCTGCGTTGAGAGAGCAAGAATCGTCCATATGGAAGAATACCTTGCGACAGGTGCAAAGGTCTCCTCATAGTCGATCCCCTCAATCGGTGAGAAGCCTCGGGCAACAAATCTTGCCTTTTACTTCTCCACACTCCCGTCAGCTGCTTGCTTCAATTTGTAGATCCATCTCAAACCCACCATTGATTTCCCTTCCGTCCTTGGGACAATCTCTGATGCACTGTTTCTGACAATCGAATCATACTCTTCCACCATGGAATCTACCCATGCGAGATCTTCCACAGCTTCCTCGAAAGAGGATGGCTCTGTCATGATACACTTGCTCATAAGAGCCATGTATCCAATATACTGATCAGGTGACTGTCTCTGTCTGCACTGTGATGTAGGTGCTCCTACAACCTTCTCTGCATCTTGAGCCAGTCGCTCAACTTCTGTAGTGCGCTTCTGCCCTCTAATGGTTGGCGCTGCATGAGTGGTTTCTTCCACTCCATGAACTTCATCTTGTGGCTGATCCACATCCTGAAGCTCATCCTTAGGAACTAATAGTTCCTCATCTGCATGCAAGTGTGGCTCCCTCTCAAGCGAACACTTCATGGCTTTCTCCTCATGAAATTTGATATCCCATCGCACAACAGTCTTGCGACTGTCTGGAAAATACACACGATAGTTGTGGGGCATATCAGTGTACTCCACAAATATCCCAACCTCTGCAGTCGGCTCCAGTTGCTTCCTAGCATCCTTTGTCACATGAATGTAAACAGGTGAACCAAAAATCCTCAAATGGGAAATATCAGGCTTCTTACCAGAAAATGCCTCCTCCAGTGTACTCATGCCAAGTATCCTGTGAGGACAACGGTTCTGCACATATACTGGAGTATTGCATGCCTCAGCCCACAAGTGTATGGAAAGGCCCTGATCATGCAACATCGCCTGTGCAGCACCCACGATCGTTCTGTTCTTTCGCTCAGCAACCCCATTCTGCTGTGGGTTATGAGGTGCTATGAGCTCTCTTTGAATTCCTTCTGCACTGCAAAAGTCTTTGAATTCACCAGAGATGAATTCACCACCATTGTCGCTCCTAAGAGCCTTCACCTGCTTCCCCGATTCTTTCTCAACCAGTGCCTTGAACTCACAGAACTTTGAGTATGTATCACTCTTCTTCTGCATGAAGAAGATCCAACACTTCCGAGAAAAATCATCAACAAATATCACATAGTACCTGTGCTTTTCTGTCGAAACTACTGAGAAAGGTCCACACACGTCTGTGTGAATTCTCTCAAGGATCGTCGTGGCGCGACTATCCTTCTCGTGAAAGGTGGATTTCACAAATTTTCCCAAGGTACATCCCTTACACTGATCTGACTGTCCAAGAGTACCCTTAGGAAGCCCAGTATAAATCTGCTACACTATCTTCAAAGCTCCATGGTGAAGGTGGCCCAATCTATGATGCCACAGCTCACCCTCATCCCGGCTCACCACTCCTTCTGCCTTTCCTGCCATTGCTACACAACCATCTACCTACAATTGATAAAGGTTCTTAACTCAAACCCCTATCCTCTGGGTTTCACTAGTTGCCTTATTGCGGAGGAAAGCCTTTCCCTTGATAAAGACAACATCATATCCCTTGTCTTCTAACATGGCCATAGAGATAAGATTCTTCTTCAATCCTGGAACATGCATCACTTCCTTCAATACGAAGGGTTTACCAAACTCCCTCTCAAAGGAAATGGTACCGATACTGGTCGCACTGTATCTACCATCATCTCCCATCTCGATGTGCACTCCAATATCTTTCTCATCCAGATCAGTAAACAAATATTTGTCTCCTATCATGTGAAAAGACGCACCACTATCAAGAAACCACACTGAACCCATCATACTTGAGACCAAGCATGCGATCAGCGAAAAATCCAACTCAAACTGCGAGGCTAAGGCTTCTCTAGCTGCAGATCCAACAACCTGCTTATTTTTCTTCTTCTGTGGACAATTAATGGCGTAATGTCCGTGTTGGTGACAGTGAAAACACTTCACCTTGGACATGTCCTACTTCTTGCCTTTCGCACTGGATTGAGCGGCATTCTTCTTGCTCTTCCCCTTCCTTGCTTTGCCAGCCAAAGCGCAATTTTCTTCATCTGAGTTCTTTGATGAAGATCCGTCCCTGGTACTTCGCCTAATCTCCTCTTACAGAAGATCCGACCAAAGTCACTCCCATCCTGGCAATTTCTCCTGACCATTGACAGAGTCCTGATAGGAATGCCAACTATTCGGAAGCCCAAGGAGAGCCAAGCTCACCAAGTCCTCGTCATCTACAGTCACCCCCACACTTCCCAACTCATCCCTGCATTGGATGAACTTTGTGAGGTACTTGGGCATACTATCGCCTTTCTCCATTTTTATGTTCCTGAGTTTATCCGTGAGCGCCAACTTCCTCTGGTCACTCTTGATTTGGAATAGGTATGTCAACGCTTTCCACATCAAGAATGGAGAAGCCTTACCATGAAGGCTGGACACTATGTGATCCTTTACACCTTCCAATAGAATTCTTCGACACTTTGTTGTCTTCTTTTGCCATGCGTCAAGTGCAGCAACATCGCTAGCAGTAGGTTTTGGAATTTCTGCATCTATGAACTCCTTCAACCCATTTTCATCCAGCACTGCCTCCATCCTGTCCTTCCATGCAATATAATTCGAGTTTCCCTCAAGGGCATACTCCAATCACAATCCGTTGAAAGACATCTCAACTTCGACACCAAGAAAACACTGCTGCAAATTCGAATTCCACCAACTCAAAACTCAACCGCTTCAATCAATTGCTCCAATGATCAATATCGCTCCGATATCATGTAGAAATTTTAATAACTGATATATTATTCACCGAGATTCTCCTGATCACACACTATTTTAACTTCATGCACAATACAAAATCTCTTCTACTATTGATCATTAATTGCGGAAATAAAAAAAATCGCATGCGCACATTAAAACCATAAACAATCACACATATGAACACAGTATGTAATGGGAAAGCTTAAAGCTGAAAACCCCCAACTATATGTATATTATATGTCATATAGATCATGTAACAATCATTATACAAAGCTCCTCACAAGCTCTCAGTACAATCTCCAATTGCTACACACTAATCAGGTCCGATCTAGCAAAACACATGCTCCAATCTCTGCCACCTGCTAGCCTGCCTCTACTGCGCAATCACTGCTGAAGAATGGCTCTAAATGAACTCGAATTGGTCCAGCCTTTCTCACGCAATCCTCATTGGCATCTCCAATCACTGGGTGTTGCAAATCATGCAACACTATAGTCACAACTGATAGTCAACCTGCTCTTTCACCTACCTCTTCACTGGTCTCCACCGAAATTGTCCATGCACTGTAGTTAACTGATGTATTCTTCAGTTGATTAATGAGTTAATAATTAGTGAATTAATTAATAATTAATTCACACCACTCTCACTAGTGTATTAATCAGTTAGACTAGATACAACTAGCTCAACTATGTTTAACTCAGTTAAACTGAATACAACTCCACTAACTTCCTCAATCAACTCCACCAAACTCTGTCACATGAGTTCTAACTGAAGTCAACATGCAATAGCTCCACTAAACCCTAGGAATAGCGTAATTCCTTCTGTCAGCTGCATGTGCCACATCCGTGCACTTAACTGAAGTGCTCCAAGAGGATAAGATAATGTTTAGAGTCCAAATATTATTAAGAGCTAATAATATTCGACATATCTATTTTTAGACTGGAAATCTAAAAATAGATTCCGCCCAATATGTCTAAAAAAAGAAGTCCATCTATTTTTTCCGACTTGACCAACCATCCACAAATAGCATCCTGCAACTCATAGAACATGATCCATATGTCTAAAAATAGACATAGTCTAAAAATAGACTTTGCGCCAAAAATAGCCTGCGGGCCCACTTAGTGAAGGCGACTTCTTTCCACTAAGCTCATCATCTTGTTGCAATCTCAACATTATTTGCTAATTTTTATTTTTAACAATCAATTACAAATAATTACTTTTAAATTTGTTTTTATTTAAAAGAAACTTCCTATTTTAATATTATAAATTATCATATTATTTTTAAATAGAAAATTATCAATACATTGATATTTTATTGTTTGACAATTTTTATTTTTTAGTTAATATTTTTAAGGGACATGTTCTTATTTTTAATAGAATGAATTAAAAGAAAAGATGTCAACTCCATGTTGATCACATCATGATGATTAACCTCAACATCCATCTATGTCTATATCTACATGGGCTTAAAGGGTTCAAAGTGCAAATTATTCATAAAGTTTTACATTACAAAAAAAGGTTTTCACCTCTACAGGTTTGATTCCTCTAGGGGTATGATAGATTCATACTTCCATGGATCTAGGATGGTCAAATTTTCTATTTTGTTGTTCTTCATATTTTGTATTTTTAGGTATAATTTATCAAGTTTGTTGTGACAAAATTTCCAGTGGAATATAAATGATAATTTACAAATCAACGTCATAAAAGTTGGCACCAATTCTGATGTCGATTCAAATTTTCTACGTGAGAGATAGAGATGTGTTAGAGAGTAAGAGAAGAGATAAAATTTAAAATATTTAGAACCAAGAAGAAGAAATCCTGGTTGCTCCCACTTATTTTTATAATCACACCTTCATCCTTCATTATCCTAACCTTTTACCCTCTTGGGAAGACTAACAATCACATCAAAAGGAAATAAGCATCCAAGATATATTTTTCCTCCTAAGTAAAGTTTTCTCCCTCCAAAATGCATCATAATCTATTAATTGTTCCCTTTCATCATCCCCAACTTTTTTATTAACAAAAATGAGCTTTACATCATATAATATATTTTGGAAATCATAGCATCAATGTTGGTACCCCAAAATTATATGATTTTAATTACATTGGAAAATTTGGGCTAATGAAAGGGGTGTCACAATCCCCTCCCCCTTTAAGTGACATCGAACTCAATGTTCTATTATTTGTAGCACCATTCTATGCAAAATTAGGGATATGCCACTTTCATATCACTAACACTTTCCATGCCCTTAATTGCAACTTTGAGCAATGTCATTCATTTTTCATGGTCTAGTTACCTCTAGATCTCCTAAAATTCCAACGTATTCATGCATGGTTGTTTTTTTCCTCATAAGGATTCCACAAAGAAAAAGTTTAGCTAATTGTTTTCCTGGACATGCCTAATGATCCAGGTGGATATTGGTGGCCACCCACCTATTCCATTTGGACCCGCACCATCAACTCTTTCAGTTTTTCACTTTCAATACAACTTATTGTTTTTAGCACGTTGTTGGTTCTTGAACTTTTGGAGGCGTTTGGAGGCCATAATGAGCCATGTGCATATTGGTGGCCACCCACCTATTCAATTTGAACACCCACCATCAGTTCTTTCATTTTTTTAGTTTCAGCCCAACTTACTATTTTTAGCAGTTTTTCAGGTCCTGAACTTTCGGAACCATTTTGAGGCCCTAAATGATGTTTTTTGGGAAACATGAGAGCAACATGAGTCCATGGACTGATGTTTCTCACACTAAAAGTTATACACCTCAAATAGATCTTTCTAACGAGGTATGATGCGCATCAAATGTAGATTGTATGGCAAAGTTACGTCTCTGGGAAGTTGAAACACCAATTTACCCAAAGATGGCCCATAGTTTTCGTGCTTCATCTTCTATGGTTAGGTTTTTGGATGTTTAGGGCTTTGCATTATTTCTCAAAAATAAATAGGCCTTCGAGCCTCATTGTAACTCAGTTCAGAGGCATGTAGCCATCACATCTCTTCTCATATATAAGCTACCATCGCCCTAGCTATTTTATTTCCATTATGTCTATAAACATATTTCAGTTATTTTCTCTTAATGAAATGAAGTATTATTTCCACTGCATATCTATGTTTATGTCTATTTCTGTATTTTATTGCATTCCTGCATAAATGAGGATCAATGGTATCAGAGCGGTCTTCTCTTTCTCTGTTTTTCTTTGCATGTCCCCAACACGGTCAGGGGATAAGGAATTAGGGCTCGATCTAGTTGAACCCTTTCAAGATCAGCCTCGCAAACCTCGACGACCTTCCATGGCGGAAGAAAAGAAAGAGGAGGGAGTAGGAGATCCTATCAAAATTTTGCGTGAGGAGGCCCTCGAGAAACAAAGGAACGTGATGATGGATAAATTTGCTCAGATCCTTCAATGGCTGCCCACCTACAACACATCTGCATCCAACAACCACTCTAGAGGCATCACTCCCTTCAAGATATAGGTAAACTTTGACATTCCTACATTTGAAGGCCAAATAGATGCATAAGTGGTAGATATATGGTTGAATTTTCTCGAAGGGTATTTCTCGGTCCATGATTTCTCCGATCTAGAAAATATTATTGTTGCACTCCTCAAAGCCGCCCCCCATGTCAAATACTGGTGGGAAACCTACTGGGAGAAAAAGGACGAGGGGGAACCCTCTCTGTTCTTGGCTGCACCCACTTGGAATTCATTCTGAGATAGAATCAAGGAACAATATTACCCCGTGGGGAGCTATGAGGACAAGTACATCCAATGGACCACGCTGCGGCAACGAAGGGATCAAGATGTGCACAAACTAAATAATTTGTTCCATACCTTGTACACAAAGTTGGGTATTAAAGATTCAGAGATACATTTGGTGCTCAAGTACTGCAACTGTCTGCATAGACACATTTAGGAGGAAATGGAGTTGCTTGACATTACCTTGCTTGGAATGGCATATCGTTATGCCACCAAGATTGAGCAAAAATTTAAGCAGAAGAAGAGAGACTTTAGATCCACGACTCCGAAGCCAAGGAAAGGCGCCCCCAAACCAAAAAACAAGGGATAGAGCCAAAGCGGGGTGACTCAGAACACCACCACAAATCCAAATAAGGACACGAAGAAGTGGTGTAAATTCCATAACATCCCCACTCTCATCACGACAGAGTGTCGGGCCAAACAGTCCCTGGTGGCTGAACTAAAGGCACCCGAATCTGATGCGTGTTCAGATCCTGAGACATAACCAGACAAGGGAGATGAAAAAGGGAAGGAGATCATTGATGCAAACCCTAGTGCCATTGTTTCCACCACCAAGATCCAGAGGGAGGATCTCGAGGATCCAAGGGAGGGGGAGCGCCTCTTCCATTCGTAGATGTGGGTGCAGGGTTCTCCACTGCAATTTCTTATCGATAGAGGAAGCCAAAAGAACCTCATTTCAGCAAAGGTCATGAAGCGGCTCGGCCTACCAACCATAGCACATGCACAACCATATACCATTGGGTGGCTTCACCTAGGGAGAGATCTTCGTGTCTGCCAGTAGTGCCACCTTCTGTATAGCATCAAGCCATTCACGGATGAGGTATTGTGTGATGTTGCTCCTCTTGATGTAGGTGATGTGTTATTGGGCCAACCATACTTGTGGAGGTGACATGCTATGTATGAATATAGGCCTCATGCTATCATTATTACTTTTGGAAATAACTTGGACAGGATACCAGAGGTGACACCACCTCGTGCCATATCTTCGACTACTGTAAAACAACGTAGTAAGATTGTTTCCCAAACAAGGAAATTTATTTCCATTACCATTCACCCACAAGAAAATAAGAAGAGTGTGGCCATAGCCTCAAAACACAGCTCCTCTACACAACAACAACATATGGAAAAACACGTGGAGTAATATGAAGATATTTTCTCCTCACCCACAGAGGTTCCTCTACACTGTCTGGATAGGCACTCCATTGATCTGACCCCCGGCACACCACCACCTGATATTTCCACAACTCACACAGTTACACAGAAAGACCCCACTTATGTACTATTTGAGGAAAACAAATTTATTGAACGCATCCAGCACGTCTGCCCGCACGTCCATCAATAGATTCACGACATCCTGGACAAATCCAATACCATGTTCAACATAATTTGCCTCTCATGGAGGAACTTAACGCAATGGGGACCATTGATTCCTAAGGAGCGAGGAATGATCCAGGTGGATATTGTTGGCCATCCATCTATTCCATTTGGACATGCACGATCAGCTCTTCAGTTTTTCACTTTCAGCACAACTTACTATTTTTAGCAGGTTGTCGGTTCCAAAACTTTCAGAGCCGTTTGGAGGCCCTAATGAGCCACATGGATATTGGTGGCCACCCACCTATTCTTTTTGAACACCCACCATCAGTTCTTTCAGTTTTTCAGTTTTAGCACAACTTACTATTTTAGCATTTTTTTGAGTCCTAAACTTCCAGAGCCATTTTGAGGCCCTAAACGACATTTTTTGGGAAAAATGGGAGCAACATGGTTTTATGAACCAATGTTTCTCACACCAAAAGTTGTACTCCTCAGATAGATCTTTATAACAGGGTATGATGCACGTAAAACGAAGATCGTATGCCAAAGTTACATCCCCGGGAAGTTGAAACACCAATTTACCCAAACAGGGCCCATAGTTTTGGCGCTTCATCTCCTACGGTTAGGTTTTTGGATGTTTAGGGTTTTGCATTATTTATCAAAAATAAATAGGCCTTTGAGCCTCATTGTAACTTAGTTCAGAAGCATGTAGCCGCCACATCCCCTCTCAGAGATAAGCTACCATCGCCCTAGCTATTTTATTTCCATTATGTCTGTAAACATATTTCAGTTATTTTCTATTAATGAAATGAAGTATTATTTCCACTGAATCGATGTGTTTATGTCTATTTCTTTATTTTATTGTGTTCCTACGTAAATCTGGATCACCTAATGAATTCATGATCATAATGAGTATATAAACAAATATTTGAAAACCAATTCATTCAAGTTTTCACTTCATTGCATTCACACACCACCCATTTTTAGGCATCCCCTTCTCTACCTCCCCAATCTCTCGTGTGGTCCATTTCTTAGCAAGACTTCCTTGCAAGGGAATACTTTCAAGACTTCCTTGCCAAGGAATCGCTCTATATTACTCTAAATATCATAATAGATTTGTCATAACATAAATCATAGCGATATATGTATGTTATCAAGTTGCAACATCACCAAAATGGTCTTTTCTCTAGGATTTTTAGCTTCACAAAAATAATTTATCCTTCTTCTATAGATTATCATCTCACTTGTATCAAAAGAATTCAGTTTCCATGAGATTAATCA
The DNA here is from genome assembly GCA_034641835.2 of Pinus albicaulis. Classification (NCBI taxonomy): domain Eukaryota; kingdom Viridiplantae; phylum Streptophyta; class Pinopsida; order Pinales; family Pinaceae; genus Pinus; species Pinus albicaulis. The sequence goes on along the minus strand of CM076578.1, from coordinate 1,499,169,173 downwards.
TAATAATTTAAACAAAATATTCGTCCTTTTTTTTTCCAATATTGCTTCATATAAGAATCATATTTCATCAATATGAGATCCTTCTCATGATGTTTGACGATTGCATATGATAGTTATTATCCTTTATTATCATAACCAAGGAAATTTCAATTGAAATCTATACTTTCAATATGCTAAATAGTGGTAAGTATCCATATATTAAATCTCTTCAATGTAAGACTTTTAATATCCCTTGATGTGATCTTAGAAATATTAAAAAATTACTAATTCAATAACTTTCAATTGATTTAGAAAAGAAAATAAAATGAAGATATCGTTGCATTATTTATTTGTATCATGACCATTTCAAGCATTCCATAAGGTATCTAAACATTAGTTCCAACAACCAAAGGGTCAAAACTAGAATATGCATAGCTCCAAATTCATGAGTAATTACCTTCCAGTTTTCTTCCCAAGATGAGGGTTTCATGCCAATCATTCAACTACTCAACAATTCCTCTAAATTCATGAGTAATTACCTTCCAATTTTCTTCCCAAAATGAGGGGTTCATGCCACTCATTCCACTACTCAACAATTCCTAAGAACTATTATAATATATTTATTTTCATGATATTCAATCATGTAATTGATTGACTCATACAAGCATGCAAGGGCTTAATGCGTCAAGCATATGCTCCATCACTATCCATAATATGAGTGTCATGACCAAACCATGCCATAGTAACTGGTGGATGCATCAGAAATATTCTAGCAAGATTTACACAATGAAGGCTTCTTTCCTTTTTCATAACCCATAATTTATTAATGAAAACTTCCATTCATATATCAACAATTCCATAAAAAATTTACATTAACCAATAAAATCCAATCCTTCAATCATATGTTCCTTACCAACAAAATCAACATTATGTGATAGAATCACTTGTTACAAGCTTAGAAACTATTGGGTCAATACTCATGGACTCATGAGCACAATTGTATTCCCTAAATTTTCTTCATACATCCCACTATTTTATGCACTCTTTCTATGCACTCTTTTTGTGCATTGCCAAAATTTGTTGATATTATAAGATTATTGTCCATTCATTTATTATTTATTCAACATGGAAACTCAATACATGAACATATTAATAAGATTTTACTAAATCATTTTGTGCTAACAATTTTCTTCCTTAACCATACCCATTCTTAGGCATCCATGCAATACGTGCATTAATTTGAAAAATAAAAGATATCAAATTCAACTAAAAGGAATTCTTACTCAATTCCTTTACCGTTTTCTTTCTACTTGTCTTGATTGTCTACCATCACATTCATTCTCAACTAAGATAATTTCAAGTACTTTAGTTGGCTTCTTAGCATACCTGATTTTGTGACTTTCAACAACCCCTAAAATTATCTCAACCTCACATATTAGTCACACCTATATCATTTCATCTACTTACACACAAGTTTCAATGAGTGTTAATAGAGTGAATTTTCACAATGTATCCAGTTCACATATTCAAACAATGCCTTCAATAATGCACCCAAACATGTTCATATACATATTGTCATTGATGAGCCATACTTTCACATATTCCATGTTATTCTTACACATTTTTTTTAAAATGATATTTCAACCTCTCTTGTTTGCAATCATTCACATGACAAGCCTCATATACATAAGCATAATCTCACTACTTTCGTTCATGTTGTAGTTAATAACAACATATCACTCTTGCACACTTCCCATATGAACATTCTATGTGACATATCACTCTTGCACACTTCCCATATGAACATTCTATGTGACATGGAATTCACCAGGTAATTTTGTTTTATTACCAAAAACATAGCAAGTACGAGATTCTATTTTCTTACCATTCACACATTCATATTATTTTCATAAATAAAATATATCCTTCAAGAACCATTTTTAGATAAGTGAAACTCTCTTACTAAGTCATTTTCATAGTTGTGAATTCATTTTCCATATGGCTCATATTTACCCAATAAAAACCTCCTTGAATGATCCCTTTCCCATATCTTCCTTCTAATGCAACTAAGCAAGGTAAGGTTCCAAGCTCATTAGTAATTTCATCACATGGATAGATATACAAATTTTATTAAAAGAATAAAAACAAATTCTCAAATTCTTAGCAAGCTCACAACCTAAATTTCTTTCTTGAAACAATTATGGGGTCCCTTCCCCTTACATTCATGTTCATATCAATTGTATCAGTACACATTATAGAAATAAAATTGTCTTAGAACATGATCATTCATTCATGAAATCTCTAAAGAATATAGTCATATCATGTAATTAATCAAGCATTCAGATAATTATTCAAGTATGCATAGTATTCAATATTTCTAACCAGTAAATCATAGAAAATTTAGATATAGAAAACCATTGATGGGTATAAAAACTCTTATTTTATCTAATACATAATCTTTACTGCTCTCTAACAACCTTTGGCCAATACTCTCACATCCCCTCATCAACCCACTCAACCTAAGGTAGTGCACACCTCCTTCTCTGATCACAACAATCCCTCGAGTTGTGTCGCTATCCTCTGAGGATCTCGAACTCGTGTTGGCAAAGGATGTCTTAGAGCCCTGTAGAGTATAGGAGTTTCATTTTCCTTCATGAATCAATGTACTCTCCATATCCGAGACAAATAATTGTCCCTAAACTCCTCCCTCTAAGTTTACAACCTTCCACAAGGAAATTGAACGTGAAGTGCACTTACAACACTGTCACAACATGTATACAGACATGCATAGGTTCCACTTGTACCATTCTCTCATCATCACCTTACATTCCATATACTTGATTCCACAGGATTGTGTGCAACACATTTGTTGGCTTCCCAATCATGGTGTTGATCTATTTAGTTATGGTTGTATCACTTGGGCATAAAATTTTGCAATTCACTTGGGTTTACCTAAAGAATCTAGTTAGCATATTTAATGATTACCTTGCATGTTTATTTGTTGCATAACACTCAAGTTAGGCATCAAGAAACATCAATGTATTCATATATATATAAAAATCACACATGTACACATGCATGCATAATAATAATTTAAAACTCTAAAATAATTCCTATACTCGATCACATCTAGGTTTAGTGTTGAACCATAACTTTGATAAAAAAAATTCACATAAGCTTACGAAATATATCCTAACCACACTTGCAAGAATTTGATTGTCATCTCTCATATATTTTTTCAAACACTTTACATGTAAACCTTTCCTCAAATACTTTTTATACAACCAATTAAGTACTCTTTTTATTATATACATTTGGTCAAACATTTTGTAGAATTTAAATATGAAACATTTCTATGATTCTACTTGTAACATACTAACTAAATTATACCACTCAATCATGCAACTTTTGATTTTTGTCTTTCAGGTATTTCATCAAATATTTTGTATGCAAATTCTACTAAAATATATTTATTGCATTTCTTAAAAATATTTGCATGCAAATACCCATATATTAGCTACAATATTACTTTCATACAACAAATATAACGTACAACAATATTATCTTCATCCAAAAAACAAAATTTTCATTATTGGAATTCGTCAAATAGTTTGTGTGCAATGAATTGTTAAACTATTTAGTCATTTATTCATACACATTGCACGCAAAATAATATACAACCTACTCACAGCATATCTCCTAAATTATAACATTTTACATTATAAAATTGAGCTACATGATCAATGGGAGTTCCCCTCACTATGGTCTAAGGTTAAGCCTCTAGAACCTCCTAGATGAAAAAGTATAACAAAAAATTCACTAAGTCCTATTTGATGCATAATTTTAGGATTATCCCAAAATCTTGACTTCCTCTAATCATATATTCTAAAATATCATGACCCAATATTTCAAAGTTGGACTAAATGATTAGTAGAATATCCCCTAACTATAATGCATGGCTTGACCTCAAGATCCTCACAAAAGAAAAGTTATAGTATAAATTCTAACATGGCCTATTTAATGCATGATTTTTGGAGCATCTAGGGAACTCAATTTCATTTGATGAAATATGAGAAAATATCATGCCCCAATATCTAAAATTTGGAATAGATGACCAATGATACTCCCCTCACTATGTTCCAAGTTTCAACTTCTGGAACCTTCTAGAAGAAAATTTTAAAAAATAATGTCAACATGACGTATTTAAATATGTATTTAGGAATCTTGACTTCCTCTAATCATATTTTGTAAAATTTCATAACCCAAGATATGACAATTGGACCAAAGGATCAATGGGATTTCACTTCATTATCATCCAAGTTTCAAATTTTAGAACCACTGAAAATAAAATTTATAGTATAAATTCCAACATGACATGCTCAAATAAGAATGTAGGAAGCCTATCTTCTTCAAGTAATGTTTTTTTGTTTGTTTGTTTTTCTAGTGTTCTGTGTTTATCCAAGTTTGACCCCTGGCTTTAGAAACTGTGACTCAGGGGAATATAAGTAATAAAAATCACCCTAGGATCTTACTTGGCCTGCGCCATACCAACCCTGAGCTGACTCAATTTTAGCATGTTTCCTCCCCCTAACATGAGTGCAAATACCTCCGTGAGGTTTGATCGTGGGTCGCCTTGATAACGAGGCCTATCCTCAACTAGTTGTGCTAGTGGGACTTGACTTCTCAACTATCATTGTTAAAAAATTTAGTACATATAAAAATATACATCCAAATAGTATAATGCTTACAACCATTATAAATTTGTTGAATGTTAAATGCATGTACATATAAACTTGTTGAAAAGAGAAATTAAATAATCATGTGTCAGAGATACCTATCTAGAGTCAAATATTTTGAAATCTCGAACTAAATAAGGGTGAGCCACTCTCCACCTAACCATAGCCTCAACTATGTTATAATTTTCTCATAGTTGGCCACCCTCAAGATAGATCTTGATTCTTTGAGGGAAAGGATAAACTCATGCAATTAACACATAGTTTTTAGAATATATTTAAACCAAAATGTGAAGGTCGTTCTTCTCCACACACACCAAATAATCTCAATATTTAGCCTTTCCACTCCTTGAACAAAAACATATAAATTCACAAATGAACTCTAGGTTTTTAAAACATAAGGGATTCCTTCTCTAATATCTAAAACCCCTCATCTCTTCCTTCTTTAACACACTTGATCCCACACACACAAAAGACAACTCCCAATCATCAAAGCCACCCAATCTAAGGTAAAAGTGTAGAAATTATACAACAAGCATGTATATCTTGGATTCGATCCGATCTAACAATGTACTAAATTTAAATACTGAATCTCTTCTACAAATATTTTGCGGAATTAAAAACACAATCGTCAGTCACATGAAGCAAAGCAGAATCAAATCAAACACAACACATATAATTTCTCAGGGAAATATTGCTGCTCAAAAACCCACTATCTTATATTGTATATTCAGCATGGAATCATGAAACAATTATATAGAAACTCTTCTCACAAGAGCCCTCCTGTACAGAGCTAATTGTCTCACATTTTCATACAAAAATTGACCAATACTTAGCCAATTTACTGCCTCCAGATAGCCTGCCTTGATTGTGTAATCCCTGATGAATGCAATCCCTAAAGAATAGAAATTTTGGCCTTTCTTGACTGAGCAAGTATCATGGGCAGTCCAATGTGTGTTTGGTTGCATGGGTGCAACCTAATAATCCTACAATTGATAGTCAACTTCCCTTTCACCTAGATCTCAACTGGGTCTCAACTGGATCTGACATGCATGTAACTAATAATAGTAAATCCTCAGTTTCATGTGAGATCACTGATTGCAAAGTAATTAATATTTAATTCAATTGATCTCTCACTAGTGTATCTAACAGTTACAACCAACACAATTGAGTTTAACTCACTTAACTAAGTTAAACTGATTACAACCTGCATTAACTAATGCACCACTGCACTTCGAACTCTGTTACAACTAGAATTACTCTGTATGCCTCACGAACTACCTCTATGTTGAAATACATGACCTAACTGAGTTTATCACTCTCAGCTAACTATTACAAGTTTTTTTTTAGACTATATTACATTTTATTGTCCATCTTAATTAAGGGATAACCAAAATAGACATGCACCAAATTTATCATTGTGGGCCCCACCCTAGTGTAGGTGCTTAATGCACTAGGCATGGGTGCTGAAATTTTCTTTTTGAATCTCAAAAATCTCTCTCAAAAAGAAAGGGATTATCCTTCACCCTATTCCTATCTCTATGGTATTCGAGTTTTCTCCTGGTGAGTGCCTTCGTTAGAATATCTACATCCTCATCTTCTGTGGAAATGTACTAAAGAAACATTATTCTTCTCTACATAGAATCTCTGTGTTGGAAATATTGTCATTGATGGAAAAGGAGGCAGCGCTGAAGCAAAGGAGGCAGCGCTGAAGCAAAGAGGCAGCAAAGAAGCAAATGAAGGCAGAGGAAATGAATATAATAGAAGCAGAACCGTTATCTCAGCAATAGAGGCAGAGGCAGAGTGACAGGAGCAGTAGAGGCAGAGGCAGAAGCAGAGCCGTTATAAAATTCCAGGAATCGCACTCTCCAACCGACATTATACATATAACTTATACAAACATTATTCCGGGAATCGCTTCACTCCAGCGGCAAAATATATAAACATATATATCAGTTATATGCAAGCGGAGCACATATAACATATACAAACATAATTCCGGGAATCGCTTCACTCCAGCGGCAAAATATATATATATATATATAACAGTTATATACAAGCGGAGCGCTTTATATCTATATAATCAAAGGTACTATCAAAACGAAATGGCTTATAAGGTGGGACCCCTCACCCAATCGCAATCGGAGATCACAAGAGCAGCGTAATATGTAACCCACAGGAAATTGTGATTGCGATGAGAATCCGGACCCGATGGGTCTATAAACCGCAATTGATAAATCTCGGAACTTAAATAAACAGAGAATTTGCGAATACAATGAAGCCCAGAGCATATAACCAAAGGTCCAAGGTATATATATGGAGCACACAAAACGAAGTTTTATATGGTGGGACCCCTTCCCAATCGCATCGGAGGTAAACAAAGCAGAGGGGCTTGCAACTCAAAGTTGCGATTGCGATCAATCGCAATCAGAAATCGCAAGGGGATCGGAACGTGCAAACAAAGAGTTGCGATTGCGATTGAAAGGCCGGATCCGATGGGTTTATAAACCAAGACTGATATATGTTTGAAGTTTCGCCATGACGGAGAATAATCGCAATCGGAAGAGGCTGAGGAGTGATTCATCACATCAGAAAGATCGGCGAGTGAGCCCGAAAGGAGTTCTTATTTGTTTAAAGAGTTTTTATTATATAATGCCGAGAATTGATTTAAGTCGTTTTAAAAGTAAGGTTGTATGTATGCCGAGTGTTAAAATTACATATATATATATAACGCTGTTGCGATAAGCCGCGTGGTCTCTAGACTCACAGACCTTAGCTTTACGGGAGGGCGATTATTAACACTTGTAATATATGTATGTTCTGGCCTGCGGAACCTGCCACATCAACAAGACACTAATGGCATAAAAGGGATTGGAATTCCTCCAGATTTACATTCAGCGGATATAAAAGGCACATTTACACATATGCAGCAGTTACACCACAGCAAAGGATAGAAGAGAAAACAGATCCGAAAGAAGATAAAACACAATCACAGAAAAGACAAAGACAGCCAAAGAAAAGACAAATGCATACCAATTCAAAAGACTAAATAAGTTGAGCTGGAGTTCTCATTTAAATTTGAATGTAAATGTTTTATTTAAATTTTTATTGTTTGTAAAGTCGTGGGGGGGGGGGGGGGGGGAAACAAATCCCCCCAGTAATGTTAAAAATTGACACCTACAGTTATAATTTCTGAGTAAGCTGATAAAAGGAGTGAGAAGGCAGAAGGCAAAGAGACATGACTTTCCATTTCGAATTCCAAGCAGAATACAAACAGTCATGTGAGGAAATCTATAAATAATATCATCTTGATATGCAGAGGAAGTTTTTTAAAAATGAAGAGAGAGTAAAATCAAGAGAAGGCAGAATATAGAAGATTAAGACAGAGAAGATTAAGAAAAGCATAACAGAAGGAGAAGCTACAGAACAGAGCTGATATCTGAGGTAAATCAGCAAACTTTCAGTTCGGTAAATTGAGGAAGTTGGAGCTTCCCTATTG